>LPNX011086333.1:291724-383980 GCA_001517045.1 Pseudotsuga menziesii | reverse complement strand
TTCTTCAACAGGTTCAATTATTCCTGCAGCAAGCATCTTTTCCAACTCTAGCTTAACCTTTTCCTTGTATTTTGGATTCAATCTATAGGGGCGCTGCTTCACTGGATTGGCATCAGGCTTCAGGGGGATCTTCATTACTCCGATATCTCCCAAGATACCTTTCATTTCAGAGAACTTTGTTGGAAACAGATCTTGGTATTCATGGAGCAGTTGAGTTACCTTGCTTACCATCTCGTCGTCCCAATAGTCGCCAATGGTAGCAAACTTAGGCTGTGCCTCGGATCCAATGTTAACTGTGCGCGTCTTCAAGGGCTGTGTCACTTCGGGAACTTCGACTGCCTGTCCATGCACGTCACAATATCCTTCTGACTCTGGGATATCAAGACGGTGCGGGTCCCCTTCTTCGTCGACTGTGAAATTATAACATTCTACTGCGAAGGCTTCTTGCGTGGCCCAATCAGGATGATTTTCAGTCACTTCTTGATCGTTAAATACCTTAGTATTGATGACCCTGATAGCTGCGTCTAGGGCGAGATAGACATCATTAGTAGAAAAAGTATTGACAAAGCTATGAACAAGACAATCCCAACTTACAATATCTTGGCAAAGTTCAGCCTCCGCGTACCAGTTCTTCGCCAATGGTCCCAGCGTGTGCACAAATCTATGTACCCACTCATCCTGAGGGACATACTTCCATGCCTCGTAGCATTTGCTTAGGTGGTCCTGGGGGCAAGTTTTTCCATCAAACTTACTTCGTCCCGTGGCCAACTGGTCCGAGAACCGTAGGCGAAGGAGCTTCTGACATACTTCCCAGGTAGGGATCTGCTTCTTATGGCTCGTCCACCATCTGACTGCGGTGGCTCTGAATGCTGACTCTAGGGCTTCCATTATTTGTAGGTCAGGTATCTGAGCCGAGAATTGTGCGATAAACGATTCAGGATCTATCGAACCATCATACACAGGTATATGTCGGGTTTGTGAGTCGACCCATCTGAGAGACTTGGTAAGGCAGGCATTGCTGCCCCGATGGTGCTCAGACAATCGGTGTTGCCAATTTTCTAGTTCCTCTTCAGATTCTGTCATACAGGAGCTACCAGACTCCCATCCTGCGGCCGGGGGATCCGCGTAACCTTCGTCCTGCGCCGTGATAGTAGATATAGGTTCCACATCAGCCTGATCGTTATGGTGGAGTGGCTCAGTATACCGTTCCCCTTGTGAAGGATCCAGGGGCAGGATGACCCTGAAGTCTTTCCCTTCGAAGACCATCTGTCTCTTTTTTAGGTTGATTACTGCGGCATTTGCCATTTCCCATTCAATTCCTAACAGGGCCGGGTAAGGGTTGCTGTCATCAATGATCTCAATTACTTCGAAGTCCGCGAAGGTACTGACTCCGTCAATATCTATTTGGAGATCCAGGAATCTTCCTAAGGGTACAATCTTTTGCTGGTTGGCGAGCCTCAACTGTATAGGAGACCAGGAAAGGGTAGGTTTCCCCATTTGTTCCCACGTTTGTTTGGTTAAAATATTGACATCGGACCCCAAGTCCAGAATAACATCGGTCATATCATATGCCCCAATCTGAGCATTCAATCGCATTTCCCTGCCGGTCCTGCTGACTCGATGAACAGTTTTTTCCTGACCACAACTTTGCAAAGACTCGCAGGAAGTGATGACATTCTGCAGCTCATTCAGAGCAGCTTGATTTCTTAAAAGTTTGAGGCAACTGTGCAAAAAGGTAGATAGTATACTTACTTTATCCATCGATGCGTCGCAGGGCGGCGACTGAGGCTGCACAGGCGCGCTGGGTGGGCTAGGGCCAGCAAAATATTTCTTGGCCGCCATGAATGTCTCTTTCTCTCTGAGGATATCAAATGCAGGAATTTTTTCAAGAGCCTTACGAACTAGAGCTTCGACAGGTCGGTTTGGCGTTTCTTGGATATGTGTCATGAGTTCACTTCTTGTAACGACATTAATGGTTTCCACAGGGCGGGGCTCCATAGAAATCATCTGGAGGCTCTGAGTAGGGGTAGTCTGTCGTGCCTGAATCTTAGCGATCAACTGGGGGCACTGCTCAATCACATGATCTACGGCGCGGCAATACCGACACGTCGTAGTGGGGTTCCGACAGTCGCGAGCCAAATTCCCGTCTTGGTTACAATTCTAACACACAATTTGGTTTCAGCCTCGCCCGGCCATGCCTCCACGGCCTCCAGAGGTACCTCGTCCAGAGGCACCCCCCTGGTAGCCATAACTGTCGTTATGTGGGCCTTCAGTGTGCACCCGGTAGGAATCATAGGTGCGGCACTCCTCTTCATTATGACCTACAGATTTGCAAAATTTACAGTAGGAGTTCTTAGGTCCCTTCCCATACCTTTGCAGCAAATAACAGTTCTCAGGTCGGTGTTGACCTGTCATTCTGCAAAGCTCACAATAGAGAACCTGTGGTGGAAAGGGGTTTGGCGCACCGGTCTGCAGGTACTTGTCTATCAGAGGGCACCGTTCCTTGTCATGTCCTTTGGTCCGACATTGCGTACACCAAACCGCTTCGCGATCGGATTTTCCCTTTTTCATCTCGCAGAGTTCCAAGGCCATCGCAGCTAACTGCGCTTGGATTTGAGCAATCCCAGAGTCATCTCCGACAGGGGCAGTCTCTAGTTTCATTGCGATTTCCAGAGCCTCTTGCTGGTCAGCAACTTTCTGTTGCATGAGTGGAGTTCGGATATGTGGTAACAATGCTGCAATAAACCATTCCTTGTGCTGCGCAGGACTAATGGTAAAGCTGACTTGGTCCAGTAGAACTTTGAATCTCTAATCGAAGTCCCAGACTGATTCGTCGCGCCGCTGTTGAATCTCCTTGAGTTCAGTGATGCTCTGCGACTCCGATTTAGGCTTCTTAAATTCTTTGATTATGGCCGCCTTGATCTCGCCTAAAGTAGGGCTCTGAGTGCTGGAAAATTTCATGAACCATGTCAGAGCCCGGTCCCGAAAAGATGTAATGAGCTGCGCAGCTCGCACATCCGGATCTGTAATTTTTTTCGCGGTCCATACCGCTTCGCAGAGAAACCAGAACTGTTCTGGGTCTTCGGATCCCATGCCTTTAAAGATGGGGAGTTTAATGTCATCAACGAGGTGGGCCATGGAGTTTTGGGAGGGTTTGGGAGGGGGACAGGCGGTGGAGGGGGGGGGATTTGCGGGGGCAGACTGGCCTGTGGCCGGAATACTCGAGCCTGGTTGGTTCTCAGACTGCGATGGAATGTCAAGGGTAGCGGAGCGGCGTTGCGGGGTGACCGGAGGGTTTCCAACCAAAGGGTTTTCTTCGGAATCTGACTCTTCAGGGTTTACAGGGGTGGACGTGGTAACCTGGCTTAAGGAAGAGGGGTTAAAATTCCGCTTATACCTTTTTTCGTTTCGCAGCAACCTGCTTTGCTCGTCAAAGAGAGTGTCACTTGCAAACATATGTTAGTACTACTAAACTAATAATCGGATTCAAACAGCAATATACCCTTTTCAGCCAATAGTATTTTAATCCTTAAGCCTAATAAATTCAAAAACTTACCACGGGGACCTTTGAAAAACTGTCGTTCAGCTTCGCTGAAAGAAGTGCTTGTATCAATGGCAAACTCTGTCACAAAGGCCTCCAATGTGCGCGTCGTCCAGAAATCGACAGCGTGGGATACCTCGTTGTTCACGTGTTGCACAAGGTTGACCCTTGCGGGAGTCCACACAGGAATCCGTCGAGCTTGAAAGTTCGTCCTCCTCTCTGTTAACCTAGACAACCACTGGTGCAACTCTATATGGAAACGACCAAAGAAAATTTCATAAGTATCACAAAAAACATACCGTTGTAAAAAGTCACTTGCGCTTCGACACGGATTCGTATTCTCTTGCTGCGTGAATTGCAAACAGATCTCAGCAAACCAATCACTGATGTCCTTCACAGAGGGCCTCCAGAACATAGCCCTTGTGGTACAAGGTAAACCCCTCTTGAGCAGGTACTGAGTTCAACCGGCAATGGAACCAATTTGTTGGGAAATAGGGTAGACCCGAGTTAATTCTTATGCGTCGCACCAACAAAAGACCCACCGTGTTGGCCCTTTCGGCAACAACCTGCACGCAGGTTGCAGTCTCACCCGAAACAGCAATGGGGTGCCGCAGAATCAGGTTTCTGCATGCAGAGAGGGGTATTACTGTACCTTAGCCTTTAAAAGCAATTATTAATCAACACTTGTAAATTTATCATTCATTCACATATGACTTCGCAGCACAATAAACAAACAAAACTTGCATAACCCAGTACGGGGAATTCACAGCGAAGCTTATTACTAGCAGTGATCTTATGTTATCAGATATATTCAGTTTAATGCATGAAAATAACAGAAGCAGAAACAACACAATAAAACCACGACACCAAATATAATGTGGTTCACCCCCAGTGTAGGGGCTACGTCCACAAACTGCGTTTTATTCCTCTTTCCTCAAAACCACAGTTGATCTGCGCACTCAGCTGAAGATCCCTTCAGTCCTTAACAGCCGCGCACACAGCTGCAGATCTTTCCTTCTTTTCTTACAAAAACCCTCTGCGCACACAGCTGTAGAGGTTGTCCACGCACACAGCTGGGACTTATCCTTTCCTTACAAAAACCAACCTTACTTCGTCTTATCTTTCTTTACATCAAAAATCCTAACCTTTCTTCTTTACACTGGCGCTTATTTATACTGCGCATTTTTACAAAACCATGGTCTTAACCCATGGGCACCCAAAAACCCTAAACCCTGGATTTAAACCACGGGTTTATTACAAAGCAGAGGGTTTTGACTTACCCTGACACCCCTAAGACTATTTTGGCCCATAGCTCCGCTTACAAATTTTCTAATTAACCGCGGAGTTACCCAACATGGAGTATGCGCCCCAACATTTGGCCCTATCCATGGCCTCATATAAGTAGGCCATGGTGGGATTATCGCCATCAACAAGTCTCAGAACCCTTACTAAAGGTTCACTCATTGAGCACACTTCCTCGATTCCTTCCCAAAAGGCGTCAGTGTGCACCAACTTGGAAACAGTTTTCCCATCCTCTCTCCTGCTGTAAGCACAATCAAGCCACTCATCACAAAAAAAAATTGCTTCAACTCAAAATGACATTGAAGAAAAGACTGAAGAGTAATAAATGTGGTGGCAAAACATGTGATTGTAGGACGCTTCAACTCCTTGTTTTTTGTGTGCCTCCTCATGAGACTAAGAACAAAAGCATGGTTGTAAATGAACTTTGGGATGGTCCTAGCTTGATAAATCACCACCTTGATAAGGGGAATTTCCCCCATATCCTCCAAAATCATATTAATGCAATGAGCTGTGCACGGAATCCAAAAAAAATAGGAGTACCTATCCATAAGCATCCTGCCAACATCCACATAATTAGCTACACTATCTGTAATAACTTGCACAACATTGTGCACCCCAATATCCTGGATGAACCCATCCATCAACTCGTGTAAAAGTGTTGCATCTTTTATATGTGTTGATGCATCAACTGATTTTACAAACATGGTACCTCTAGGACAATGTACCAAGAAGTTGATAAGACTTCTACCCTTACCATCTGTCCACCCATCTAACATGACTGTGCATCTAGTGCTCTCCCATGACTACTTGAACTCTGTCAATCTACAACCAATGTCCTTCTTTTCTGCTTGAAATATTGGGCCCCACAACTCCTCAAAGGTGGCACTTTTATACCTTGGTCCAACTACTACAATGGCATCACACATTAGCTGCCAAAATGGATTATTTTTAACAATGTTGAGAGGTATGTGACTCCAGTGAAGACACCCTCCCATTACCCTGTCCGCTTCTACCTTTTCCAATTTCTTTATAATTGACTTGAAAGAAGGCTTGTGATCCTGGTCCAACAAAATAGGATGAGATCCCTTCCCTCCCAAGAGGTGCATCTTTGGATCCCCTCCCACTACCCTCACCCATAGTGGTAGATAGATATGCACCTACACTTCTTGCTTGGTCAAAAGCTACAAGATCAGCTTTGTTTGCAGCGATCTCATCCTTCTTTCTCATTTTTTCATGGATGGCGTCATGGGAAGATCTCATGATTTCTAGGGTCACTGCAATACAAATTCCAACATCGTGGCCAGGTATTTTGGTTAGATGGTATTTCAACCCGTTAACCCCTCCCATCATGTGATTCCCACATAATTTGCAGCTAAAAGTTTTCCTATTTGTTCCATCCTTGGGTTCACCATACTGCCAAAATGGGTCCAATATATTTGGCATTTTTGCAATTGGAATGCTTCAACTCAAATTAAACCCTATGGCACAAAAACAAAAACAAAATTACATTCAAATCCATTGGAAAAAAATAGAAACATTCTAGCTTAAAAAATCAGACCTCTAAATTTAGATTTTAAGCCATGAAAGATAAGAAGAAGAGGGTGGCTAAGAATTTAAAAAAAAAGCATGCTATTTAAATTTTTAAACCCCCCCTTTTACATTGTGACTGTTTTTCATATTTTTGGGCACGGAAATCAATGGAAAACTAGAAAAAAAATAGCAAAGAAATATGCAAAGAAACATGCAAAGAAATAGTTAAAGAAATATGGAAAAAAAAATGCAAGAAATCTTTCAAACAATCCATGGAAAAGATAGAAAACAAGGGGATAAAATGTACATACCTGTGAGGAATCTCGGACACTTTCTCCACAAAAACTCTTGATTGAGATGATAAATGGTGTTTGGAATCCTCCAAAGGTGTTGGTGGTCTGCTCAAGCCCTTCTCCTCCTCTTCCAACAAATGTATTTTCCAAATGACATAAAAAATCATTTTTTCCTTTTAAAATCCCCAAATTGGAGGCCTGAGCGTTTTTACATCGACTCACGACTTTTAAGGATAAATTGCGATTTTTAAGGAAAAGTCACACCTTTTCGAATTTTCAAAAAAGCGTGACTTTTGCGAGAATTCGGCGAGGCTTTAAACAATGCAAGTTCTGACCCAAAATTTACCATCTAGTGGAGATTTTTGATATGTATAAATTATGTTTTTGGGTTGACGAGAAAAAGAGTTTTGGCATGCACACAAATTTTCTGCCCGACATTTTTATCAACATATCAACTTTAATCATATTTATTTACAACTATCTATCTCTACGTGTGAGAATAAATTTGTTCAAAATATATCATCATTGAGTGTGGGGAAGGCAAGGGAGTGTCACTCTCTACTTTAGCAACACAAAAAAATTCACTAACACCTCAAAACACAACTTACAACACTGTCACAACTCGCACTCACAGCTGGTTGTGACTTGCTCACAGAGCTCACAAAAATCAAATAAACACCTACATGATTGTTGTACCTGGTTGTTACAGCTGAAATTACCCTACAGATGGTGTTCCAACTATCTGTTATAGCTAACAACAATTAACATGACTATTTCAGCTAGTTATGAGTGCTAACAGTCACCTACAACACACTCACAGCTCACTATTTTGAAACTTTCTAATCACCCCTGCGTCCATCAATTTAACACAACTATTCTACTGACTTAATAAACCATATTAACACAAATAAACTCCAGCTGCTACAACAAACTAATATTAAAATAAAATTGATTTTTTTTTCACACTAAAAAACAGAGTAAAAATAAAAATACACAATAAAATATGAGTTTCAACTCTGTATCAATTTCTCTATTACGATGTGTCTCACTATGTGTAAATCACGATTACAAGATGTGTATATATAGTATTTCAGCTAAGTCGTTCATTAATTACAAACTTACCCTTCGCTTGTACAAAACAGAATTCTTTGTTTTATAAAATTTGCAGTCTGACATAGTTAAAATTTGTGATGCCTCTTCAGAATTTAGATGTGCTTTGCTGGCTCAAAAAATGACTTTTCGTATTTTAAATAATCTGTTGTTTTTTAGGTGGTGAGGTAGTGTGGCGATGCAATGACTCTTCACTGTTGCGGCGGCCACAAATCTGGGCGGTGATGCCATTTCAAAAATCCAACGGTTGGTGTTTCCTATTCAGCATTTGAACAGGATGGGTGGTGGAGTAATTAATATGATTCCAACATTCTCCCCCTTAATTACTACATCCAACAAAAAAATTGGTAACATTAACTTTCTATTACAGCTTACAAACTCCAATATTTTCTCTATGAAGCTCAAACAACTATTTCCCAAATGGTTTTGTAATTAAGTCTACAAATTTATTTTCTGATCTATAGAATTCCACACTTATTTCATTGTTGTTTATCAGTTCTTGAATAAAATGATACCTTGTATCAATATGTTTACTTCTTTTATGAAAGATGTGATTTCTTGATAGTGCAATAGCTGATTTATTGTCACTGAAAAATTGATTTGGTTCATTCTATTCATGCTATAAATCAGAAAGAGTTCTTCTCATCCATACAATTTGACATGTAGCTATTGTTGCTGCAACATACTCTGCCTCAATAGAGGATAAAGTTACTATCAGTTGCTTCCTTGATGCCCATGCTACTGATCCTGATCCAAAATTGAACACATATCTAGATGTGCTCTTCCTATCATCTATAGAACCTACAAAATCACTATCAGTATATCCAATCAATTTAAAATTTGAATATGAGGTATACTAGATACCAAAATTTTTTGTTCCAAAATATATCTAAGAATCCTCTTTCCAGCTTTCCAGTGGGTATTCTTTGGTGATTCCATAAATCTTGATATCAAACTTACTGCAAACATTATATCAAGTCTTGTTGCAGTTAAGTACATGAGAATTCCAACCAGTCTCTTATACAACGTTGAATCCACTTTTGACCCATCATCATCCTTACTGAGTTTTGTGCCAGTTGCAATCGGAGTTACAGCTGGCTTACAATTCAACATTCTGAATCTTTTCAATACATCATTTACACACTTAGAGTGATTAATAAAAATACCATCTTCAGATTGTGTTACTTCAATACCAAGGAAATATTTCATCATTCCTAAATCAATCATCTCAAATTCTGTTTTCATGGCTTTCTTGAACTCATCTACAGAAAGATCTCCAGTGAATATCAAATTGTCCACATATAAGCAAAAAATCAATACTTTACCTTCTTGGTTCACCTTTCTATATAATGTTGGCTCACTTGGACTTCTACTGAATCCTTCACTATTCATGTATTCATGAATTTTAATGTACCATACTATGGGTTCCTGCTTCAATCCATACAACTCTTTCTTCAATATGTAGACCTTTTCTTCTAGTCCATCAACTTCATATCCTGGAAGTTGTTTCACATAAACCTCTTCTTCTAAAGATCCATTAAAAAATGCATACATTACATCCATTTGATGTACATACCATTTATTATGAGAAACAAAAGCTAATACCATCCTTACTATCCTTACTGTATCCAGTCTGACCACCGGTACAAATTTCTTATTATAATCAATTCTAGGCTGTTAACTAAACCCTTGAGCTACAAGTATTGCTTTATATTTTTGAACATCACCATCAAAATTTAACTAAGTCTTATAAATCCATTTGACACCAATACAATTTTTATCTTTAGGCAATTCTACAAGATACCAAGTCTTATTTCTTTCTATGGCATCAATTTCTTCATCCATGGATTTTATCCAAACATCCTTTTTAACAGCCTCATCAAAATCTACAAGATCACATGCTATAAATGCAAAATTTGAAACTTGATCTACTTCTTCATTTTGATCATATAGTTCTCTTAAAATTCTAGTCTTTTGACCTTCATGTCTATTTCTTAATGATGCTAATGTAGGATTTGATTCATTACTTACCTCTAATATTTCTTCTTGGCGTCTACCAAAATTTGATGGTTCACCATGTTCATGAGTTCTGGGCGTTCTTGATGGTGTTGTTACTGCTGGTGTATGTCGCGTTGACTATCCTCCATGTGTGCCATGTTCTTCTTCTTCATCTTCTGCGTGAGGTGTCACAGCTTCCTCACGAACTAAGTTATCAATGCTCCCATCCCACACTTCTTCTTCCTTAAACACCACATCTCCACTGATAAAATATTTCCTGGTGATGTGATTATAGAGTCTATATGCTTTATATTCTTCACTATATCTAACAAAAATACATTTCTGACTTCTGTCATCTAATTTTCTCCTCATCTCTTCAAATACATGTGCATAAGCTACACAACCAAAAATTATTAAATGAGATATGTTGCTACACTTACTAGTTCGTGCTTGTTGAGGAACTCGATCCTTCAAACTCTTTGTGGGGCTTCTGTTCAAAATGTATACTGAACAAGTAACAACATCTCCCCAATATTCATTTGAAATATGCTTCTCCTTCTTCATACTTCGAGCCATGTTCATAATGGTTCGATTCTTCCTTTCTGCTACATCGTTTTGCTGTGGAGTGTAGCAAGCTATAAATTGTCTTTTAATTCCATAATATTTACAAAATTCCATAAATTCATTTGACATATACTCACCTCTTCTATTTGATCTCAAGACTTTAATAAATCCGTTGCTCTCTTTTTCAGCCATAGCTTTAAAACTTTTAAACACATCAAATGTTTGATATTTCTGTTTCAGCAAATACATCCAAGTTTTTTTACTGTAATCATCAATGAAAGTCATAAAATAAACATTACCAGTCAAAGAAGGTGTTTTCATTGGTCCACACAACTCTATGTGTACCAGCTCTAATGGTTCCTGCACTCTGTATGAAACTCCAAAAATAAATTTCTCTCTATGATGCTTTCCTAATATGCAGCTATCACATGAGCCTGCTGGCTGCCCAATACCGGGAAATCCTTTTACCATCTACTTGTTCTATAGCAAATCTAAACCATCAAAATGTAAATGGACATACCTCAAATGACATAACCATGATTGATCTAAACTCTTAGTTTTATAAGCATTCAAAGAGTTAGTCAAATCATTTCTCATAATTAGCGGAAACATTTTATTATTTGTCATCTCTACTATGGAAATCAACTGTTTACTTAGATATTTATCATAAATAGTGCATACCTTTTTCTTAAAGAATACTCTATACTCTTTCTCCAACAATTGTCCAATAGTTAATAAATTACACATTAAACCAGGAACATAATAAACATCATGAATTATTCTTCTTTTACCATTCTTTGCATACATCGTAATCACACCTTTACCACTAATTTTTACCTTACTGTCATTACCTAACTTCACTTCAGACTGAAAGCTTGTGTCTGGACTTGAAAATAATTACTTATTTCCAATCATGCAGTTGCTACATGCACTGTCCAAAAACCATACATCTTTTGAACTTTCCTGGGTGACATTACAAGTCAAAAACATAGGATTCTCTTCATTTTCAGTCTCCTCTGTGATGTGTGTAGACAACTTACTATTATTTTCTTGCTTCTTCCAGCAATTGTTAGAAAAATTCCCAAATTTCTTATAGTAAAAACATTGAACTTTAGATCTGCCGTACCTTTGGTTTCCTAGCTTCCCTGCTTTGATGCTACTCCCCCTTACACTAGGATTACTCTGCTGTAACTTCTCTTCATTTTCAGAATCATTTATGTTGTCTCTATGATCAGCACTTCCTCCTCCTCTTCCTCTATTACTGGCTCTTCCTCTGCCTCTACCTCTAATGACAGTTAACTGATATTTAAAAGTATTTTCTAATGCAGTGTCTTCATACATGTTCATTCTTGATTCACGAGCAATCAAATAACCAATCATCTCATCAATGTGCATTTGACTGAGATCTTTAAATTCTTCAATTGGAACAACCATTGCTTCAAAAAAATTTGGAAAACATCTCAGCAATTTTTCAATCACATGTTGATCTGGGAGGTCTTCACAATACTGTCGTAGCTGGTTTACAACATTCATGACTTGTGTCATAAAACAATCAACAGTCTCACTGTCCTTCATATTCAAATTCTCAAAGTCTCTTCTCAAATTATGCAACTTAACATTCTTCACCTTGGCCACACCTTGATAGCAAGTTTGAAGAGTGTCCCAAGCTTTCTTTGAAGACTCAGCACTAGAAATCTTTGGAAAAATAGATTGAATCAGGCCTTCCTGAATAATACCAAGAGCTTTATTATCCTTCTTCCATTTTTCCTTCAATAGAACACACTCAACATTTGTCAAGGCCAACTCAACAGCTTGATCAGCTGGTTCTGTATACCGAATCGTAACAAACTCCCAAAGATCCTGAGCACGCAGGATTGTTCTCATTTTAGTAAACCAAGTATCATAATTTATTTCAGAGAACACAGGAATTTGTGGCTACACCACACTGTCGTTAGTAACCATCTCAAACAAATTACTCTTAAAAAATTAACCAAGCTCTGATACCACTGTGGGGAAGGCAGGGGAGTGCCGCTCTCTGCTTTAGCAACACTTAAAACTTCACTAACAAGTCAAAACACAACTTACAACTGTTGATGTAATTGTAACTTCAGAATGTATTCACTTATGTATCTTATGTATTGTACCCTGATGTTTATTCCAGGAAGTGTTTGTAATGTAATTGAGTCATGTCATGGCCCAATGTTCCGATCAAGAGTTTCTATAATGTAAAGAAGTCATGTCAAGTCATTGTGGGTAACCCTCCTATTGATCAAGGGTTAAAGTCCTCGCAGTTTCGGGGCACTAGGGTTATTAGACTCTCCTAGAGAAGTCGTCCCTAGTAGGTTATTGTCAAGTCGGGAATTAGTATAAATAGAGAGTGAGCCTCTCTATTTATCACACACTCACTCACACTCAGTTGTAGCACATAGTTGAGGAAGAAGAATACACTGGGGTTAGGAATAAAGAGGCTACTGCTGTCGGGAGATCATCTTATTGTTTTGGGGTTTTACTTTTGGTGCTGATTCTATCTCTAAGGAAGTTGCGGGGTTTTCTCCATTTATGGTTTCCTCAAGGTAAAACACTATGTTCATTGTCTCTTGTGTTTGATTACTGTGCTTATTATTCTCTCAGTTAAAAGATCCTAATATAATGCTAGCTTAATGTTAAAAATCTAACATGGTATCAGAGCTAACCTGAGAAGAAGACATTGTGCAGCTGTGGGAACTAGGTATTCCTACTTTGTGGATCTTTATCCACATATTTTCAGCAAAATAAGGTTGGACTAACTCTCCTCCCTAGGGTGCATATTTTTGTCGAAGCAAAATCCAATTTTGAGCTTTTTCAGTTTTGGACCCGACACTGCTGCTAGAAATTAGGGCTTTCCACAGAAGTGGAATTTTTTAGTGTTCCCAGGCCTGGATTGATATCCTCCTCAAAATAAAAGTTTAGAAATCAATATCAAATCATTTGGTTGGACAGAACTCTGGAAAATCCAAACCCTAGTCTGCTCCTGAACTAGCACTGCAGAATTTCAGCTCCAAATCCAGATCTGACATCTTGACCTGTTAAGATCTAAATATTTTGTATTTCCATTTGAGGTTCTCAGTTAAGATGTCTCATCATACCAAGCTTGATGAAATCTTGAGGGAGCTGATAACTTCCAAGCCTGGAAGTATAGGATCTCCCTAGTTCTCGAAGAAAATGAGTTGGACTCCTACATCAATGAGGAGGTTCTAGTTCCAGAGGGAGATGAGGCTAAGGCCTTACACAAGAAGAAGTTGGTTATGGAAAAGAGGATTATTTCCAATTCAATCAAGGATCAACTCATACCATAGGTGTACTCCCTAAAGACACCTAAATCTATGTTTGATTCCCTAAACAAATTGTTTGAAGGAAGGAACATAAACAGGAAAATGACTTTGAGGAACCAGTTGAAGAATGTGAAGATTCAGAATGCAGAGACCATCTAGTCTTACTTCACAAGAGTCTCTCAGATCAAGGAACAGCTCGAAGAAGTAGATGAAGAAGTGGAAAATGCAAAGATTGTAATGACCACCTTGAATGGTCTCCCTAGGACATGGGACTCTTTCATTCAAGGTATCTATGCCATAAAGAAGTTATCCAAGTTCAGCATATTTTGGGAAGAACGCTCACAAGAAGAAGCTCAAATAACAGCTCAAGAAGAAAATATGGGAAGTGAAGTTCAAGCTCTCACAGTTCAATCCAAGAAACCCAAAAGGGACCATAATCATCATCATTCTAAAGGTAAGCACTCTTCCTACAAGAAATCTCAACTTAGATGTTATACTTGTGATGAAATAGGGAACTTTGCCAGAGATTGTCCTAGAAAAAAAATAAACCCTCACAAGAAGAAAAACAACAAGAGAAGACATCATGCTCATGCTGCAGAAGATGATGAACCTTCCTCAAAGAGAAACAAGCAAGAAAGTGATGATTCTTCAAGTGATGAAGAATATGTTTTGATTTCTTCTCTCACAGGAAACATCACACATGGAAGCAATGATTGGCATATAGAAAGTGGGGCTTCCAAACATATGACGGGATTCAAAGAGTCTTTTGTGAGACTATCAGAACATGAATCACCTCACAAGGTGAAGCTCGGAGATGACTACCAATATCCAATAAAATGTAGTGGGGAGTGGGGAATCCTCCTATAAGCTAGACTCTAGAAAGTCCATGAAGATGAAGGATGTATTGTTTGTATCAGGACTCATGAAAAACCTTCTCTCCATATCTGCATTAGATGCAAAAGGCATGAGGGTTGCATTTGTATATGGCCAAGTTCTCATGTGGCCAAAAGGAAAGACCTTCGATGATGCAGTAGTGATTGGGGAACAAGAGGGAGGTCTATACAAATTGAAGGGCCATCCAGAACAAGCCTTGATCCATGACATAATAGAGCCAAATGAACTTTGGCATAAAATGCTTGCACATGTGCATTACAAAGCACTACCACTTGCAAGAAAATCTGTTGAAGGTATTCCATAAATTCAAGCAAAACATGATGGAGTTTGCAAAGGATGTGCGAAAGGAAAGAATACAAAGAAGACATTTGCAACTAGCGAGAGAAAGGAAAAAGGAATCTTGGAAATCATCCACTCCGATGTATGAAGACCAATGTCATCAAGTTCACTAAGCAGGAATGTATACTATGTTTCTTTCATTGATGACTTTTCTAGGAATACATGGATTTACTTCATGAAGAACAAAGATGAATTTTTCAGCAAGTTCAAGGAATTCAAATCCTTGATCGCGAATCACACTGAAAAGAAGATCAAGACCTTTCGATCAGATAATGGTGGAGAATTCACATCAAATGAATTCAAAATAGTTATGCAAAGACTCAGGGATTAAGAGGGAGTTGTCCACTTCATATAATCCATAGAAAAATGGGATTGCAGAAAGGAAGAACAGAACTATCATGGAATCTACAAGAGCTAAGCTTCGTGATCAAGATCTTCCCATGCATTTATGGGCAGAACCATACTCCACACAGAGTACTCGAGAACAAGACACCTGAAGAAGTATTTTCTAGAAAGAAACCAAAAGTCATCCATCTCAGAATATTCAGTTTCCCAGTGTACATACACATTGCAAAAGAGAAGAGGACAAAATTAGATCCTTCAGGAAAGAAGGGTGTATTTGTGGGATACTCTGAAAGCTCGAAGGCTTACAGAATATACTTCCCAGGATTCAAGAAGATCGACATCAGCAAGGATTTGACATTTGATGAAGACTCAACTTACAACAAATCTAGAAAGAGACCTGCTGAAGAACCTGAAGAAGCAGAAGCACCCAGAATTCATGATACAACCATGAACAAAGAAACTCAAGAAGAAGATTGAGAATTTGAAGAACCTCAAGAACCTATAGATCCACCTCAGGAGAAGAATCCTCATAAGAGGAAACTTGTCTGGGTATGAGAAGCTATCCAAGATGCAGAAAGATATGGGGCTCCAGAAGAGAATCACAGAGAAAGAAAGAGGACCAGATCCTGCTCCAGGTATGTAGCATTATTATGTGATTTTATCGATAAAGAACCTTCCAATTAAGAAGAAGTGGTAGAACAGAAAGAATGGAAGGATGCTATGATTGAAGAGTATCAATCGATCATGAAGAATTATGTTTGGGATTTTTTCCCAAGACTAGAAAGGAAGTTTGTTGTAACTTCTAAATGGATCTACAAGATCAAGCATGCTGCAGAGGGTAGCATAGAAAAATATTTGTTGCTCGTGGTTTCTCCCAGAAAGAAGGAATAGATTATGAAGAAACTTTTGCACCTGTAGCGAGATACAATTCCATCAGATCTATACTTTCTTTGGCTGCAGTGATGAAATGGAAGATACACCAAATGGATGTAAATACTGCCTTCTTGAATGGTGTAGTGGAAGAGGAAGTGTATGTGGAGCAGCCACTCAGTTTTGAGACACATGACAGGGAGTCTCATGTATGTAGATTGAAGAAATCCCTGTACGGTTTGAAAAAGGAAACTAGGACATGGTATGGCAGAATTGACAAATTTCTATCCAGTTTGGGATTTACCAAAATTAAAGCAGATTCCAACCTTTACTACAAGGTTGAAGATGGAAACCTAGTGATGCTCCTACTGTATGTAGATGATCTGTTTTTAACAGGTATGGATGGGTTGATTGCTGATACGAAGAGGAAGCTTGATGCTGAGTTCAAAATGAAGGACTTGGGTATGATGCATTATTTTCTAGGCATGGAGGTGTGGCAGAATGCAGATGGAATTTCTCTAGGACAAGGGAAATATATGGTAGAGATCCTAAAGAGATCCAGGATGATGGATTGCAAGGCCATGACCACACCTATGGCATCGAACCTGAAGCTATTGAGTGATGCTTCATCAGAAGCAGTTGATGCTACAATGTATCATCAGATATTTGGGTCCTTGATGTACTTGATGAACACAAGACCAGATATTTGCTTTGCTATGAACACCTTGAGCTAGGTTCTGATAGATCCGAGACATGTTCACTTGATTGCTACAAAGCATATTCTGAGGTACCTTATGGGTACATTTGATTATGGGCTCAAGTATGAGGCGAATCAAAAGATTAACCTAGAGGGTTATGTTGATTCAGATTGGGCAGGAAGTGCCATCGATAGGAAGAGCAATTCAGGGTGTTGCTTCAGTATGGTACCAGGTGTGATCTCTTGGTTTAGCAGGAAGCAATCCTATGTGGCACTGAGTACAACTGAAGCAGAGTATGTCGTAGCTTGTTCAGTAGTTGTGAGGCAGTATGGCTGAGGAAGCTATTGTCTGATTTATTTGATCTTCAGTTAGATTCTATTTGTATATATTGCGACAACCAAAGTTGTGTGAAGTTATCAAAGAACCCAGTGTTCCATGACAAGTCAAAGCATATCGAGATCAAATATCACTATATTAGGGATATGGTGCAAAGAGGAGCAGTGAAGCTCCAGTATGTTACGATGAATGAACAGATAGCTGATGTGTTGACAAAGCCATTAGCCAGAGTGAAGTTTGAGTACTTCAAGGAGAGGCTTGGTGTTATCCAGATCGAGGTTCCTTCCAAGGGGAAGTGATGAGTCTGTGAGCCATTCTGACATGGTGAGAGGATTAAGTTTCTTCCATGGTCAGATGTAAGGGCTGAGCCATTCTGTCATGGTGAGAGGATTGGTTCCTACCATGTCCGATATGACTGCTGAGCCATTTTGATATGACTGTAGGATTGGTTCCTACATGATCAGATATAAGGGTTGTTGCCATTCTTTGAATGGAGGTGCATGGTCAGTTACCAGGAATACTCAGTATGGGACTGAGGGCCTTTCTGATATGAATGTGAGATGTAGTCTTACATGATTAGATGTGAGTGCATGGCCATTCTTATGTGATTGAGGGATTAGTTCCCACTTGATTAGATATAAGGGTTTATGCCATTCTTTGGGAGAATGGAGGCACCTAGTCAGTTACCAAGAAATATTAGTCTAGGACTGAGGGCCATTCTGATATGACTGTGGGATGTGTTCTCACATGATCAAATATGAGTGTTGGGCCATTCTGATGAGTCAAGGTCAAATGTAAGGGTTAGGCCATTTTGACGAGTCAAGGTCAGATGTAAGGGCTGGGCCATTCTGACAAGTCAAGGTCAGATGTAAGGGCTGGGCCATTCTGACAAGTCAAGGTCAGATGTAAGGGCTAGGTCATTCTGACATGGTGAGAGGATGAAGTTCCTTCCATGGTCAGATGTAAGGGATGGGCCATTCTGACATGGTGAGGGGATTAAGTTCCTCTCATGGTCAGATGTGAGTGTTGGGTGTGCCTTTCTAACAAGTCAAGGTCAGATGTAAGTGTTGTACAGGCCATTCGGACTTAGGGTCAGATATAAGCACTGAAGAAGACCTACATGGAGGCTAGGCCTACACCCATCATGAAAAAGGGTTGTCTCTGTAGAACTTCCTGTGATGAGAAGAATCATGAGATAGCACCCGTGATGATCCAGTGATGATGATCCAGCAGTGATGATACAGATCCAGATGAAGATGACTTGAAGATGACGATAACTCGAGGATGATCCAGATGATATAGAGAAGAAGACTTGTGCTGATAAATTGTGTTGAGAGAATACCTTCCTAGTTAAGAGGGAGTGTTGATGTAATTGTAACTTCGGAATGTATTCACTTGTGTATCTTATGTATTGTACCCCGATGTTTATTCTGGGAAGTGTTTGTAATGTAATTGAGTCATATCATGCCCTGACATTCCGATCAGGAGTTTCTATAATGTAAACAAGTCATGTCAATTCATTGTTGGTAACCCTCCTATTGATCAAGGGTTTAAGTCCCCACAGTTCCAGGGCACCAGGGTTATTAGACTCTCCTAGAGAAGTCAGCTTTAGTAGGTTATTGTCAAGTCAAGAATTAGTATAAATAGAGAGTGAGCCTCTCTATTTATCACACACTCACTCACACTCAGTTTTAGCACATAACTGAGGAAGAAGAAGACACTGGGGCTAGGAAGAAAGAGGCTACTGCTGTCGGGAGATCATCTTACTATTTTTGGGTTTTACTTTTGGTTCTGATTCTATCTCTAAGGAAGTTGTGGGGTTTTCTCCATTTATGGTTTCCCCGAGGAAAAACACTATGTTCTTTGTCTCTTGTGTTTGATTGTTGTGCTTTTTATTCTCTCAATTAAAAGATCCTAATGTAAATCTAGCTTAATGTTAAAAATATAACAACAACAATGTCACAGCTCGCACTCACAGTTGGTTGTGACTTGCTCACAAAGCTCACAAAACTCAAATAAACACCTACAGGAATTTTGCAGCTTGCTGTTACAGCCGATGATACCCTGGAGATGGTGTTCCAACTAGCTATTACAACTGACAATAATTAACACGACTATTCAGCTAGTTGTGAGTGCTGACAGTCGCCTACAACACACTCACAGCTCACTATTTTGCAACTTTCTGATCACCCCTGCGTCCATAAACTTAACACAACTATTCTACTGAATTAATATACCATATTAACACAAATAAACTTCAGCTGCTACATCAAAATAACATTAAAATAAAACTGAGTTTTTTTTTTCACACTCAGAAACAAAGTAAAAATAAAAATACATAGTAAAATATGAGTTTTGACTCTGTATCAATTTCTCTATTACGTTGCATCTCAATGTGTGTAAATCACAATTATAAGATGTGTATATATAGTATTTCAACTAAGTCAGTCATTAATATCAAAATGGCCCTTCGCTTATACAAAACAAAATTCTCTGTTTTACAAAATTTGTAGTCTAACATAATTAAAATCTGCGATGCCTCTTCAGAATTTAGATGTGCTTTGCTGGCTCAAAAAATTACTTTTCATATTTTAAATAATATGTTGTTTGTCAGGTGGTGTGGTGATTCTGTGACTCTTCATTTTTGTGGCAGCCACAAATTTGGGCGGTGATTCCTTTTTAGAACTCCGACGGTTGTTGTTGCCTCTTCAACGTTTCAACAAGTTAGGTGGTGGAGTAATAAATCCGATTCCAACATTGAGAATGTAAATATCCACCAGCTATAATCCTAAGCTTATATGGAAATGAAAACCATGTGAAACTAAACAAAACCAATTAATTTCAGAAAATGCAAATGAGCTACCGAATACAGTTGCGAAAACCTAAATAAAAAAAAAAGATTGTAACAATGTATCAATATGCAAACAATCTCATGACATTTAACTGGTAAATTTTGTATATTGTTGCACATGTTTAGCCAACGTGGCATGTGTGTGTACATGTTTAATATTCGGGCATATCAATAATTGATGTATGTGGTACTTCTATTGTTATACTGGTAGGCCAAATGTTTGTGGTGCTTTCATTGTACGGGATTTATAAAGCTTCTAAAGGATTTTTTTAATACAAATATTTCTCCAAAATTTACATTTTAAAAAAGAATATATATATATATATATATATATTCAATTTTTAAATCTAATTTGTTTCTACCTATTATTTAAAAAACAAACATTGTTTAACTCCAAGATGAGCCTAGGAAAACCTAAACAACTGTAAGCCAAGTAGTTTTTCGAGAAGCAAGAAAAGAGTTGTGTGAGGGAAGCAGTAGCTTTTCATAGCTGTCTACGACTGCCAAAATTTGCCGATGGTGATGGAAGCGCAATGAGGAATCTTAGTTCTTCGTGATTTTTTCATTGCACATGCGTTTATAATTTTCTTTGTCCTTAAAAGCAAGTTTTCAAAGTGTGACCTTATACTTCGAAGAAAATTATGGATGTCAGGTGTTCATCAACATATAAACAAAGAATTCAAAATATTGTTATTGTTAGACATAAGTTACATGATTCATGAAAGTAAAGGATGTTGTAACAATCATGAATGGGCAAGAGAATAAAGAAGCAACAATTATAATGGGTGATCCACCTAGCAGTTGGCATTATTTTTCAGAGAGAATGGATGCAAGCATCAAGTTCGACAGGTTCAGTATTTACTTCGACAAGTTCCACACCTCGACAGGTTCAATATTGAATTTGACAGATTTAGCACCTCGACATGCATCGTTGACACCGACAACTAACAAAATACGACATATTGCCTTTCTATCTTCTAGTCATCTATAACGGTTGAAATTTGGAACCGTTCCAACTTCTCTTTTAAATGAATGTAACAGGCAGAAAACCCTAGTGGGAAGACTACATGCTTAAATAGAGTGCTGAGAATGCTAGGGTTTTCTTCCTGTTACATTTATTTACAAGAGAATAAGCATGTACATTATATTAAATATTTCTCCTTACCCCTGCAAAATATTCTATCAATGAAGAAGTTGAAGAGATAAAAATATATTTACAGTCAAAAGAAAGTAACATATTGGAAGATCGACCATAGTCAACATGTAACAACATATTGACCAAAACCATTGTAGCAGTTGAATCAAGTCTTTAGTACTTTAGCATAGCTTGTCTTACTTCCTTCTTAATTGGTGACAAGAAAAATCTCTGGCTTATTCTCTTTAACGAACCCCAAACTAGACCTATAACTTGATAGTCTTTGGCTACTTAGAATTCCATCTAGAATCCTTGAGTTGTTCTCAAACTTTCATTTAATGGATTTTTCATCAAATCCTTCTCTAAGTTGAGTAATTTCTTCCTGAACAAAGCTAAAGGTCTTCCTCAGTATTCTTGGCCTCTTGAAGTTGGTTTCTCAAATCAATAATAATATGATTTGTCTCTTCTTGGTATTTAGACAGTTTCTCTTTCAAAACTTTGTTTCTTTTCCTACATCTTTAAATTTGATCTACAATAGCCATGTATTGAGCTTCTATGTCCACTTTTGATTCCTCATTTGAATTTTTTGTTCCTATAAATAGGATTTATTCATCTTTACTCATCTCCTCATCTTCACTTTCTTCCTTGGAATAGAAGTTCTTCTTTTTTTTCTTAAACTTCTTCTTACCCTTATGACAACAAGATTCTTTTCTCCTCTTGATTTGGGTAGGAACACTTATGAGCAAACTATCCAATCCTTCCACAGTTAAAACATTTCAAAGGTAGCTTACCTTTGTATTTCCCAGTACCTTTCTTAAGTTTACTTACAAAGAGGGATTCCTCATCATCTAGATTCTCTGATTGATTTTTGGAAGAGACTTTAAACGCTGATTCATTCTTTAAGGTTTCATTTAGTCCAGTTCTCATCTCATACACAGTGAGAATTCCATGCAACTCATCTACTGTCATTGTTTTAAGGTCATCTCGTTCCTCTAGGGTGGAAACCTTTGAGTCATATCTCATTGGTAATGTTCTTGGTATCTTGCTTACCACTTATTTTTCTTTCAATTTTCCTCCAAGACCTCTAATAGCATTAACCACCTTATCTGCATGAAGAAGGAATTCCCCAATATTCTCTTCTTCTATCATTTTGAGGATTTCAAATTGACTTTTATATGTCTAGAGTTTGGATTCTTTGACCTTAGATGCTCCTTCATACATAATCTTCAACTTATCCCAGGCTTGTTTGGAAAAAGTGCATTGCATAACCTTAGTAAACACAGTGTTTGTTAATCAACTCAATATTGCATTTAGGGCTTTGGCACCGCCTTCATATTGGCCTAGTTCTACTGTGTCTATAGGGTACTAGTCTCCTATAGTAACCTCCTTTTCAGTTGAATCCCAAACCTTCCATCCAAGGGACATCAGGTGGCACCTCATTCTTACACTCTAGTATGCATTGTTTTCTCCTATAAATAGTGGAGGCTTGTTAGTGGCCAAGCTTCTTGTTGATCAATAGTGGTTTTATAAAGGATCTACCTTCCAGTGGTTAAAGTGTGTTGAAGGAACCTTGCTCTGATACCAATTGTTCATTTATTGGTCAATACAAAGAGGGGGGAGCGAATCAGTATTTTTATATTTTTACTAATTTAACCACTTTTTAAATCTATCATTAAAAACACATAAAAACAAGAATACACATAACACAATTTTAATGTGGAAGCCCAATAGGGTAAACAACCAATACGTCCTATTACTGCAAAATTGTTATTTACAAATAGTTTTTCCTGCTGCTACAGACAAGGATGGTATTACACCCTATTTACCAGCAACTATTGGAAGGAGCCTATGACCCCCTAGTTTATCAGATACTACTGAAAGGATGCTACGACATCATATTTACTCGCTACCACTGGAAAGAGGCTATGAACCCCTAGTTTATCAGTTGCTACTGAAAGGATGCTATGACACCCTATGTACCAGCTACCATGGGAAGGAGGCTATGACCCCTTGGCTAATCAACTACTATTGAAAGGATGCTACGACACCCTATTTACCAGCAACCACTGGAAGGAGGCTATGACCCCCTAGTTTATCAGCTGCTACTGAAAGGATGCTATGACACCTTGCTTTGTCAGCTATGACTGATAGGATGCTCTTACATAGTATTTACCAGCTTTTGTTGGAAGAAGGAAACAACCCCCTGCAGGCCTGTTTCCTACCCTAGCACCACCCTGCGACCCTAATATGTTTTCTGTAATATGCTATATTTCGTTTCCCTCCATTCTCTGTCACACTCACTGGTCTTTGTTTCTAATTTTCTAATGAGGACACTGAGACAATTTCTCTCACTCATACTTCTCCGTATAAGTATCTTCACATTTCTTGCAGACGTATTGTTCTAGAAACACAACCTTTCACAAACATTCCCTTTCAAATATGATAATCACACTTATCATAATTCTATTTATGAATATTTAATAATTAAAATTAAAACTATCAGATACTCTTTCAATAATGGTGTATAATCTCTTCATACTTGCAGGCGTCACTTGTAAGGATTGCAGGAAATTTTTGCTACATGTAAATATCGAACTAGAACAATCTTTCATACCCTTTCATTCATTCAACACCTCAAAATTAATTTTCACAGCTCGACTTAACATTTTCTGGTGCTTCTGCAATCTCCTTCTCCATAATCAATCTAGGTCGTTGATCTAATTTTGAGACACTCCGGTCCATTGATCTAGCACAAAAATTTCCTCCTCAAAATCGTATTTCCCCACCATGGTTTCCTCATCAACGATTCCCCACCGTTGTTGGGGTGTGTACCCTAAAGATTACTAGTTGTGGTAACTTCGCGGCTGTTGGTAAGCGGACTTATGGGTCAAGATAGTCTTAGGGGTGTCAGGGTAAGTCAAAACCCTCTTTTTTGTAATAAACCCGTGGTTTAAATCCAGGGTTTAGGGTTTTTTGGGTGCCCATGGTTTAAGACCATGGTTTTGTAAAAATGCGCAGTATAAATAAGTGCTTATGTAAAGAAGATAGGTTAGGTTTTATGATGTAAGGAAGATTAAGGCAAGGTTAAGGTTGATTTTGTAAAGAAGGTTAAGTCACAGCTGTGTGCGTGGACGACCTCTCCAGCTGTGTGCGCAAAGGGTTTTGTAAGAAGGATTAAGGAAAGATCTGCAGCTGTGTGCGCAGAGGCCTGCTGCTGTGTGCGCAGCTTTTAAGGACTGAAGAAATCTGCAGCTGAGTGCGTAGATCAAACTGCGGTTTTGTAGCAAGTTGAATAAAACGCAGTTTGGTGGACGTAGCCCCTACACTGGGGGTGAACCACGTTATATTCGGTGTTGTGGTTTCTTGTGTTGTTTTCTGTTTCTGTTATCTTTTATGCATTAATAAAAATATATCTGATAATATAGATCACTGCTAAATAATAAGCTTCGCTGTGAATTCCCTGTAGTGGGTTAAGCAAGTCACGGTTATCTATCTATCTGTGAACTTATATGAGAATAAATGGTAAAACTTTGTGATTACTGATAGATAAGGTTGTTCAAGGCTAAGGTACAGTAATCCCCCTCTTTTCTTGCAGAAACCTGATTCTGTGGCACCCCATAGCTGTTTCGGGTGAGACTGCAACCTGCGTGCAGGTTGTTGCCGAAAGGGCCAACACTGTGGGTCTTTTGTTGGTGCAACACAAAAGGATTAAACCTGGGTCTGCCCTATTGCCCAACAAATTGGTTCCGTTGCCGGTTGAACTCAGTACCTGCTCAAGAGGGGTTTGTAGTGTACCTCGGGGGCTATGTTCTGCAGGCCCTCTGTGAAGGACATCGGCGATTGGTTTGCTGAGACTTGTCTGAAATTTGCGCAGCAAGAGAATACGAATCTGTGTCGAAGCGCAAGTGACTTTTTACAATGGTATGTTTTTTGTGATACTTATGAAACTTTCTTTGGTCATTTCCACATAGAATTGCACCAGTGGTTGTCTAGGTTAACAGAGAGGAGGACGAACTTTCAAGCTCGATGGATTCCTGTGTGGACCCCCGCAAGGGTCAACCTTGTGCAACACGTGAACAATGAGGTATCCCGCGCTATCGATTTCTAGACGACGCGCACATTAGAGGCCTTCGTGACAGAGTTTGCCATTGATACAAGCACTTCTTTCAGCGAAGCTGAACGGCAGTTTTTCAAAGGGCCCCGTGGTAAGTTTTTAAACTCCTTAAGCTTGAAGATTAAAATACTATTGGTTGAAAAGGGTATCTTATTATTTGAGTCAGACTGCTAGTTTAGTAGTACTAACATATGTTTGCAAGTGAGAATATTTTCGACGCACAAAGTGGGTTTCCACGAAGTGAGCAAAGGTACAAAAGAAATTTTGAATCCTACTCCTCAGGACAGGCCACCGCATTTCCCCTTGTAAACCCTCCACAACCCGACCCCGAAGAAAACCCTCCTATTACCCCCTAGCATCGCTTCGTTACCCCTAAATTTCGGTCGCAGTGTGACAGGAAACCAAGTCAAAGTATTCCGGCCACAGGCCAGTCTGCCCCCGTAAATCCCCCCCCCATCAACGTCATGCCCCCCTCCCAACCCTCCCAGAACCACCATGGCCCACCTAGCTGATGACATTAAGCTGCCCATTTTCAAAGGAACGGGATCAGAAGATCTGGAACAGTTCTGGTTTTTATGTGAGGCCGTCTGGAACGCGAAGAGTATTACCGACCTGGATGTGAGAACCGCGCAGCTCATTACTTCCTTTCGTGACCGAGATTTGACCTGGTTCATGAAATTCTCCAGTAATCAGCACCCCACTTTGGATGAAATCAAGGCCGCCATCATTAAGGAATTTAAGAAACCAAAATCAGAATCGCAGAGCATCACTAAACTCAAAGAGATTCAACAGTGGCGTGGCGAATCCGTGTGGGACTTTGACCAGAGATTCAAAGTCTTATTAGACCAAGTGAGCTTCACTATTAGTCCTGCGCAGCACAAGGAATGGTTTATCGCCGCGTTATTGCCGCATATCAAAACATCGCTCATGCAACAGAAGGTTGCTGACCAGCAAGAGGCTCTGGAAATCGCAATGAAGCTAGAGACCGCTCCCGTCGGAGACGATTCTGGTCTTGCTCAAATCCAAGCGCAGCTGGCAGCGATGGCCCTGGAACTTCGTGACATGAAGAAAGCTAAAACCAGTCGAGAGGAGGTCTGGTGTACGCAATGTCGGTCCGAGGGTCACGATAGGGACCAGTGCCCTGTGGTCAGAACCTATCTAAACACAGGCACGCCCACCCAATTCAATGCCGGTGTTCTATATTGTGAGATTTGCCGCACCTCTGGCCAGCATCGCCCTGAGCACTGCCATCTTCTTCAGAGATATGTTCAAGTTCCCAAAAACCCCTACTGCCAGTTTTGTAAGTCCGTCGGGCATAATGAAGAAGAATGTCGTAGCTATGACCTTATGCGAGAGCGCACCTCTGATGCCTACCGAGTCCACAATGAAGCCCCGAATAGTGATGGCTATGGTTACCGCGGAGGCACCTCCGGTAGAGGTGCTTTTGGCGGTCGTGGCCGTGGTGGGATGACCGGTAGAGGTAGAGGCCAGGTTGTGTGTTACAATTGTAACCAAGTTGGTCACTTGGCTCGCGACTGTCGGAACCCCACTACGACCTGTCGGTATTGCCGCGCAGTAGACCACTTGATTGAACAGTGCCCCCATCTCCTCGCAAAGATTCAGGAAAACAACCGTGGCCCTACTCCAAGTATTCAGTTGATTTCCATGGAGCAAAGACCTGCCCCAGCCCTCAATGTGGTCACCCGGAGTGGAGCTACGACACATACTCAAGCCTCGCCAAAGCAACCTGCCACGGTGTGCGCACAACAGGCCTCCAAGAAAGTACCAGCCCTTGGCCCTGCGAAGGACCACGCACCAGTCCAGGAGGCCCTGTGCGATAATGTTGACCTTGGCGCTGTAGAAATACCTGCGCGGCAACATCAGCAGGCTTCGCAGCCACAGGAGGCCTCGACGGATAAAGTAAGTACACTATCTTCTTTCTTGCAGAGCTATATGAAACTCTTGCGTAATCAGAACGCTCTAAACGAGCTGCAAAAATTTCTTGCTATCACAGACCCTCAGAGAGGAATTGATCAGGAGAAAACTGTTAGTCGTGTCCGAAGAACGGGAAGGGAAATGGGGTTGAACGTTCAGATAGGAGAATATGATATGACTGATGTCATCCTAGATCTTGGATCAGACGTTAATGTCCTACCCAAGCAGACCTGGGGACAAATGGGAAAGCCTTCCCTAATTTGGTCACCTATACAACTGTGACTAGCTAACTAGCAAAGGATTGTACCGCTAGGGAGACTTCTTAGTGTCCCAATCGACATCGATGGGGTCAGTACTCTAGCATACTTTGAATTTATTGAGATCATTGATGACAGCAACCCTTACCCAGCCCTATTGGGAATTGAGTGGGCCATGGCCAATGCTGCAATCATCAACCTTAAAAGGAGACAGATGACCTTCGAAGGAAATGGCCTACACGTTATTATACCCCTCGACCCATCCCAAGGAGAAAGATATACAGAACCACTCAGAGATGAAGGGGAGCAGGATACTCTAGACCACATCTATAACATCACCGCCAAGGATGCAGATTATGTCGAGCCTAATACTGATGGTGTAATGGATTGGCAATGTGATAGCTCCTGCATGTCTGATTCAGACGATGGTCTGGAGAATTGGCAGCATCGACTCTATGAGTTACATGGCCATAGGTGCGCGCGGCTCACTCAGTCTCTTCGATGCATTAGCGCACAGCCTCGAGAATGGCCTGCACAGGTTGGGATGACAGACCCTGGAGAAATTATTGCACCTATGTCAGAACGAGTACCTCAGTCACAAAACACCCAGTGTCTGGAAATAGTAATAGAAGCTACAGCAGCATGGGGGACCGCTCATACAAAGCCTCAGCCTCGTCGGGGAACCTGCCAGAAATTCTTGCGCCCCAAAGTTATAAGGCAAGCTCAAGAGGTACGAAGTAAGTTCAAGGGGAAGAGCCCATACGCTAGTGCCTCAAATATAATAGTCCTATCGCAGATACTACCTGGTCGGGTCGAAGGGCACTACTGGGCCGAGGTTGCTTATTGCCCCGAGGCTTCAACCATGATTCTGCCGCGGCCCAAAAATGTAGCGAGGCTCAAAATCCGACCGTTGGGAGGCAGCCAATTTGGCGGCGGCAGGATTTTAATTGCTTTAAATGACTGTACTAAGACCAGTACCGGAAATTGCGCCCCACATGGACAAGATTTTCGTCGGATTTGGTGCCTTCAATGCACTGTCCTCCCCGATTTGATTGATGGCGTGTATAAGAAGATGCCTAAGTTAAGAAAAATCACATCCTACATTTCTTCAAGATTTCTGAGTGAACCCATGACCACCGAACACGAGATTGACGCCTTGGTCAGGGAATTCGAGCAAGAGGGTTTGATCACCTGCTCTAATCGGCTTCCTACCATAGCTCACTATGAAGCCACTCCTCTAGCACCACCACGGCCGATGCAGACACGGTCTTCCAGGAAAAAGTCTAGAACTGAAATTCGCACCAAGCGCAACCAAGACCGGCCGCAGCAAACAGGGCAAACACCAGCGGCTCATCCTATGGAGCCCTCTGGTTCCGCACAGGCCCTGGCCGGGGGAAGGGAGAATATTCTGCCACCACGGCCACCATATCTACCACCTGTTTTCCCAGGCACCGTGTTACCCCGTCGGACAAAGCAATTTACCTTAGCCACACCCTTGTTGCCACCAGGAGTACAGTTGATCGGAAGTATGACAGGGAAGATTGATCGGCTTAAGTACAGCGATCACGACACCAATGACCATGGCAAGTTCCCACAGTTTGAACCAGCAGACTACTTGCACCGCGTCAAGTACCCCGATCATAAGGTCACACTACTGGAAGTGCAAACATGGGCTGCGGGCCTGGACAAAGCTGGCCTACTCAAACTATTTAACATTCCCCATTTCGGACGCGGCATACATGTGACTGTAGTGGCCAAGCAGTTACTAGCCCTGGTGCACGATGGCTATTTATGGATAGGGGACCAGCAAATTCCTATTGACGCCGCCCTCATCCATAGGATCACAGGTTTACCCATGGCAGGACCAGATCCGGGAACCGAATTTCCGTCCAAACATGAAGATACAAAGCTCGCGAAAACCATGAAGGAACGGTTTGGCCTGACAAAAGGGAAACGAGGGTATCACACTTCTGCGATTCGGGAGCATCCCATTCGGTTTGCAGCTGAACTCTTAGCCTGCAAACTCATACGGAAATGCAGGCCAACTGAAGTACCTGCCCCAGTTATCTGGATTGCTATGAACTGCGCTGAGGGGTATACTTATAATTGGGCCAGATATCTTGCGAAAGAGTTTTTGGAGGATGCCCACGATGCGCAAGAAAAAGGTAGACCTTTTCATTATTCCTGGCTTATAATCCTTATTGCATTAGTTGGGTGGAAAGAACCCACTAAAGCCCATTTTGTCGAAATAAACCCTGGCACGCCAGGGGCAGCAAGGTATGCCTCCCTATGGATATCCTCAGATAAGGAAACTCAGCAGATGACGAACACTGTGTTCATCTTCTATGCTATGAGTATTCACTATGAGATTGTGTGAACACCTCGACTTACCAACGAAGTGTTCTCTCAATACGAGGGCGTTGCGCACTTTAGTGCTGACATGCATCATGTTTTCATTCAAGCTCGTGCAGATCCTCAATGGCAATGCTTCAAATTACCATATGTAGTCACCGAACCAGATATCAGGCAGATAGTTCAGCAATGGCCGGCCGAATGGCTGAAATATTTAGGGAAAAAACCCTCTATTCCGGTCCCCCCAGCTACCAATATTGGCGCAGGTACTAGTCAGGCGTAGCAGCAAAGCCCATTGGAAGATAGCGAAGACCTAAGTGATTCGCAGATGAATGACAATGGCCAGGGTGGAGACGGTGGACAGGATGAACATGATGAATAGGATGAGGAGTTGGTCAAGACCATAACAGATCCTACCCCACCAATGAAGCGCAAGTCACCAGAAGTAGCTGAGGTAACCAAGCCACAGTCCCGCAAAAAGGTAAAAGCATCGAAGGACAAAGATATCGAGGAAGAAGTCACTGTCACGCTGGATGCACTGGAGCATGCTCTGGAACAGTCTACGACAGCACTTACTAAAAAATGGTCAGAGTTTGCGGAACTGCATCTTGCCGGCCTCTCAGGTATCGCAAACAGGGTATCAGAGTTAAAAGAGCTAACCGCAAAATCAGTGCCCAGTACTGCGACAAGCAGCACTATGGCACCCACGCAGCAGGATATTAGGCAATGGCCACCCAGGGATCCCCAGGGACAGGTATCAAGCACAACTCTGATACATCCTGACATCGATTCTCAACCCCAGACGAATATAACCGCGGAGCTGGATTATACAAAGATGCCTATGTCAGAGTTGCACCTCCGTCAGCTTGTGATTACAAAGGAGATCCATACCCGAACTCAAGTGTCACAAGTCCAATTGGAAGACACCATCAAACAAAACAAAACCTTCGCAGCACGCCTAGAAGAGATCGCACAACAGAAGAAAGAGGCTGAACAGACAACAACTACGCTGATGCGAGCATTGGACGAGGCATGTCGGAGTCTTTCTGACTCCGACATACAGGAAGCAGAGGAACCAAAGCAGAAGATTGCTAAACTGAGAGACTATGCCCAGCAGTCCCGCAGCGAGGTTGAAAGGATAAAGATAGAATACCAGCAACAGATTTCAGAACTTCAACTGCGCATTCCTCCTGAGACTCCACCAGAGGTCCGAGAACAGCGCCAGCAGGACATCAAGGCTTCAGCAACAAAAATATCAGACAACGTGGCTAGTGTCGCAAAACTAATGGAAGACAGCATAGAAGCATGGGAAAACCTACAGGACCATCCAGATGTAGGAAAGATTCAGGAAACCATCAAGTTGCGCCAGGATGAGTTAGATGCAGTCAGAATAGAAATCAAGACGCTGCCACCTATGCAGAAGATGGCTAAAGTAAAGCGCAGCAAGGAACTTCAACAGGAAATCGAGTCTTGCAGGACGAAGGTAACGATGCTGGAAAATGCGTTACAGCCCCTGGTTGATGAAGCATTAGAATTGAGCAATACTGCGAAGAGCCAGCTCAAACTTTTGAAGACCTATGACACTTTTGCGCAGGAAAAGGCTGACACAGACTCTTCTTCAGTATTACAAGAACTGGTGGAAAAGGAGAAAGCCGCTGATGAGATACTGCATAATCTCACCAGTCGCTTCCAGGCCCTCGCGCAGAAGATTCTCCCACCAGAGTCCTCGCAGAGTGCCCCGGGACGGGCCACTAGTGAGTCTTAGGGGCCTGTTGGGGTGTGTACCCTAAATATTACTAGTTGTGGTAACTTCGCGGCTGTTGGTAAGCGGAGTTATGGGTCAAGATAGTCTTAGGGGTGTCAGGGTAAGTCAAAAACCTCTTTTTTGTAATAAACCCATGGTTTAAATCCAGGGTTTAGGGTTTTTTGGGTGCCCATGGTTTAAGACCATGGTTTTGTAAAAATGCGCAGTATAAATAAGCGCTTATGTAAAGAAGATAGGTTAGGTTTTATGATGTAAGGAAGATTAAGGCAAGGTTAAGGTTTATTTTGTAAAGAAGGTTAAGTCCCAGCTGTGTGCGTGGACGACCTTTGCAGCTGTGTGCGCAGAGGGTTTTGTAAGAAGGATTAAGGAAAGATCTGCAGCTGTGTGCGCAGAGGCCTGCTGCTGTGTGTGCAGCTTTTAAGGACTGAAGAAATCTGCAGCTGAGTGCGCAGATCAAACTGCGGTTTTGTAGCAAGTTGAATAAAACGCAGTTTGGTGGACGTAGCCCCTACACTGGGGGTGAACCACGTTATATTCGGTGTTGTGGTTTCTTGTGTTGTTTTCTATTTCTGTTATCTTTTATGCATTAATAAAAATATATCTGATAATATAGATCACTGCTAAATAATAAGCTTCGCTGTGAATTCCCTGTAGTGGGTTAAGCAAGTCATGGTTATCTATCTATCTGCGAACTTATATGAGAATAAATGGTAAAACTTTGTGATTACTGATAGATAAGGTTGTTCAAGGCTAAGGTACAGTAATCCGCCTCTTTGCTTGCAGAAACCTGATTCTGCGGCACCCCATAGCTGTTTCGGGTGAGACTGCAACCTGCGCGTAGGTTGTTGCCGAAAGGGCCAACACTGTGGGTCTTTTGTTGGTGCGACACAAAAGGATTAAACCCGGGTCTACCCTATTTCCCAACAACCGTTGATCTTCGTTATGCATTTTCCTGACCGTTGATCTATGGTAATATGCATGTTGTGGAATGCAGGTTTGTGACTTTCTAAAATGTCTTTTCACGATTTCCACAGTTGTCTTTCTGCACAAATCTTTCTACACCGTTGATCTCCTGCGGAGTCTTCTATTACCGTTGATTCTGAGATAGGGTGCAGATTGCGGGATGTGAAAATGTAACATTTCCTCAAATCGTATCTCGAATTTCTGCAAGCTCCTTTCTGCAAGCTCCTTTCCGCAAGCTTCTTTCCACAAGCTTTTTTCCGCAAACTCCTTTTCGCAATCTTCTTTCTGCAAGCTCCTTTCCACAAGCTTCTTTCTGCAATTTTTATTTCGCACCTTTGATCTTTTGCGGGGTATTTAACGACCTTCGATCTTTTGGATTGTAGGTTCATAGAATCTTTAAATGTTATTTCCGTAATTCCATTTCTTCATTTTTTCTTTTGCACCGTCGATCTCTTTTAGTGGAACTAGTCTTAGCCATCCAATTTTGATATTTTGCGGAACTTTGGATTTTTCTCCTAACTGTCGAAATTAATACTTAACTGTTGGATCTAGTGTGCGGTTAATATAAGCCGTCTGATCTTAATCCTTCATGAAACTTTATCCTTCTGCCTATCTGTTGTGAAATTGATCCTCAACCGTCGAATCTAGTGCGGAACTAATATAAGCCATCTGATCTTAATCCTTCGTAGAATTTTATCCTTCTGCCTATCTTTTGAGAAACTGATCCTCAACTGTTGGATCTTGTGTGGGATGCTTCCTAAACATTGATTTTAAATCAAATGTGGATCTGCACAATTTCTTTGCGAAAATACTCTGCAATTGTTTCTATTAGTTTTGAAGATTTATATACACATATAATTTCATCATGCTACTGATTATAAGGAATTTATAAACACTCTCGTAGATATAGTTTCTATGTTCCTTGATTGTTACATATACTCTATCTCCCGTTCATTTCACTCTTCTGCACTTCCACTCTTCATTTGTCTAACCATCTTTGTCATTCATACTGCATCTCTACTTCCACTCGACCTCTATTCTTTGTTTCATTAACCATTGTTTACACCATACTGTCGACACTGTCTTGGAAGTCTTTATATTAGTCACTCATGTTGTCTTATCATCGATTCCCATATCATCCATTGCATTTGTCATAAATGAAATTTTTGACATCATCAATAGGACACCATCATATTCCATGTCAACATATGTGTCATGCCACATCCTCAACTATGTCATGCCATGCTATCACTACCTTAGTCTTTCAATGAGTTTGTCCTTCCATCATATCCACTAGTTATTCCTCTGTCATTCGTGAACAATTTTGACATCAATGACAACTATATACTCGACACTTTTGGAAGAATATCTGGAAACAACTCGATACAATACTCTCCTTATTAATAACTTTCCATCCTCAAACAGATGGACAGATGTAAATTGTGAATCGCTTGGTAGTACAACTAATCAGCATGTATAACTACAAGCATCCTCGGCCATGGGATAAAAATATCCCATATATACATCATAGTTACAATCGTGCTCAAAACAACTCTACAGGAAAGAGTCCATTTCAGATCTGTTATGGATTTCAAACCTCAATGCCTATTGACTTGATTAGTTCATTTCCACATTCGAACAACGCCGACTCTGACCAATGAGAAGTTGAAAAGGCATTGAACTTTTGAGATCAAATCTGAAACATCCAAAAACAATCACATGAAATGTTGCAACAAGATGATGTGAAAGCTAAGGTGTGACACGATAAGCATCGTATCACTCATTCATTTCAAATTGGGGATCAGGTCTGGTTGCATCTCAAGAAGGAACGCTTCATTGTTCCATACAAGGAGCATCCTTCGCGATATGGTCTGTACATTATTCTTAAGCAGATTGGAGAAAATGATTTCCAACTCGATATTCCTTCATGCCTAGGTCTGCATCCTGTATTTTGATGTGGATCTACTTTGACCATACCATGCACCACTGTTGGAACATAACGACTTGCATACAACAAAACCCAAAGAAATCCATCTAGATGTTCAGGAGCCTCTTCTTTACGAAACCATTATGGGACGACGAATACGCCATACAAGGATGAACGCATTCCCTTGTTTTAGGTGGCTAAAGTCGGATAGCTCCCAACACAATGAAAATGGTACTCTGCTACTGAACTAACCAACAAATTTCATCATCTGTATGAGCAAACAATGGGGACCCTTTTTTATTAAGGAAGGAGGTATGATCCACCTAGCAATTGGAATTATTTGTCGAAGACTAATGAATGCCAACATCGACTTCGACAAGTTCAATATCGACTTTGACAAGTTCCGCACGTCGATAGGTTCAATATCGACTTCGACAAATTCATCACCTCAACATGCATTGTTGACACCGACGACCGATGAACTACGACTGATTGTCATTGTCTTCCAGTTGTCTCTAAAAATTGAACTTCTAGAATCGGCCAAACTTCTATTATAACTTAACATAATGGGAAGACAACCCAAATGTTCTCAACACTCTATTTAAGCATGTACATTATTGTAATATACATAAGTAATGAAGTATATAACAAAGTAACATAGATAAAAATAAAGAAGAGATTGGTTTAAATTATTACATATTGTTTATATGTGTATTTATCTATGTGTAGTGTATTTTCGTCTTTACTTATTATTAATATAATTCCACCATAATAATACTCTATTTATACAATTGAACTTTTGTCTCGATCATGCTATCGGATCAATGAAAAATAAACAACATAAACAAAACCCCCTTGGCCAATGGTGCATAGATCCTGATTTGATAAGATGTAACAACTACTCAATCATAAAATACATTCTATAATTATGTTATGTGGAATATTGTCGCATCTTAAAATTTGCGCTACTAATTATATTCAGGGAGGGTTCTCCTGAATAGGATCAAATTTTCATGTTCTTTTGGAAGAGAATCCTGTATAGATCCACACTCATGAATCTGTCTATAAGATATTTTTGGCTTATTAAAAATATAACATTTAAAGGATTGTTTAGAGTAGGTATGACAACTATTTGAGGTGGGATTTTTAGTCAAAAACTTTGACCATTTAACCAAAAAATTTGATCTTTTACGTGAACTAATCTAAAATTTGATAGATTTTTGTATTTCTTCACCAAATTCTTGTGGCAACTTTTATATCAACGATTTAAAAATAAATCTACTTATTCAACTTTTCATTTTTAATCCATTTCATCTTGTGCAAAACATACTCATTCTTTTGGAAAAATAACTACGGCTATAAATATCGGGCCAGGCAAGCCAACAAATCAATGGACAATAAAAACAGTTTTATGTTCTTAATGTAAAATGTGTATCAAGTACAATTGGGATCAAAGCAGAATACTACTGTTCAAAACCCGTTGCTTTGCTCTTCCAATTTGTCGTTGTTGATAGTGTATAACACCGGAAGGAACTAATTTGAATTTTTACATTTAAACGCCCAGATAATGATCAAAACATTGGGAAGAAAGGAGGAAATTCATGGAAATTCATATAATCAAGCAACTTCTATGATAGTATCGAGATTAGCTGTCCAATATTTTATGGGAGACCCAAAATTTGACCGCGCAGACTTCGAGGTATTTTGACAGAGAGATGATAAATACAGTTGATCTGATCTCAATTTCAATTCTTCTTCTTCTGATCTGATCTCACTTTGTGGGTCTCTGGGATGGATATAATCTCCCACCTGATATTTGGTACAACTCTGTTTCAGTGCAGAATTTGCCTTGTAAAGAAGATAACCCAAGTCCGACTCCGAAACCACAAACTGTAACTTTTGTCGCAGAAGAAGAAAATATATTTGACCACACTGTAAGTCCTGGAAAGGGAGAAGCTCCTGCATATTTTTTCCAATGTAAATGGCATCTGAGTTACAAATAAAATAGCTTGGACTTTCTCTCAAGATCTGTTTGGCCTTTACAAGATGAGAAATTTGGTAAAAGGTCCCGTCCATCGATATAAGAATGCTCGGAGATGGTTTTCCACCTTCTCCTGCCATTTCTATGTAAGAGAGTTGTTCAGTTGAAATGTAGATTCCCATCCTTCCGATCTTGTAGAAAACCTACCTTTATCAATATTGATCTATCTCGTAGCATAAGCTACTTATACCAATGGCTTCTTATTTCTCTTGGTTTCATCAATAGATGCAGGCGATGATAAACGAGGGGAATGGAAATAACATATAAATAAGAAACTACAAGAAGTAATAGGCTAATGAAATATATAATTACATGAGAGATTCAAATGCATAGGGATTCCATTCAAAAAGGTCAAAAAGCGGGCTTACTAAATCTAGTCAAATCCCACATAGGTGCATAAAGCAGTTTCCAAATCCACCAAGATTCTCACGAATTGGCTAAGTCAGGTAGGCAATATAAAGAGGGATGGAAAGTAAACTCATACATGCTTTTATTAGGAGAAAAGGAGGGAGGCTGATGTGGGCAAAAAACAAGTCAACTACACCTAGTCTAGCTTTTCCTTTTTCCTTAAATCTTAATAAAACAGACATCTTTTCAGAAAAAATAGATATGCACTTTGGAGGATCTGGAATAAAGTAGACATGCTAAAATGGGTTTCCAAGATGTTTCTCAAGTGCTCCATGACTCATTTTTATCATGTGTTGAATTCTAGGACATGTAGAAGGCAACTAGCATAGAGTGAAATCTAGGAAACTAGGTAATAAGGAAAAAATGATTTAATTAATGTCTAAGGTAGGTAACTATGGGTTGATTATTCTAACACCCCCCCTTAAGCCTGAATTTATGAGTAAATATCATAAAACTATATGGCCTAGCAACGAGGCTTAGTCACCCTTTACATACTACTTGTCCATACAACCAAGGAAAGAGGCAAAAACCCACTGGGAAAATCCTCCCTTAAACATCGATAGAAATACAAGATTTGGAAATATTGTCATCAATCATGCTTCATAGCATGATCAGAAATCCCTAGTAGTGATTTAAGATTACTGAATGTCTTCTCACAAAAACATTTGGTGAAGATGTCTGCTACTTGTTCTGAAGATGCATAGAAGAGTAGATGAATGGTACCATCATGCACAAGCTGTCTGATGTAGTGCATATGGATCTCAATGTACTTGGTTTGCTGTCTTTGAACTGGATCATTGCATATTCGAATGGTGCTCTAATTATCACAGTAGATAATAGTTGAAAACTCTGATTTGAAGCCACATTCTCCAAGTATTCCCTACAACCACAAACATTGAGTTGCTGCATTTACAACTTCTCTATACTCTACTTCTGTAGATGAGAGTGCTATGGCACTATGCTTCTTGCTTGACCAGCTGATTGGTCCTTCTGCAAGCATGAACACATATCTTGATGTAGACTTTCAATCTATGTTGTCACCTACCCAATCACTGTAAGTAAACCCAATCAAATCAAGATCAGATTTTTCTTTGTAGAAGATCCCATGTGTTCTTGTTCCTTGAACAAAGTTTAGGATCCTTTTGGATGCCCTCTAGTGGATCTCATTAGGTTGATCCATGTATCTCGAAGCCACACTAACTACATAATATAATTCAGTTTGAGTGTGTTTAAGATAAAGCAAAGACCCAATCAACTGCCTATACAGTGTATTATTTACCATAGGAGAAGAACCTGCTTCTTCAAGCTTAACTCCTGAAAGGTTTAAGGAAGGCAGTCTTGCTTGGCTTGCAATATTTCATGTTGAAATTGTTCAGAAAATATAATGCATACTTGGACTGATGTACTTTGATTCCATGTTGGGATTGAGCAATTTCAAGACCCAAGAATTGGCTCAACAATCCCAAATATGTCATAAAAAATGCATGGTTCATTGCATCCTTCAAGGAGGCAATCTCTTTCTTTGAACTTCCTGTAATCAGAAGGTCATCCACATAAAAGATAATAATCATCAAATAACCATGAATCAGCTTCAAATAGACATTAGGATCAGAGTTGCATCAAACAAAACTCAATGACAGCAGAAAGCCATCAATCTTGGCATACCAAGCCCTGGGGGCTTGCTTGAGCCCATACAATGATTTATTTAACCTGCACACTAAATATGGATTAGAAACAAACCCTTCAGGTTGCTGCATGTAAATATCTTCATCAGGATCTCCATATAGTAAAGCACACTTCACATCCATGTGATGTACCTCCCATTGCTTCGAAGCTGCAATGGCCAAGGCTAGCCTTATGGAGTCCATCTTTGCCACTGGTGCAAAGGTTTCATTGTATTCAATACCATGTACTTGTGAGTATCCCTTAGCTACCAATATTTCCTTATATTTCAAATGTGAACCATCAGCATCAAACTTTGTCTTGAAAACCCACTTACATTGAACTAGCTTCCTCCCATGGGGAAGATCAACCAATTCCCAAGTGTTGTTCTTCTGGAGCGAGCTGAATTATTCTTTCATGGATGTTTTCCATATTGGATCATCTATTGCATATTCATATGTCTATGGATCTGATTCAACCATCAGATATCACTTCTCAGCAAATAGAGGATCTTTCCCACAAAGGGCACTCTCAAACTGAGATCTAGTCCTCCTAGTGTCGCTATGATTTCCAGCTAGTTCCCTAGCTGCATGAATGGTCTTTGCTGCCAATTTTAATATTGCAGTACTATTAGGATATGCAATCAAATCATAATTATCAGACATATCATAATTATCAAACTCATTAGTCTCTCCACTTACAATCAATGGATCTGGTGGTGAAGAAGACTCTCCAACTTCAACTGTTACTAAAGGCTCTTCTTGGAACTAAAAACTTCTTTCAATGAAGGATTTGTTAGTTCTCAAGTTTATCAGATTGTACCCTTTTGAATCTTCAGAATATCAAACAAATAGGAACTCTTGGCTTTGGGGCTGCAAAGCCTTTCTCTTTTCAGTTGGAATTCTAGCCCAAGCCTTTGAGCCAAAAATCCTGAAATGGGTCACATCTGGCTTGTTCCCACTCCAAGATTTGAAAGGAGTCATAACATCAAGATACTTATGAGGCACCCTATTCTATATGTAGGATGCATATTTTATAGCCTCGGCCCAAAAATTTGGTGTAAATTCTTAGCCTCCATCATGCAGGTTTCCATCTCCTTCAGTGACTTGTTCTTTCTCTCAGCAACACCATTTTGCTGTGGTGTGTAAGGGATCGAATGTTGTATATAAATACCTACATATTTACAATACTGAATGAACTCAGACTTGACATACTCACCACCATTTTCAGATCTTAGGATATTGAGTTTCCTCCCATACTGGTTTCCAACTAAGGATTTAAGGACTTTGAAGAGGTCAAAAACTTCATACTTACGCTTTAGGAAGTGAACCCAACAATACCTGGAAAATTCATTTATGAAGGTCAGTGCATATTTGGCTTGACTCATGCACATATGAGGGAATGGATCAGAAATTTCATTGTGGATCAACTCAAGGGGTGTAGAGGTTCTCTCATGACTAGCTCTCTCATACTTGTGCTCTAGGTGTTTTCCAAGGATACAACCTTGACAGACTCCCTTAGAAAACTTGATCTTTGGTAACCCTATGACCATATATTTTTCACTCAAATAAGAAATATACTTGTAGTTAAGATGGCCAAATATTTCAGGCCAAAGCTTGCTTACCTCATTAGCATGAATCCAAAGAGCAGAGGGGTTTGAGTAGGGTAGAAAATGGGAAAACATGTATACCTTTGAAGTGTGATCAACAACACCTTTTGCTATTACTTTACCATTTGAAATATTAGTGATTTCAACATCATCAAGGGAGAAGATGACCTTCTTTGGAGACCCACTGTGAGTCATCTGATACACTGACAAGAGATTAGAGGCAAGACCTATAACATACAACATATTATTGAACTTACCATGGTCAAGATCAATCCTTCCCTTCCCTAAACTGTCAGTGAGAGAGTCATCTCCCAAAACTATTGGTGGATATTTTGACATGTCAAGAGAGGAGAATGCCTCTTTTGTCAAAATCACATGTCTAGAAGCTTCAGAGTCTATGATGAAGCTAGGTGAGCTTGATGTGCCATCAACCAAGGAATGTACTCTCTATTTGTCCTCTGAATTTGATCCTCCTTCCCTCTTCTTTAATCAATCAAGAAGGGAGATGTTATTCTTCTCCAGGAGTTGGGTCAACATGTCAATTTGCTTCTTCATACAAGAGCTCTGAGGATGATAGCCCTTACTGCATTATGCACACTTACTCATTTCTCCTTTGTTCTTCTTCTTCTGGGAGTTCTTCTTGGAACCTTGGGGCTCCTCTTGAGACTTGTTCTTGTCTCTCTTTTGCTCAAGTGGATTTTTATATTTTTTCTTGCTTTTTGAATCCACCCTTGAATCTCCAGCAACCAAATCTTGGTCTTTGGAAGGTTTGATGGTACCCATCATCACCAAATTATCTTGTTCCTGTGTGAGGGATTCGATGAACTCTGCAAGCTTAGGCATATTCCAGGATCGAGCTGTAAACTTGGTGGCATGGAAGGTCAAAACAAACACTGAATAGTCAGGTTCAAGCTTAGAGAGTATGGCCAAAACTAGTTTTTATTCCTTCTTTTCAATCCCACACTGTTTTAGCTACAAAACAAGGGCTTTAAACTTGGAAAAATAGAGTTGCAAGGATTCAAAGCTACTGGGACTCAAGGAGATCAGCTCATTCTCAATTTGATGTCCTCTCATCTCATTTGTCTTACTAAAAATCTCTACAAGCTTCTCCTACAATTCATTAGGTGATGTCAATCCATCAAGATGGAAGAGGGGGTCTCTTGAAATGCTCAGACACAAAATACCATAGGCCTCATCCCTCCTGTTGTGCCATTTGATTTTCTCTGCAGCTGCATTGGGCTCTACCTTAGTTTCCATAGTCATCCTATAGAGAGATTTCACTCTCAACAATATCTCCATCTCATATTTCCACTCACAGAAATTGAATGGAGTCAAGATGATCTTCTGAGATTGGTCCATAGCTTAGAAGCTATGCCCTTCAGTCTGCAGAATATGCTCCCAGTCAAGATGTCAAACCTGCAATAGCAATATGGAAGGAGAGAAATAAATACAAGCCTATCCCACACTTCATTAGGTGATGCCAATCCATCAAGATGGAAGAGGAGGTCTCTTGAAATACTCAGACACAAAAGACCATAGGCCTCATCCCTCATGTTGTGCCATTTGATTTTCTCTACAGCTGCATTAGGCTCTACCTCATTTTCCATAATCACCCTATAGAGACCTTTCACTCTCAATAATATATCCATCTCAGCTTTCCACTCAAATAAATTGAATGGATTCAAGATGATCTACTGAGATTGGTCCATAGCTCAGAAATTGTGCCCTTCAGTTAGGAGAATATGCTCCCAGTCAAGATGTTGAACTTGCAATAAAAATATGGAAGGAGAGAAATCAATCTAAAAAGGATCTGATACCATGTGGAAATTGAACCCAAGATATAGAACAATTACACTCACAAAATTGCTAATCAAACAGGCAAAATTTACACCAAAGGAGACTGAAATTGGAGCATAACACTAATCTGTATTGAGTAAGTGTACAATATCCAACCTTATGAAATAATAGGCTTCTGAAATATATAACTACATGATATATTTGAATGCATAGGGATTCCATTTGAAAAGGTCAAAAAGAAGGCTTACTAAAGCTAGTCAAATCCCCCATAGGTGCATAAAGCAGTTTCCAAATCCACCAAGATGCTCACAAATTGTCTAAGTCAAGTAGGAAAGATAAATAGGTATGGAAAGACAACTCACACATGATTTTATTAGGAGAAAATGAGGGAGGATGATGTGGGCAAAAAACAAGTCAACTACACCTAGTCTAGCTTTTCCTTTTGCCTTAAATCTCAATAAAATAGGCAGCTTTTCAGAAAAAGAAGATATGCACTTTGGGGGATCTGGAATAAAGCATACATGCTAAAATGGGTTTCTAGGATGTTTCCCAAGAGCTCCATGACTTAGTTTTAGCATGTGTTGACTTCTAGGACATGTAGAAGGCAATTAGCATAGAGTGGAATCTAGGAAACTAAGTAATAAGAAAAAAAATGATTTAATTAATGTCTAAGGTAGGTAACTATGGGTTGATTATTCTAACATGAGGAAGAGTCCTATTGCATGAATGGTTCGATGAAGCGTCTCTTCCATCGATTATCAATCAAATCCCATAACAACATGTTCCTGTTATGCCTTGGGGTACGCTTTCCCGCATAGAAATTTTGAATGGTCTCTTTGGCCCTATCCATGGCATCATATAAATAACCCATTGTGGGATTATCACCATCAACAAGTCTTAGAACCCTTACTAAAGGTTCACTCATCGAGCACACTTCCTTCATTCCTTCCTAGAAAGCGTCAGTGTACACCAGCTTGGCAATGGTTTTCCCATCCTCTCTCCTACTATAAGCACAATCATGCCACTCATCACAAACAAACATTTGCTTCAACTCAAAATGACATTGAAGCAAATACTGAAGAGTAATAAATGTGGTGACAAAACACGTGATTGTAGGATGCTTCAACTCCTTGTTTTTGGTGTGCCTCCTCATGAGACTAAGAACAAAAGCATGGTTGTAAATGAACTTGGGGATGGTCCTAGCTTGATCAATCACCACCTTGATAAGGGTAAATTTTCCCATATCCTCCAACATCAAATTAATGCAATAAGTTGCGCATGGAGTCCAAAAAAAATAGGAGTACCTATCCATAAGAATCCTGCCAACATCCACATAATTAGCTACACTATCTGTAATAACTTGCACAACATTGTGCACCCCAATATCCTGGATGAACCCATCCATCAAATCACATAAAAGTGATGCATTTTTTATATGTGCTGATGCATCAACTGATTTTACAAACATGGTACCTCTAGGACAATGTACCAAGAAGTTGATAAGGGTTCTACTCTTACCATCTGTCCACCCATGTAACATGATTGTGCATCCAGTGCTCTCCCATGACTACTTGAACTTTGTCAACCTATGGCCAATGTCCTTCTTTTTTGCTTGAAGGATTGGGCCCCACAACTCCTCAAAGGTGGAACTTTTATACCCTGGGCCAACTACTGCAATGGCATCACACATTAGCTACCAAAGTGGATTTTTTTTAACAATGTTGAGAGGTATGTGACTCCAGTAAAGACACCTTCCCACTACCCTATCCATTGCTACTTTTTTCCGATTTCTTTATAATTGACTTGAAATAAGGTTGTCATCCTCGTCCAACAAAATAGAATGAGAGCCCCTCCCTCCCAAGAGGTGAAGCTGTGGAGCCCCTCCCACTATCCTCACCCATAGTGGTAGATAGAGATGCACCTACACTTCTTGCTTGGTCAAAAGCTACAAGCTCAACTTTGTTTGCAGCGATCTCATCGAGTCTTTCTAATTTTCTCATGGATGGTTTAATGGGAAGATCTCATGATTTCTGGGGTCACTGCAGTACAAAGGCCAACATCATGTCCAGGTATTTTGGCTAGATGGTATTTCAACCTGTCAACCCCTCCCAACATGTGATTCCCACATAATTTGCAACTCAAATTTTTCCTATTTATTCCATCCTCGGGCTCACCATACTGCCAAAATGGGTCCCATGTCTTTGGCATTTTTGCAATTGGAATGCTTCAACTCAATTTAAACCCTATGGCACACACACACAAAAATTTACATTCAAATCCATTGGAAAAAAATAGCAACATTCTAGCTTAAAAAATCAGACCTCTAAATTTAGATTTTAAGCCATGAAAGATAAGAAGAAGACGGTGGCTAAGAATTAAAAAAACAAGCATGCTATTTAATTTTTTAAACCCCCCTTTTACATTGTGACTATTTTTCATATTTTTGGGCATGGAAATCAATGGAAAAATAGAAACAAATAGAAAATAAATATGCAAAGAAACATGCAAAGAAATAGTCAAAGAAAGATGCAAGAAAAAATGCAAGAAATCTTTCAAACAATCCATGGAAAAGATAGAAAACAATGGGATAAAATGTACATACATGTGAGGAATATTGAACACTTGCTCCAAGAAAATCCTTGATTGAGATGGTAAATGGTGTTTGAAAGCCTCCAAAGGTATTGGTGGTCTGCTCAAGCCCTTCTCCTCCTCTTCCAACAAATGTATTTGCCAAATGACATGAAAAGTCATTTTTTCCTTTTAAAATCCCCAAATTGGAGGCCTAGGTGACTTTTTACTTCGAATCACGACTTTTAAGGATGTGGAAATTGAACCCAGGTGTTAGAAAAATTACACTCACAAAAATTGCCAATTACACATGCAAATTACACACAAAGGAGACTGAATATGGAGCAAAACACTAATCTGTATTGAATAAGTGTACAATAGCCAGCCCTGTGAAGTCATAGGCTTCCACAATAAATATTTACATGAGAGATTCAAATGCATAAGGATTCCATTCGAATTTGGTCAAAAGCAGGCTTACTAAATCTAAGCAAATCCCCCATAGGTGCATAAAGCAGTTTCCAAATCTGTCTAGGAGCTCACGAATTGGAAAAATCAATTAGAAAAGCTAATAGATGATGGAAGGAAAATTCATACATGCTTTTCTTAGGAGAAAAGAGTGGAGGATGATGAGGAAAAAAAACAAGTTAACTTCACCTAGTCAAACTTTCCCAATTGCCTTAAAACTCAGAAAAAGTAGGCAATAAAGCAGAAAAAGCAGACATGCACTAGGAAGGCTAGGAATAAAGCAGATTTGATTCCAAGTGGTTTCCCAAGTGCTCCATGACTCAAATTTATCAATTTTGACCACTTTGAATGTGTGGAGGACAACTTGCATAAGGTAGAATATGGAAACTAGGCAAATAAGACAAAAATTGGATTAATTAGTGTCTAAGGTAGCTAACTATGGGTTGATTATTCTAACACCCCCCCTTAAGCCTGACTTATGAGTAAAATATCAGAAAATTATAGGGCCTAGCAACAAGGCTTAGTCACCCTTTACATACTGCATGTCCATTTAACCAAGGAAAGAGGCAAAAACCCAGTGGGAAAAATGCTCCCTTAAACATGGACAGTAAAACAAAATTTGAAAATCTTGTCATCACTCATGCTTCACAGCGTGATCAGAAATCCCCGGCAGTGATTTGAGATTGCTGAATGTCTTCTCACAAAAAACTTTGGTGAAGATATCTGCTACTTGTTCTAAAGATGAACAGAAGAGTAGGTGAATGGTGCCATCATGCACAAGCTGTCTGATGTAGTTCATATGGATCTCAATGTGTTTGGTTCTATGTTTTTGAACTCGATCATTGCATATTAAAATGGTACTTTGATTATCACAATAGATAGTAGTTGAGTATTCTTATTCAAAGCCACACTCACCAAGTAACCCCTGCAACCATAAACATTGAGTTGCTGCATTTACAACTCCTCTGTACTCTGCTTTTGTAGATGAGAATGAAATGGCACTCTGTTTCTTGCTTGACCAGCTGATTGGCCCTTCAGCAAGCATGAACACATATCCTGATGTTGACTTTCAATCTATGTTGTCACCTTCCCAATCACTGTCAGTAAACCCAATCAAATCAAGATCAGATTTAGCTTTGTAGAAGATCCCATGAGTCCTTGTTCCCTGAACAAAGTTAAGGATCCTTTTGGCTGCTCTCCAATGGATATCATGAGGCTGATCCATGTATATTGAAGCCACACTTAATGCATAATAAATATCAGTCGAGTATGTGTAAGATATAGAAAACATCCAATCAATTGCCTATACAGTGTATTGCTTACCATAGGTGAAGAATCAACTTCTTCAAGCTTAACTCCTAAAAGGAAAGGAGTCTTGATTGGCTTGCAATCCTTCATGTTGAATTTGTTCAGAAAAATCCAAGGAATACTTGGACTGATGTACTTTGATTCCATCTTTGGTTTGAGCAATATCGAGCTCCAAGAATTGGCTCAATAAGCCCAAATCAGTCATTGAGAAGGCATGGTTCATTGCATCCTTCAAGGAGGCAATTTCATCCTTTGAGCTTCCTGTAATGAGAAGGTCATCAACATACAAAACAATGATCGTTGATGAACCATGAATTATATTCAAATATAAATTTGGATCTGACTTGCATCGAACAAAATTCAGTGATAGCAGAAAGCTATCAATCTTGGCATACAAAGCCTTGGGGGCTTGCTTAAGCCCATACAATGACTTCTTTAGCCTACACACAAGAGATGGATTAGTAGCAAATCCTTGAGGCTGCTGCATGTAAATATCTTCAGTGAGATCTCCATTCAGGAAATCACACTTCACATCCATGTGATGTACCTCCCATTGCTTTGAAGCTGCAATGGCTAAGGCTAGCCTGATGGAGTCCATCTTTGCCACTGGTGCAAAGGTCTCATTGTAGTATATTCCATGCACCTGTGAGTAGCCCTTGGATACCAATATGTCCTTGTCTTTTAGAGGTGAACCATCAGCATCAAATTTGGTTTTGTAAACCCACTTACACTGAAATAGCTTCCTCCCTGGGGGAAGATAAACCAGCTTCCAAGTGTTGTTCTTCTAGAGTGAGATGAACTCTTATTTCATGGCTGTTTGCCATCTTGGATCATTTGATGCATATTCATATGTCTGTGGTTATGATTCAACCATTAGATAGCATTTCCCTACAAACATAGGATCTTTCATGCATAGAGCACTCTCAAACCGAGATGTAGTCCTCCTAGGATCATTAGGATTTCCAGCGAGTTCTCCAGCTGCATGAATGGTATTTGCTGCATATTTTGGTCTTGTAGGACTGTTAGGATCTGTAATTAAATCATCATTATCAGACATATCAGAATCAGAAAGTTCAACTATCTCTTCACTTACATTCAAAGGTTCTTGTGGTGAAGAGGATTCTCCAACTTCCACTGCTGCTAGGGGATCTTCCTGGAACTGAACAAAAATTTCAATGAAGGCTTTGTTTGTGCCCAAATTTATCAGCTTGTACCCTTTTGAATCTTTAGAGTACCCAACAAATAGACACTCTTGGCTTTGGGGCTGCAAATCCTTCCTCTTTTCTATTGGAATTCTAGCCCAAGCCCTTGAGCCAAAAATCCTGAAATGGGTCACATATGGCTTGTGCCCACTCCATGATTCAAAAGGAGTCATACCATCAAGCTGTTTATGAGGCACCCTATTCTGGATAGATTCTGCACAGTTTATAGCTTCGTCCCAAAACTTTGGTGGCAAAGTCTTAGCCTCCATCATGCAGGTTGCCATCTCTTTCAGTGATATGTTCTTCCTCTCAGCAACACCATTCTGCTGTGGTGTGTAAGGGATAGAATGTTTCATTTGAATACCTGGATCTGCACAATATTGAATGAACTTGGACTTTACATACTCACCACCATTTTCAGATCTAAGGACCTTGAGTTTCCTCCCAGACTGGTTTTCAACCAAAGCCTTAAAGACTTTGAAGAGGCCAAAAAATTCATACTTGTGTTTCAGGAAGTAAACCCAACAATACCTGGAAAAGTCATCTATGAATGTCAATGCATATTTGGCCTAACTCATTGACATATGAGGAAATGGGCAAGCAACATCACTATGGATCAAATCAATAGGTGCAGAGGTTCTCTCATGACTAGCTTTCTCAAATTTATGCTGTAGGTGTTTTCCTAAGATGCAACCTTGATAGACTCCTTTGGAAAACTTAATATTTGGTAACCCTATGACCATTTCTTTTTCACTAAGATCAGAAAGATACTTGTAATTAAGGTGGCCAAATATTTCATGCCAAATCTTACTTGCCTCATTAGCATGAATCATAAGAGCAGAAGGGTTTGAGTAGGGTAGGAAGTGTGAGAACATGTATACCTTCAAAGTGTGATTTGCAACTCCTTTTGCAATGACTTTACCACTTGAGATCTCTGTGATATCAACTTCATTAGGGGAGAATATGACCTTCTTTGGAGATCCTATGTGGGTCATCTGATACACTGATAAGAGGTTAGAGGCAAGACCTCGAACATACAATACATTGCTGAACTTACCATGGTCAAGATCAATCCTCCCTTTGCCCAAACTTTCAGTGAGAGAGTCATCTCCTGGTACAATTGGTGGACCTTTCGACATGTCAAGTGAGGTGAATGCCTCCTTGGTCAAAACCATATGTCTTGAAGCTCCAGAATCAATGATGAAACTAGGTGAGCTTGATGTGCCAGCAACCAATGCATGAACTCTCTCTCTGTCTTCTGAATTTGATCCTCCTTCCCTCTTCTTTGAGTTGTCTGGAAGGAAGATGCCATTCTTCTCCAGGAATTGGGTCAGCATGTCAATTTGCTTCTTCATGCAAGAGCTTTCAGGATGATTTCCCTTACTGCAGTATGCACACTTTCTCATTTCTCCTTTGTTTTTCTTCTTCTGGTAGTTCTTCTTGGAACCTTGGGGTTCCTCTGGAGACTTTTTCTTGTCTCTCTTTTGGTCAAGTGGATTCTTAGATTTCTTCTTGCCTTTTGAATCCACCCTTGAATCTCCAGCAACTAGAGCTTGGTATTTGGAAGGTTTGATGGTTCCCATCATCACCAATTTATCTTGTTCTTGTGTGAGAGATTCCATCAAATCTACAAGGTTAGGCATTTTCTAGGCTCAAGCTGTCAACTTTGTGGCATAGAAGGTCGAAACAAACACTGAATAGTCAAGGCCAAGCTTCGAGAGTATGTCCAAAACCAGTTTCTCATCCTTCTTTTCGATCCCATATTGTTTTAGCTACAAAACAAGGGCTTTGAACTTGGAAAATTAGAGTTGCAGGGATTCAAAGCTATTGGGACTCAGGGAGATCAATTCATTTTCCATTTGATGTCCCCTCATCTCATCTATCTTACCAAAAATCTCAACAATCTTCTCAAATACTTCATTTGGTGATGTTAATCCATCAAGATGGAAAAGGAGGTCTCTGGATATGCTCAGACACAGGAGACCATAGGCCTCATCCCTCCTGTTGTGCCATTTAATATTTTCTGCATCTGCATTGGGCTCTGATTCTATTTCCATAGTCATTCTATAGAGGCCTTCCACTCTCAATAGTATCTCCATCTCTGCTTTCCATTTAAAGAAGTTAAATGGAGTCAAGATGATCTTTTGAGATTGATCCATAGCTCAGAAATTGTCCCTTCAGTCAACAGAATGCTCCCAGTCAATGATGTCGAACCTGCAATAACAAATTGGAAGTCGATAAATCAATAAATCGATCTACAAAGGCTTTGATACCATGTGGAAATTGAACCCAGGTGTTAGAACAATTACACTGATAAAAATTGCCAATTACACACAAAGGATACTGAATATGGAGTAGAACACTAATCTGTATTGAATAAGTGTACAATAGCCAACCCTGTGAAGTCATAGGCTGCCAAAATAAATAATTACATGATAGATTCAAATTCATAAGGATTCCATTCAAATTTGGTCAAAAGCAAGCTTACTAAATCTAAGCAAATCCCCCATAGGTGCATAAAGCAGTTTCCAAATCTGTCTAGGAGCTCACGAATTGGAAAAATCAATTAGGCAAGATAATAGATGATGGAAGGACAACTCATACATTCTTTTCTTAGGAGAAAAGAGTGGAGGATGATGAGGACAAAAAACAAGTTAACTTCACCTAGTCAAACTTTCCCAATTGCCTTAAAACTCAGAAAAAGCAGGCAATAAAGCAGAAAAAGTAGACATGCACTAGGAATGCCAGGAATAAACCAGATTTGATTCCAAGTGGTTTTCCAAGTGCTCCATGACTCAAATTTAGCAAGTTTGACCACTTTGGATGTGTGGAGGACAACTTGCATAAGGTGGAATATGGAAACTAGGCAAATAAGACAAAAATTGGATTAATTAATGTCTAAGGTAGCTAACTATGGGTTGATTATTCTAACAAAGGAAAAATGTGATTTTTAAGGAAAAATCGCACCTTCCCAAATTTTTAACAAAGCGTGACTTTTGTTCATCGAAAAATCGGCTTAGAGCAAAAGTCGTGACTTTTCCGATTTTTCGCAAGAAGTCGGCGAGGCATTCAACACTGCAAGTTTTGACCCGAAATTGACTAGCCACTAGAGATTTTTTATATGTATAAATTATGTTTTTGGGTTGATGAGAAAAATATTTTTGGCATGCGCACGTTCTTTTCTTCCCGACATTTTTATCAACATATCAACTATAATCATATTTATTTACAAATATCTATCTCTACATGTGAGAAGAAATCTGATCAAAATATCTTAGCATTGAGTGTGGGGAAGGAAAGGGAGTGTCGCTCTCTACTTTATCAACACTTAAAAATTCACTAAGAGCTCAAAACACAACTTACAACACTATCATAGCTCGCACTCATAGCTAGCTGTGAATTGCTCACAGAGCTCACAAAACTCAAATAAACACCTACATGATTGTTGTAGTTGGTTGTTACAGCTGACAATACCCTACATATGGTGTCCCAACTAGCTCTTACAGCTAACAACAATTAACATGACTATTTCAACTAGTTGTGAGTGCTGACAGTGACCTACAACACACTCACAACTCAGTCACAGCTCACAATTTTGAAACTTTATGATCACCCCTGCATCCATCAACTTAACACAAATATTCTACTAACTTAATAAACAATATTAACACAAATAAACTCCAGCTGCTACAACAAAATAATATTAAAATAAAACTTTTTTTTCACACTCAGAAATAGAGTAAAAATAAAAATACACAGTAAAATATGAGTTTCAACTCTGTATAAATTTCTCTATTGCGATGTGTCTCACTGTGTGTAAATAAGGATTACAAGATGTGTATATATAGTATTTCAGCTAAGTCGGTCATTAATTACAAACTGACCCTTCGCTTGTACAAAACATAATTCTTTGTTTTACAAAATTTGCAGTCTGACATAATTAAAATCAGCGATGCCTCTTAAGAATTTAGATGTGCTTTGCTGGCTCAAAAAATGACTTTTCATATTTTAAATAATTTGTTGTTTGTCACGTGGTGAGGCAGTGTGGCGGTGCAGTGACTCTTCAGTGTTGCGGTGGCCACAAATTTGGGCGGTGATGCTTTTTCATAACTCCAATGGTTGGTGTTGCCTCTTCAACATTTCAAAAGGCTGGGTGGTGGAGTAATTAATATGATTCCAACATTCTCCCCCTTAATTACTACATCCAAAAAAACAAAATTTGGTAACACTAACTTTCTATTACAGCTTACAAACTCCAATATTTTCTCTATGAAGCTCAAACAACTATTTTCCAAATAGTTTTGTAATTAAGTCTGCAAGCTGATTTTCTGATCTGTAGAATTCCACACTTATTTCATTATTTTTTATCAGTTCTTGAATAAAATGATACCTTGTATCAATATGTTTACTTCTTTTATGAAAGACGCGATTTCTTTATAGTGCAATATATGATTTATTGTCACTGAAAATTTGAGTTGGTTCATTCTGTTCATGCTGTAACTCCGAAAGAGCTCTTCTCATCCATACCGTTTGATAATAGCTATTGTTGCTGCAACATACTCTACCTCAAAAGAGGATAGAGTTACTATCGGCTGCTTCTTTGATGCCCATGCTATTGATCCTGATCCAAAACTAAACACATATCCAGATGTGCTCTTTCTATCATCTATAGAACCTGCAAAATCACTGTCAGTATATCCAATCTATTTAAAATTTGAATTTGAGGTATACTGGATACCAAATTTTTTTGTTCCGGAAATATATTTAAGAATCCTCTTTCTAGCTTTCCAGTGGGTATTCTTTGGTGATTCCATAAATCTTGAAATCAAACTTACTGCAAACATCATATCAGGTCTTGTTGCAGTTAAGTACATGAGATTTCCAACGAGTCTCTTATACAATGTTGGATCCACTTTTGACCCATCATCATCCTTACTGAGTTTTGTTCCAGTTGCAATTGGAGTTACAGTTGGCTTACAATTCAACATTCTGAATATTTTCAATATATCATTTACACACTTAGATTGATTAATAAAAATACCATATTCAGATTGTGTTACTTCAATACCAAGGAAATATTTCATCATTCCTAAATCAATCATCTCAAATTCTGTTTTCATGGCCTTCTTGAACTCATCTATAGAAATATCTCCAATGAATATCAAATCATCCACATATAAGAAAACAATCAATACTTTACCTTCTTGGTTCACCTTTGTATACAATGTTGGCTCACTTAGACTTCTGTTGAATCCTTCACTATTCAAGTATTCATCAATTATGTTGTACCATACTAAGGGTGCCTGCTTCAATCCATACAATGATTTCTTCAATCTGTAGACCTTTTCTTCTATTCCATCAACTTCATATCCTGGAAGTTGTTGCACATAAACCTCTTCTTTTAAATATCCATTAAAAAATGCAGACATTACATCCATTTGATGTACATACCATTTATTATGAGCAACAATAGCTAATACCATCCTTACTGTATCCAGTCTGGCCACTGGTGCAAATGTCTCATTATAATCAATTCCAGGTTGTTGACTAAACCCTTGAGCTATAAGTATTGCTTTATATTTTTCAACATCACCATCAACATTTAACTTAGTCTTATAAATCCATTTGACACCAATACAATTTTTATCTTTAGGCAATTCTACAAGATCCCAAGTATTATTTCTTTCTATGGCATCAATTTCTTCATCCATGGATTTTATCCAAACATCCTTTTTAACAGCCTCATCAAAATCTACAGGATCACATGCTATAAATGTAAAATTTGAAACTTTCTTCATTTTGATCATACAGTTCTTTTAAAATTCTAGTCTTATGACCTCTGACTCTGTTTCTTAATGATGGTAATGTAGGATTTGATTCATTACTTACCTATGATCTTTCTTCTTGGCGTCTATGAACATTTGATGGTTCACCATGTTCATGAGCTCTGGGAATTCTTGCTGGTGTATGTCGCGTTGGCTGTCCTCCATGTGTGCCATCTTCTTCTTCTTCATCTTCTACTTAAGGTGTTACAACTTCCTCACAAACTAATTTATCAATGCTCCCATCCCACACTTCTTCTTCCTTAAACACCACATCTCCACTAATAAAATATTTCTTGGTGATGGGATTATAGAGTCTATATGCTTTAGATTCTTCACTATATCCAACAAAAATACATTTCTGACTTCTGTCATCTAATTTTCTCCTCATCTCTTCAAGTACATGTGCATAAGCTACACAACCAAAAATTCTTAAATGAGATATGCTGCTACACTTACCACTCCATGCTTGCTGAGGAACTCGATCCTTCAAAATCTTTGTGGGGCTTCTATTTAGAATGTATAATGAACAAGTAACAACGTCTCCCCAATATTCATTTGAAAGATGCTTCTCCTTCATCATACTTCGAGCCATGTTCATAATGGTTCGATTATTCATTTCTTCTACATTGTTTTGCTGTGGAGTGTAGCGAGCTATAAACTGTCTTTCAATTCCACAATATTTACAAAATTCCATAAATTCATTTGACATATACTCACCTATTCTATCTGATCTCAAGACTTTAATAAATCCGTTACTCTCTTTTTCAGCCATAGCTTTAAAAATTTTAAACACATCAAATGCTTGAGATTTCTGTTTCAGCAAATACACCCAAGTTTTTTTACTGTAATAATCTATGAAAGTCATAAAATAAACATTACTCGTCAAAGAAGGTGTTTGCATCGATCCACACAAATCTGTGTGTACTAGCTCTAATGGTGCTTTCGCTCTGTGTGAAACTCTAAAAATAAATTTCTCTCTATGATGCTTTCTTAATATGCAGCTCTCACATGAGCCTATTGGCTGCTCAATACTGGGCAATCCTTTTACCATCTGCTTCTTCTGTAGCAAATCTAAACCACCAAAATGTAAATGGGCATACCTCAAATGCCATAACCATGATTGATCTAAACTCTTAGTTTTATAATCATTCAAAGAGTTAGTCAAATCATTTCTCATAATCAGCGGAAATATTCTAATATTTGTCATCTCTACTATGGAAATCAACTATTTAATTGGATATTTATCATAAATAGTGCATACATTTTTCTTAAAGAATACTCTGTACTCTTTCTCCAACAATTGTCCAACACTTAATAAATTACACATTAAACCAGGAACACAATAAACATCATGAATTATTCTTCCTTTACCATTCTTTGCATACACCGCAATCACACCTTTACCACTAACTTTTACGTTACTGCCATTACCTAACTTCACTTCAGACTTAATGCTTGTGTCTAGACTTGAAAATAATTACTTATTTCCAGTCATGTGGTTGCTGCATGCGCTATCCAAAAACCATATATCTTTTGAACTTTCCTGGGTGACATTACAAGTCAAAAACATAGGCTTCTCTTCATTTTCAGTCTCCTCTGTGATGTGTGTAGACAACTTACTATTATTTTCTTACTTATTCCAGCACTTGTTAGAAAAATGCCCAAATTTCTCACAGTAAAAACAGTGAACTTTATATCTGTCGTACCTTTGGTTTCCTGGCTTCCTTGCTTTGATGCTACTCCCCCTTATGCTAGGATTAATCTGCTGTAAATTCTCTTCATTTTTAGAATCATTTTTTCTGTCACTATGATTAGCACTTCGTCCTCCTGTTCCTCTGTTACTAGCTCTTCCTCTGCCTCTACCTCTAATAACAATTAACTGAGATTTAAAAGCATTTTCTAATGGATTTTCTTCATACCTATTCATTCTTGATTCATAAGCAATCAAAGAACCAATCATCTCATCAATGTTCATTTGACTGAGATCTTTAAATTCATCAATTGGAACAACCATTGCTTCAAACTTCTTTGGAAAACATCTCAGCAATTTTTCAATCACACACTGATCTGGGAGGTCTTCACAATATTGTCATAGTCAGTTTACAACATTCATGAATTGTGTCATAAAATAATTAGCAGTCTCACTGTCCTTCATCTTTAGATTCTCAAATATATTCTCAAATTATGCAACTTAACATTCTTCACCTTGGCCACACCTTGATATCAAGTTTCAAGAGTGTCCCAAGATTTCTTTGAAGACTCAGCACTAGAAATATTTGAAAAAATGGATTGAATCAGGCCTTGCTGAATAAGACCAAGAGCTTTATTATCCTTCTTCCATTTTTCCTTCAACAGAACAAGTTCAACATTTGTCAGAGCCAACTCAATAGCTTGTTCAGTTGGTTTTGGATACCCAATCGTAACAAACTCCCAAAGATCCTAAGCACACAGGATAGTTCTCATTTTAATAAACCAAGTATCATAATTTATTTCAAACAACACAGGAATTTGTGGTTGCACTACACTGTTGCTAGTAGCCATCTCAAACAAATTACTCTTAAAAAGTTAACCAAGCTCTGATACCACTGTGGGGAAGGCAGGGGAGTGCCGCTATCTGCTTCAACAACACTTGAAACTTCACTAACAAGTCAAAACACAACTTACAACACTGTCATAGCTCGCATTCACAGTTGGTTGTGACTTGCTCACAAAGCTCACAAAACTCAAATAAACACCTACAGGACTATTGTAGCTGGTTGTTACAGCTGACAATACCTTGCAGATGGTGTTCCAACTAGCTGTTACAACTAACAATAATTAACACGACTATTCAGCTAGTTGTGAGTGCTGACAGTCACCTACAACACACTCATAGCTCACTATTTTTCAACTTTCTAATCACCCCTATGTCCATAAACTTAACACAACTATTCTACTGACTTAATAAACCATATTAACACAAATAATCTTCAGCTTCTACATCAGACTAACATTAAAATAAAATTGAGTTTTTTTTTCACACTCAGAAACAAAGTAAAAATAAAAAATACATAGTAAAATCTGAGTTTCAACTCTGTATCAATTTTTCTATTACGTTGTGTCTCACTGTGTGTAACTTACAGTTATAAGATGTGTATATATAGTATTTCAACTAAGTCGATCATTAATTACAAAATGGCCCTTCGCTTATACAAAACAATGATTCTCTGTTTTACAAAATTTGCAGTCTAACATAATTAAAATCTGCGATGCCTCTTCAGAATTTAGACGTGCTTTGCTAGCTCAAAAAATTACTTTTCATATTTTAAATAATATGTTTTTGTCAGGTGGTGAGGCGGTGTGGCTGTGATGTGACTCTCCGGTGTTGTGGCAGCCACAAATCCAGGTGGTGATTCCTTTTCAGAACTCCAATGGTTGTTGTTGCCTCTTCAACGTTTCAACAGGTTAGGTGGTGGAGTAATTAATCTGATTCCAACATTGAGAATGTAAATATCCACTAGCTATAAGCATAATAAACCATGTGAAACTAAACACAACCAAATCATCTCAAAAAATGGAAATGAGCTACCGAATACAGTTGCAAAAGGCATCTTAGTTCTTTGTGATTTTTCATTGCACATGCGTTTATAATTTTCTTTGTCCTTAAAAGTAAGTTTTCAAAGTGTGATCTTATACTTCGAAGAAAATTATGGATGTCAGTTCTTCATCAACGTATAAACAAAGAATTCAAAATATTATTATTGTTAGACATAAGTTACATGATTCATGAAAGTAAAGGATGTTGTAACAATCATGAATGGGCAAGAGAATAAAGAAGCAACAATGATAATGGGTGATCCACCCAGCAGTTGGCATTGTTTTTTGGAGAGAACGGATGCCAGCATCGACTTCGACAGGTTCAGTATTTACTTCGACAAGTTCTGCACCTTGACAGGTTCAATATCGAATTTGACAGATTCAACACCTTGACATGCATCGTCGACACCGACAACCTATGAAATACGACATATTGTCTTTCTATCTTCTAGTTGTCTATAACAGTTGAAATTTGGAACCATTCCAACTTCTCTTGTAAATGAACGTAACGGGTAGAAAACCCTAGCGAGAAGACTACCTGCTTAAATAGAGTGCTGAGAATGCTAGGGTTTTCTTCCTGTTACGTTTAGTTATAAGAGAATAAGCATGTACATTATATTAAATATTTCTCCTTACCCCTGCAGAAGATCCTATCAATGAAGAAGTTGAAGAGATAAAAATATTTTTACAGTCAAAAGAAAGTAACATGTTGGAAGATCGACCACAGTCAACATGTAACAACATATCGACCAAACCATTGTAGCAGTTGACTTGAGTCTTTAGTACTTCAACATAGCTTTTCTTACTTCCTTCTTGATTGGTGATAGGAAACCTCTCTGGCTTCTTCTCTTTAACAAACCCCAAACCAGACCTATAACTTGATAGTCTTTGGCTACTCGGAATGTCATCTAGAATCCTTGGGTTGTTCTCAAACTTTGATTTCATGGATTTTTCATCAACTCCTTCTCTAAGTTGAGTAATTTATTTCTCAATTTTTTTAGAATCTTGAATTCTCTTCCTAAGAAAAACTACTAGGTCTTCCTCACTCTTCTTGGCCTTTTGAAGTTGGTTTCTCAAATCAATAATAATCTGATTTGTCTCTTCTTGGTATTTAGACATTTTCTCTTTCAAAACTTTGTTTCTTTTCCTACATCTTTCAATTTTATCTACAACAGCCATGTATTGATTTTCTATGTCCACTTCTGATTCCTCATCTGAATTTGTTGTTCCTATAAATAGGATTTCTTCATCTTCACTCATCTCCTCATCTTCACTTTTTTCCTTGGAATAGAAGTTCTTCTTTTTTTTCTTAAACTTATTCTTACCCTTATGACAACAAGATTCTTCATGGTCACCCTCCTCTTGTTTTGCGTAGGAAAACTTATGAGCAAACTATCCAATCCTTCCACAGTTAAAACATTTCAAAGGTAGCTTACCTTTTTAATTCCTAGTACCTTTCTTAAGTTTACTTACAAAGAGGGATTCCTCATCATCTAGATTCTCTTATTGATTTTTGGAAGAGACTTTAAACGTTGATCTTTCTTTGAGGTTTCGTTTAGTCCATTTCTCATCTCATACACAGTGAGAATTCCATGCAACTCATCTACTGTCACTGTTTTAAGGTCATCTCGTTCCTCTAGGGTGGAAACCTTTGAGTCATATCTCATTGGTAATGTTTTTGGTATCTTGCTTACCACTTCTTTTTCTTTCAAGTTTCCTCCAGGGCCTCTAATAGCATTAACCACCTCATCTACATGAAGAAGGTATTCCCCAATATTCTCTTCTTCTCTCATTTTGAGGCTTTCAAATTGACTTTTATATGTTTGCAGTTTGGATTCTTTGACCTTAGATTCTCCTTCATAGATAATCTTCAACTTATCCCTGGCTTGTTTGGAAAAAGTGCATTCAATAACCTTAGTAAACACAGTGTTTGTTAATCAACTCAATATTGCATTTAGGGCTTTGGCACTGCCTTCATATTGTCCTAGTTCTACTATGTCTGTAGGGTACTAGTCTCCTATAGTAACCTCCTTTTTAGTTGAATCCCAAACCTTCCATCCAAGGGACATCAGATGGCACCTCATTCTTACACTCCAGTATATGTAGTTTTCTCTTGTAAATAGTGGAGGCATGTTAGTGTCCAAGCCTTCTTGTTGATCAATAGTGGTTTTATAAAGGATATACCTTCCAGTGGTTAAAGTGTGTTGAAGGAACCTTGCTTTGATACCAATTGTTGGTTTATTGGTCAATACAAAGAGCGGGGGGTGAATCAGTATTTTTATCTTTTTACTAATTTAACCACTTTTTAAATCTATCATTAAAAACACATAACATCAAGAATACACATAACACAATTTTAACATGGAATCCCAATAGGGTAAACAACCAATACGTCCTATTACTACAAAATTGTTATTTACAAATAGTTTTTCTAGATGCTACAAACAAGGATGGTATTACACCCTATTTACCAACAACTACTGGAAGGAGGCTATGAACCCCTAGTTTATCAGCTACTACCGAAAGGATGCTATGACACCATGTTTACCAGCTACCACTAGAAGGAGGCCACGAACCCTTGGTTTATCAACTGCTACTTAAAGGATGCTACGACACCCTATTTACCAACAAGCACTGGAAGGAGGCTACGACCCCCTGGTTTATCAGCTGCTACTGAAAAGATGCTATGACACCCTGCTTTGTCAACTATGACTGACAGGATGCTCCTACACAGTATTTACCAGCTTTTGCTGGAAGGAGGAAACAACCCCCTACAGGCTTGTTTCCTGCCCTAGCGCCACCCTGCCACCCTAATATGTTTTATGTAATATGCTAGATTTATTTTCCCTCCATTCTCTGTCACACCCATTGGTCTCTGTTTCTAATTTTTCGATGTGGACACTGAGACAATTTCTCTCACCCATACTTCTGCGTATAAGTATCTTCACGTTTCATGCAGACGTATTGTTCAGGAAACACAACCTTTCACAAACATGATCTTTCAAATCTTATAATCACACTTATCATAAATATATTTATGAACATTTAATAATTAAAATTAAAACTATCACATACTCTTCCAATAATGGCATATAATCTCTTCATACTTGCAGGCATCACTTGTAAGGATTAAAAGAAATCTTTACTACATGTAAATATCGAACCAAAACATTCTCTCACACCCTTTCATTCATTCAGCACCTCAGAATTCATTTCTGCAGCTCGACTTAACATTTTCTGGTGCTTCCGCAATCTCCTTCTCCATAATCAATATAGGTCATTGATCTAGTTTTGAGACTCTCCGGTCCTTCAATCTAGCACAAAAATTTCCTCCTCAAAATCGTATTTCCGCACCACAGTCTCCTCATCAATGATTCCCCACCATTGATCTTTGTCGGGCATTTTCCTGACCATTGATCTGAGGTAAGATATAGATTGCAGAATGCGGGTTTGTGACTTTTCCAAAATGTCTTTTCGTGATTTCCACAGTTGTCTTTCCACACCAATAGTTCTGCACCGTTGATCTCCTATGGGATCTTCCATGACCATTGATTCTGAGATAAGATGCGTATTGCGGGATGCGGAAATGTAACATTTTCTCAAATCGTATCTCGAATTTCTACAAGCTCCTTTCCGCAAGCTCTTTTCTGCAAGCTCCTTTCCAAAATCTTCTTTTTGCAAGCTCCTTTCCGCAAGCTTCTTTCTGCAATTTTTCTTTCACACCGTTGATCTTTTGCGGAGTATTTCCCGACCTTCAATCTTGTGGGTTGCAGGTTCATAAAATCATTAAACATTATTTCCGTAATTCCATTTCCGTATTTTTTCTTCTGCACCATCAATCTCTTTTAGCAGAACTAATCTTAGCCGTCCAATCTTGATCTTTTGCGGAACTTTGGATTTTCTTCCTAACCGTCGGAATTAATCCTTAACCTTCGGATCTAGTGTGGGATTAATATAAGCCGTCTGATCTTAATCATTTGTGGAACTTTATCCTTCTGCCTATCTATTGAGAAACTGATCCTCAACCATCGGATCTAGTGCAGGAATAATATAAACTGTCTGATCTTTTAGCAGAATTTTATCCTTCTGCCTATCTTTTGCGAAACTGATCCTCAATCATCGAATCTTGTGCGGGATGCTTCCTAACTGTCGATTTTAAATCAAATGCGGATTTGCACAATTTCTTTGAGAAAATCCTTTGTGACTGTTTCTAACAGTTTTGAAGATTTATATACACAGATAATTTCATCATGCTGCTAATTATAAGGAATTTATAAACTCTCTTGTAGATATAGTTTCTCTATTCTTCGATTGTTACATATACTCTATCTTCCGTTCATTTCACTCTTCTGCAGTTCCACTCTTCATTTGTCCAACTAGATTTTTCATTCATACTGCATATCTACTTCCACTCGACCTCTATTCTTTGTTTCATTAACCATTGTTTACATCATACCATTGACATTGTCTTGGAAGTCTTCAAATCAGTCGCTCATGTTGTCTTATCATCGATGCCCATCTCATCCATTGCATTTGTTATAAATGAACTTCTTTACATCATCATTAGGACACCATCATATTCCATGTCATCATATGTGTCATGCCACATCCTCAACTATGCCATGCCATGACATCACTACCTTAGTCTTTCACTGAGTTTTTCCTTCCATCACATCCACTTGTTATTCCTTTGTCATTCGTGAACACTTTTGACATCAATGACAACTATATACTCAACAATTTTGGAAGACTTTCTGGAAACAACTCGATACAATACTCTCCTTATCAATAACTTTCCATCCTCAGACAAACAGACAGATGGAAATTGTGAATTGCTTGGTAGTACAACTGCTTTGCATGTATAACTACAATCATCTTCGGACATGGGATGAAAATATCCCGTATATACATCATAGTTACAATTGTGCTCAACAAAACTCTATGGGAAAGAGTCCATTTGAGATATGTTATGGATTTCAAACCTCAACGTCTATTGACTTGATTAGTTCATTTACACAGTCGAACGATGCCTACTTTGACCGACGAGAAGTTGAAAAAGCATTGAAGTTTTGAGATCAAATCTGCAACCTCCAAAAACAAGCACATGAAATGTTGCAATGAGATAATGCGAAAGCTAAGGCCTGAAATGATAAGCATCGTATCACTCATTCATTTCAAATTGGGGATCAGTTCTGGTTGTATCTCAAGAAGGAACGCTTCATTGTTCCATACAGGAAGCATAATTCGCGATATGGTCTGTACATTATTCTTAAGCAGATTGGAGAAAATGATTTCCAGCTCGATATTCCTTCATGCCTGGGTCTGCATCCAGTATTTAATGTGGATCTACTTCGACCATTCCATGCACCACTGTTGGAACATAACAACTTGCATACAACAGAACCTGAAGACATCCATCCAGATGTTCAGAAGCCTCTTTTTTACGAAACCATTGTGGGACGATGAATACGACATACAAGGATGAATGCATTCCATTGTTTAAGGTGGCTAAAGTCAGATAGCTCCCAACACAAAAAAAATGGTACTCTGCTACTGAACTAACCAACAAATTTCATCATCTGTATGAGCAAACAATGGGGACCATTGTTTATTAAGGAAGGGGGTATGATCCACCCAACAATTGGAATTATTTGTCGAAGACGATGAATGCCAATATCGACTTCGACAGGTTCAATATCGACTTCGACAAGTTCCGCACGTCGATAGGTTCACTATCGACTTCGACAGATTCATCACCTCGACATGCATTGTCGACACCAACGACCGATGAATTACGACTAATTGTCAGTTTGTCTTCTAGTTGTCTGTAACAATTGATCTTCTACAATCGTTCAAACTTCTCTTATAATTGAACGTAACGGGAAGACAACCCAAGCGTTCTCAACACTCTATTTAATGTCCTGAAGATAAGCCAAGGATGGCTCGAAACGTCGACAATATACATTTACTAACCGCAGATTCTCCACAAGTTTCCATTAGCAATCACTGCGAATTCTCAGCCAAAACTATAAACATTATTGTAATATACATAAGTAATGAAGTATATAACAAAGTAACAGAAAAAGAAAAGATTAGTTTAAATTCTTACGTATTGTTTATATGTGTATATTTCTGTGTATAATGTGTATTTTCTTCTTTACTTATTATTAATATGATTCCACCATAAAAATACTTCATTTATACAATTGAACTTTTGTCCCTGTCATGCTATCGGATCAATGAAACATAAACCACACAAACAAAACCCCCTTGGCCAACGGTGCATAGATCCTCATTTGATAAGATGTAACAACTACTCAATCATATAAATTAATATACATTCTATAATTATCTTATGTGGAATACTGTCGCATCTTAAAATTTGCGCTGCTAATTAGATTTAAGGAATTCGGATCAAATTTTCATGTTCTTTTGTAAGAGAATCCTGTATAGATCCACACTCATGAAGCTGTTTATAAGATCTTTTTGGCTATTAAAAATATAACATTTAAAGGATTGTTTAGAGCAGGTACGGCAACTATTTGAGGTGGGATTTTCAGTCAAAAACTTTGACCATTTAAGCAAAAACTTTGATCTTTTACGTCAATTGATCTAAAATTTGATAGATTTTTTTATTTTTCACTAAATTCTTGTGACGACTTTTATATCAACGATTTAAAAATAAATCGACTTATTCAATTTTTCATTTTTATTCCATTTCATCTTGTGCAAAACATACTCATCCTTTTGGAAAAATAACTACGGCTATAAATATCGGGTCAGGCAAGCCAATAAATCAATGGACAATAAAAACAGTTTTATTTTCTTAATATAAAATGTGTATCAAGTACAATTGGGATCAAATCAGAATACTACTGTTCGAAACCCGTTGCTTTGCTCTTCCAATTTGTCGTTGTTGATAGTGTATAACACCGGAAGGAACTAATTTGAAATTTTACATTTAGACGCCCGGAGAATGATCAAAACGTTGGGAAGAAAGGAGGAAATTCATGGAAATTCTTATAATCAAGCAACTTCTACGATCGTATCGAGATTAGCTGTCCAGTATTTTCTGGGAGACCCAAACTTTGACCGTGCAGACTTCGAGGTATTTCGACAGAGAGATGATAAATACTGCTGATCTGATCTCAATTTCCATTCTTCTTCTTCTGATCTCTCACTTTGTGGGTCTCTGGGCTGGATATAATCTCCCACCTGATATTTGGTACAACTCTGTTTCAGTGCAGAATTCGCCTTGTAAAGAAGACAACCCAAGTCCGACTCCGAAACCACAAACTGTAACTTTCGTCGCGGAAGAAGAAAGTAGATCTGACCACACTGTAAGTCCTGGCAGGGGAGAAGCTCCCGCATCTTTTGGCCAATGTAAAGGGCATCTGAGTTACAAATAAAATAGCCTGGACTTTGTCTCAAGATCTGTTCGGCCTTTACAGGACGAGAAATTTGGTAAAAGGTCCCGTCCATCGATATAAGAATGCCCTGGGATGGTTTTCCACCTTCTCCTCCCATTGCTGTGTAAGAGAGCTGTCCAGTTGAAATGCAGATTCCCATCCTTATGATCTTGCAGGCAACCTACCTTTATCAATATTGATCTATCTATCTCACAGCACAGGCTACTTATACCAATGGCTTCCTATTTCTCCTGGTTTCATCAATAGATGCAGGTGATGATAAAGGAGGGGAATGGAAATAACATATAAATAAGAAACTACAAGATATTGTAATAATAAATTTGGTCCAAATAAACAACAATTGCACCTCTGCTGAACTGTAATTGATAATAAACTAATCACACTTGCTATTATTGGAGGAGGCAGCGCTCGTGTGTCAATATTAATTGTTTTATGTACAGGTGACCTAAGGGCAGCATCTGTAGGGATTAGATCATGTGTATATAAATTATAAATTGCATTACTTTTAAGTCATGAATCGAGAGACATAGAGGCGAGGCGACATCATGTATACTTTAAAACAAATGACTGGGTTAGTTGGAGCTTGGATATCAAGAGATTGAGTCGGCAAGCGTGTCAGCTGATCAAAACAACCGCAGGCTGGCAAAGGTTCAGGAGTTGTCTGGTGATGCAGAGTATTTCATAGAAAAATATAACGTGCAGATTGTTCAATTAAGCACGCAAGCTGATTGCATCGGCACTAAGCATCTAGCCTGACAGGTAGTGGGTACCCCAAATTCTAAAATGCCACGTTACTAATTTCTAATATGGGGAGCACAAATTAGTTGATAGATTTTATAATGCCACAATGCATCATAGCTGCAGCCAGTTTGCTCAACTATAACGGCAATGTCGACGTTTGCGTTTTTAATTTCTGACTATTACCATGTATACATAGTACGGCATTGTCGACGTCGAAGCTACTTGCGAGCCCAAACAGGTCCTTTGTTATTTACTTTGTTCTCCATGTTTCCCTTCACACGACTAAGAAGGTATGCAACGAACTCCAAGACCATCCTGTGCGCAAGTCAATCTTTGTTGGCACATATAGTTTTACTCTGTTACGTTCATATACACATTACATGTATAATAGGACCGATGGTGTAATAATATATAGTATGCATACGAAGAATAATTATTAGAGGAAGCAACCGAAGCTGCATTTTGTTTTTTTTATTTATTCAAATAATTCAGGAAAGTAATGAAGGAACTGAAAAAAAGAATTATGAATTTAATTTTTTTTTATAACTAATAATGTTATAAAGGTATTGGATTAAAAAAAAAAAACAATATTAAATGTTAATTTATTATAAATATATTCCTATGTTTATATATATATTATTTATTTGATAAATACAGTTTTAGTTATGTAACATATTACATAGTAAAAAAACGTATAACAACATTATTGCACTATAGACTCTGGGGTTTGGGGTTGGTATCTCGGCTTGACCTGGGGCCTGTCTTGTATCTGACGGGTTGGTCTTATCTTTGTGTTGTGACTCGATGAGTGGTGTTATGTAATTCCTTGGGTGATGTATGAGGACTGGGACTTTTGATATTTTTTAGCAGGGTTATATTGCTGTGATTGGTAGGTGTTTTATTGTGGGTACTTCAAGCTGCCTATATTGGTCTATGTTTGGGATTATTGTATTCATGCCTTGTTGGGATTGATACCTTATTCGTTTCCCAGGTGTGGTTATGGGTGTGGAATCTGACCCTTGATTTATTACTGAGTCTTACTCTCGTAGCATTGCACTGTTTTGCTCTGCCTATATTGGGTTGCTCCCTTGTATGTTTCTTTGCGGGTTTTCTGCTTTTGTCTCCTCTCCACCTGTGACATGGGTGACCTGACCGATATTAGTAGGATACCTCACCCTGGAAAGGGACAGCTCCATAGATCATCACGTCGAAAGGCCAAAGCCCTTAAGGCCTTAGAACACAAACCTCGGTATGTACTTGGGCATGATGTATTTATGGAAAAGGTTGAAACCTTATGCCGTAGGGCACTTATTGGTAGGTTGGAGTATTGCACCATGACAAAGGAGGGTTGGGTCGAGTGGGAGACCTCACACTGGAAGCCTCTCATACATTATGTACCCTCTATTAGCCTCCTGGCTAATAGATGGTTGGTTTCTGTGTTCATTGAAGAGACGGATGCTTCCCTCATACTGGAAAAACTGTGGCCTATTTTTGATGGTTCCTTTGTTCTGAAGCGGTGGCACTCGAGGTTTGATACCCTTACTGAAAGAGTGACCATTAGGCATCTCTGGGTACTGTTACCTATTTTACCCTTTCCTCTTTGGAATAAGGATATCCTTATTGATATGGAGAACCTCCTTGGATGGTTTGTTGCCCTTGAGAGAGATTTCTATCTCATATATGACAAAAGGATGGAAAAAGTTTTGGTTGAAGTGGATATTACCAAAGGCCTTATACCTGAACTTGATATTGTCTGTGGAGACATAGTTGTTACCCAGAAACTGGATTATCTGCATATGCCGTTTAGGTGTAATTATTGTCATAATATGGGACACCTTTGAAATAAATGTCACCGTCTCCGCACAGGTCATCCTATCAAGAGTGGTTTTAATTTCATACATGTTCCTGATTTTCCCCGTCCTAAAACTAGCCCCTTTCCTGTTGTACCTCTGGAGGATTCTATCGATATTATCTATGCTTCGTCTTCACCTTCTACCTTTGATGATCTCTCGAAAGGTCAGCTGATGTATATCGAAGATATGGAAGCTGTTGCTCTTCACTCCCGAGCAGACCCTGTGGAGACTATGGATTCTTCAGCTCGAGATTCTTCTTCTGAGCAGGTTGATGCTGTTGGCCCACCTCCCTTTACCCTGGATCACTATCCCTCCCTCAGTCCTCATCTAGCCCATCTTTATCTTCTACCCCCCCCTTGTCCCCTATTGGTTGTTCTGTGCCTTTACCTTTAACCTCTTCTTCTAGTCCTCTTGAATCACCGGCCTTCCAGGACCCTTCCCTCCTTATAGCTCTCTCTATCTTCTCTGAAAAGACTCATATTTCTCCCTCTACTTTACCCTTGGATTCTATCTGGTTTAAGAATGTGACCATTAGAAAATCTAAGAAGCCTCCCTTGGAAGAGACTAGAGATCCGAGGACTTATACCCCCCTTTTGACTCGATTAAAGCAGGCGGCTAGACAATCACATATCTCTCATGTTTCCTCTCAGGTTCTTAGAGTAAGCACACCTGTGGATCTTCCGTCTCCATGAAAATTCTGTCCATGAACATTCGTGGGTTTGGGGGGTTAGCCAAAAAAAAATCCCTTGGAAGATTATTCTCTGACCTAAGACTTGTGATGATTCTCATACAAGAGACTATGTGCTGTTACTCTCAATCTCTTTATCTATTTTCCAAACTTAAATATGGATGGGAATTATGTGCTTCTGATGCCTCCGGTCTTTCTGGTGGACTGCTTGTTGGATGGGACCCTCACTTGGTTTGTTGTAAGGTTTTTTCCTCCATGGATGGCATTATACTTAAAGCAAATTTTAAAGGTTTGGATGAGAATTTTACTGTTATAAATTGCTATGGGCCCTATACTCAAAGAACAACTGACTAGAATAATTTGGTGGCAGAAGGATTTTTGGGACAACCTAATTTACTATTGGTTGGGGATCTCAATTTTACTTTACCCTCTGCTAAAGTCTGGAGTTGTAAAGCTAGGTTGGATCCTTTGGCCTCCTTTTTTTTCCCATCTCATTTCCTGTAACAAGTTGGCGGACCTTGCTATGTATCTCTCTGGCCCCACCTGGAGAAATGGGCGCTCAGGGTATGCTGGTATAAGTCAAAGGCTGGATAGGTTTTTGTTATCTGAATCTCTTCTCCCTTGCTTTCTTACTATCGGACCTGGGCTACCCCTTTTGATGTATCTGATCACTACCCTATTTGTCTAGAATGGGGCCTGAAATGTAGTTCTCATTGATGGCCCTTCAAATTTAATAGAGCTTCACTGTTGGAGGAGGATTTTGCTCATTTGGTCCTTTCCTCGTGGAAAGCTCCTCTAGACATGGATGACTATGGTCATATGGATGTTCTTACTTTGAAGCTGCGTAGACTTAAAGGAACTGTAAAGGAATGGGAAAGGGTGAAGAACCATGAAAGGAAGCAACATATATTGGAAATAAATGAAGGTATATCAGATATTTTACTGGAAGACTCCAGTGTTATATCGACCTCTAATGCTGATAAGTTGAAAACTCTTCAGGAAAGGAAGGGTAAATATTGGGCCCATGAGATTACTACTCAGAGGCTGAAGAGCAAGGTTCAGTGGATAAAGGAGGGGAAAGCAAATACGAGATTTTTTCACTCATTTGCATCTGCTAGAAGAAATACAAATACTATTTGGTCTCTAAATGATCAGGATGGCAACTCTGTTTCTAAGGACCTGGCACTTAAGCAGCTTGGTAAACAACACTTTAGTGACCTTTTTGGTGATGACAAGTCTACTAATATTGCTGATCAACTTAAAGTTATCAGTCTCTTCCTGAACATGACTACTGATGAAGATATTGAACGTTTCCTTAAGCCCATATCGGCCCAGGAAGTTGAAGCTGTACTGAAAGGGTTTACGAAGGATAAGAGCCCAGGGCCTGATGGGTGGCCTGTCGAGTTCTTCCTGGCCTTTTTTGATCTGGTGGGGGAGGATTTGGCTCTGGTTGTGGAGTAGGCTAGATTACATGGAAAAGTTTCTGGTGCCCTTAACTCTATTTTTCTGACCTTGATACGTAAGTGTGAAAAGCCCTTGACTTTTGCAGACTTCCGACCCATATCCTTATGTAACCTGGCCTATAAGGTTATATCCAAGCTTGCTGCCATCAGACTGAAGCCTATCCTTAACCGATCTATTTTTGCCCATCAATTTGGTTTTCTCAAGGATAGACATATTACTGAACCTGTGGGCATTACCCATGAATTATTACACTCTATCAAGACTAAGAATTCCAATGTCTTGGTCTTAAAATTGGACCTGGTTAAAGCATTTGATAGAGCCAATTGGAGCTTTATAAGACTTTTTCTCATTCAAATAGGCATTCCCCTAATGGGTGTCTATTGGATTATGGTTTGTGTCTCTAGCTCCTGTTTTGTTGTGTTAGTTAATGGCTCTCCCTCAGAATTTTTTCCTACATCCAAGGGTTTACGTCAAGGTTGCCTTTTTTCTCCCCTGTTATTCATCTTGATTATCGAGAGTCTTAGCCGTATTATTATGGATGCCTAGGCCAAAGGTCTTATTAAGGGCTTTCAATACTCTCCTCTTCTGTCCATTACAAACTTGTTACTTGTTGATGATGTTATTTTAATTGGTGTTGGTACTATTGAAGAATGGAGTGCATATAAAGTTGCACTAGATTTATTTTGCTCGACTTCGGGGATGACTGTTAGCATTAATAAATCATCATTTCTCTATCAGAATGTGGATCCTGATATCAGGGATAAAATTGCAGAGATGTTTCCTTTCATGATGGATCCTCTTACTGTGGGCTTTATGTATTTGGGCTATCATCTTAAACCATTGGGGTATCACACCTCGTATTGGCGATGGATGATCGAATTATTTAAAAAAAAAATCCAAAACTGGACCTACAGGTATCTCTCTTGGTGGCAAGGTGGTCCTTATTAAAGCTATGCTCACAGGGTTGGCAGTCTACTGGTTTGCTTTGGCTAGATATCCTAAATCTATTTTGAATGTACTGCACAAAACTATATTCTCATTTCTCTGGGGATCGTCTGCTGGCTATCAGAAACCTCATTTGGTAAACTGAGAAACTCTTTCCTTACCTATTGAATTTGGTAGTTGGGATATTAAGAACCTTGAATGGTTTGGTATATCTCTGAGATTAAAAAGTATGTGGCAGCTACTTACTGGTACTGGTATTTGGAGCATAATTATTGCCCATAAATACTTAAAGAACAAACCCTTAGAAGACTGGATACATGCCAGGAATTTCTCTGTTAATGGTACTTCATACTTTTGGAATGGGTTTATAAGGATATTTGAGTGGATTACTTGTCAGCTAGGATGGAAGGTGGGTAATGGATTAAAGATTAAATTGGGGGTTGACCCTATTGCTGGGCTCAACTCGCTATACCTTCTATCAAAGGAGCTCAGAGATTATCTCACTGATCTGGGGATTTCATATCTTGCTCAGGCGCATAATTTGGATGTGTGTGGCTCTGACGGTCCCAATTGGTACTCTGCTATTGATATGCTTTTGGGTGGAGATTGGGCTGAACAATGGTGCTCTTATGTAAAGAGCCTGACTCATGGGGGTATAAGGATTGGGATTGCTAAGGATAAACTGCTTTGGATGTATGATGAACAGCTGGGGTTGGTGACAGCAAAAAAATCTTATGATCTTATCGTTTCTAATCATAGGACTATCATGGAAAATGATATCATGTTGAAGATTTGGCACTTTAATATTCCCCACAAGCTTAAATGTTTTAATTGGCTCACTTGTAATAAGAAAATCAATACTTGGGATATTCTATGCAAGAAAGGCTGACACGATCCTAATAGGTTCTATCTATGCAATGGGGAAGCTGAATCTGTAGATTATCTTTTTGTTAGCTGTCATTTTATGAAGAAGATGATTTTGGGGCTCAACTGTTTGTTTGATGTGAACATTCTATGGACTGCTCCTACATTTATGGAAAATCTCTCCAACTAAGTATCAAAGGATGGATCTTTACAGTATCTGCCCCTTTTTCTTATTCGGAATATTTGGAAGGCTAGGAACTGCAAGTTATTTGAAGATCGAAATCCTATTATGGCTAGCCTTTTACATATTATACATGATGAGGTTAATACTTATAAACCACTTCTGAAGCATAGGTATAAAATCCGGATCATAGGGAAGCCTCATGTTTCAAAATTTCCTAGGATCTTTTTTGAAGGTGCTGCAGCAAAAAGCATTGGTGGAGCTGGTATTTATATTTGGTTGAATGATCATCATTTGTTAGCCTTTAAACTTGGATGTGGGAGCAGCACAAACACTAGAGTTGAACTCTTAGCACTCTGGGCATCATTACAGGTCGCCAAGAATATTGGGTTGCCATATCTACATATCTTTGGCGACTCCTTTGTGATTATAAACTGGGCAAAAAAGGAATCCACCCTGGACATGGTGAACCTTGAGGCTTGGTGCTACAACACCAGAATTCTCATGTCCTCTTTCACCTTGGTGGATTTCAGTCATGTCTATAGGGAACATAACAAGAGGGCAGGCATCTTATCCAAGGAGGGGTTGTACTTGTCTCCTGGCCATCTCTTACTTACTGAATCATATGATGATGAGATTATTGAGGAAGACTCATTACAACTATTTTAGAATATGTTCATTCTATTTCAATCATTTATCTCATGGATTCTTTGAGCTATATCAGGTTTTGTTGTGTAGCTATTTCAAGATATGCAAGAGTCACTCTCCTGCTTGGATAAGATATTTGAGCTCTTGTTATATTCTCTAGGGACATTTTTTACTGATATTATTACTGCTCACTTATGAGAGGATTATTATGTAATGATACCCAGGTGCTTTGTGTACCTCTGGTATACTCTGCTTGATTTTTGATTATGTAGTGTATGAATTGCTTTGTATTGATATTATCACTGATCTGTTGACCCTTGGGGGTTTGTACTGCTTAGTGAAGATGTACAAGGTTCTTTTGATTCAATAGAATACCAAGGAATTGCTTTTTTTGACTGGAAAAAGAGACTTAGTGATTAAAAAAAGCATATATATACTTCTTTATATACGACCAAAAAAGCCTATAATAATGCATAATATACTATACTGAACCATAATAAGTAAAAATAAAATAAAATTGAACTACTCGGCCACGGCCATAGAGGGATGCTTCTTCGATGTTTTCCTGAAAATCTAGTTGGATTGCAATTTGGGCTGCATGTTTCCATGTTTCTCTCAACGACACTAATTCTCGTTGGCATGCCCATATAAAATTGGAAGCAATACATCAATTATCCATATGTCTACATAGTAAACACGTGCACACATGCCACACTGTCTAGATCTGTGCACCAGTATACAGTAAATACTAGTTCTAAAAGACTTACGATATTTTTTTTATATGAAAAAGGTGTTCACCTGCCAGGTTGTGTATACATATGCATTAATATATAGAATTTACTAGTTTAGATGTGTATACATATGCATTAATATATAGAATTTACTAGTTTAGATGTGGGGTAAATGTTTATAGGTACAACCAACAACTTAGTTTTGTAAAAATAATTAACTATTAAACAAAGATTAAATCATATAATTCTATATCATAATATCTAATTCTATATTATATAATACGGATATGAATACTAATCTATAGGAAAAAATAAGTAACAAAAAAATCCAATACTAATAAAATACTAAAGTATACTTTTTCTATATATAATTTTTAATTAAATATACAACATATACATACCATTTATATAGAGTTAAACATATACAATATTTTAAATGAAATATTAAATATCAACCATTAAATTTTAAACTTTAAAAAAATCATTCTTTTTTTAACATATTTCTTAAAACCAAAAATACTCTTTAAAAAAATAAAAATATAATACCCTTACTATAAGAAAAAACTCTTAGTTATTAATAGTTATAAATTATTTTAAGAAAAAGGTAAACAATATTTACCACTACTTTCATTTACAATTAACTAATGAATGTTTAAATTGTGTTAGGGTTAACTTTGACTCTGGAATGAGCAATCATGTAAGTGGTTTTGGGCACATGGTTTTGCTAACCAATAAATCTAGTGTTGCTATTATATTTTTATATTTTTATTCCTATGATATTGAATTACACAGTATAAAATTGAAATGTATTTATTTTATAGTGTTTGAATAAAAAAAATTGATATTTTAAAATCAATTTTCAAAATTAACCCTATCTATATTAGACATAGATCGCATTCTTTTCTTAACATATTTATTATAACCAAAATTACTCTTTAAAAAAATAAAAATATAATACCCTTACTATAAGAAAAAACTCTTAGTTATTAATAGTTATAAATTATTTTAAGAAGAAAGTAAACAATATTTACCACTACTTACATTTACAATTAACTAATGAATGTTTAAATTGTGTTAGGGTTAACTTTGACTCTGGAATGAGCAATGATGTAAGTGGTTTTGGGCACATGGTTTTGCTAACCACTAAATCTAGTGTTGCTATTATATTTTTATTCCTATGATATTGAATTACAAAGTATAAAATTGAAAGGTATTTATTTTATAGTGTTTGAATAAAAAAAATCGATATTTTAAAATCAATTTTCAAAATTAACCCTATACATATTAGACATAGATCACAGAAGAATTTGAATTTGTTCAAAATTTCCGTACACAAAAAGCCAATAGGACCGAATTATGCTACTATGTTTTATATCCATTATTCATCTATTGTTAGAATTAATATAAACACAAAAAGAATACTATTTTAAGCATAAAAAGATAAGACCACCATGAAATGAATCCGTGCTGGTAATATCCTTAATTTTGGACCTAACACTTATAGGCATGAGCCTATTGATTATGATGTTGTCTTGATATTTTATTTTGATATATCGGGTCGAAGACCCCAATGCCTATGAACATGATGATTTGTTTTATATATTGGGTGTAAACCAATTTCTAATAATATATATATGTTTGTTTGTGTTGAGCGTGGGCCTGAAGCACATGATTGATGAGATGTTTGTGTTGAGAGAGGAGCTCTGGAGCACATGGGTAATTAATGTTTTGTTTTGAGTGAGGAGCTCTAGAGCACATGGGTAATTAATGTTTTGTGTTGAGCGATGAGGTTTAGAGCACATGAGTACTTACATTTGTATTGAGTGAGAAGCTCTGGAACACATGAAAAGATAATATTTGGAAGTGTTGGGCATAAGCCCTGGAGCCTTCCATGTTGATGTTGACCATAAGCTCTGGAGCATCAGATCCTTGGCCATTGTATCCCTAGGTGTATCCTACAAGTACATCTTGACATTAATATTGAGCGAAGAGCTCTGGAATTGCACTAAGTTTGTAACTCCCTGTTAAAGCGTTGAGTATGGGCTCTGGTAAGCGCTACGGGGTTTATTGAAAAAAATTTAATAAAATCGAAGTGAAAATGACTCGAGAAAAATATTGATCTCATCAAACTTATTTATAAGTGATTAAATGAAATTTTGAATTTCTGTATTCTCATTAAGTACTGAAGAACTACCACGTTATATGAGGAAAATCCAACATGCAAGGATGTTTAGAGTTGCATAGCCTAGTAGATCTAACCATCTACATATTTCACCTTAATGAAGAAGTTTCATTAAGTCTAGGGATCATGGTATATGATATCCAAAGAAAAATGTTAACAAATGTTATATTATTATGTATTTTATACATGGTATGTATAAAAAATGAATATAGTAATAATATTAATGATGAAAGAAAGTAAGAAAAGATCCGTCCATTATTATTTATTATTTAAAGATAATAAATAGTCCAATACCTACAAAAATCTAATTAAGAACTACTTGAAAGTTTTTAAGTTAAAATATTAAAAATTACCCAAATTAATTGAAAAGGGTTAAATCAAGCAACTAAGGTTTCTTGATTTAATTGTCCCTTTGAGTGAAAAGTTTGTCTATAAAGTCTCAAGCCAATGAAAGGCTTGAGGTTTTGATCTATCATTAGGAGGAGTCATTTTCTGCCTGTTTTGCTCTCAAGTAAATTCTTGGAGAACAATTTCCTGGAAAGAAAAAGGAGAACTGATATAGACCTCATATACTAGATAGGAAACCCTACCTTATGAGCTCTAAGCTACTTTCCTGTTGGAGTCTAGCTCGGGGGGATTCGGATTTAAACCAGGAATGGTTTTGGGTCATGGTTGGGTGGAACATGGTAGTTCTCAAGTGATTTGGTCATAAAAAGTAGAGGTCAGATATGCCTTTGAATTGTTAATGCTGGTTATTTGAGTGTGCAGGTTCAACTATTAAAAGAGCTTCAAGTTACAGGTATGAAGCCCTAGACTACCTATTCCATTTTCCTATAATAAATGTTGACTATGTTAGAAAAATGATTACATTGCATTTCCTAACCATATGTATTTATTTCCCTATTTAAAATCTGCTAGGGTTTGCATTTTTAGATTATAACCCTAGGTTGTAAGCTATTTTCTATACCATACTTATCCATGGTTTATTCATCAGTTTGCTTCTGCAAGTTTAATTCATTTATAAATGTTTATCAAGGGTTCTGCACCTTCATTTTAATTTGTGTATTATTTTTACTGTTGAAATGGGGTTAAGTACAAACTAGGTTTTATTTCAGATCTATTACGTATCTTCTCTTTTGGTCTTTATACTCTACTGACATATTCTATTTGTCAGCATATGCATGTTTTATATTTAAATAAACTAGTTCAGAGGTAAGTCATATATGTATTTAAGTATAAACTTACAACCTAGATAACCTAAGATATTATCTACAAGCTAGATTACTATATATATATGAATATTGTTATGGAGAAAACTTCCTATGGCTTGGGGTGTACCACAACAGACATAGTAACCGTAGAAATCAGTCCCTTCCCAATATGCAAGAGAAATAAAACATCTAACACTAAATGATCCTGAAACATGCCTTATTCCAGATGGTTGATGTAGATCCCCATTAAGCTTTTCCAATCCCGCTTGTGTTAACAATTTGCTCTCTCAACAATCAACAAACAAGACAAGCATGCTATATAATAGTGTTAGACCCACTCTAGCATATATAATCAATAATGTATAAGAAATTAAAAGCATCCATGGATTCAATACTCATTTAAATGCACATCATTGGATAGGAAAATATATTTCTATTAATATAAATCATAGATTACATGAATGACAACCTCTGTCGGCACGTCTACAAACTCGAGAAACTGAGTCCTCTACCACCTCAATCCTCCATCTCTCGATAGAAAGCTCACAAGAAAAGGAAAGCTGGGGAAGAACACCAAGTGCTCCAATGGACAAAGGGATGCAGACTCAAGTATAAGCTACGACAACAATGGACTATAGTTTTCTTGCTCTTCAAATCTCCCCCCTTCAATGTATCAAAAGGGTTCCTTATATAGTGCTTCAATGGGGTAATGGAAGGTCAAATCAGAGCGATCTCGAGGCATATGGAAGGCCAGGAGACAAGTGAATCGGATCCACATCAAGGAAAAATCCAAAAATATTTGACCTTTTGCACACATCCTGATGTACGCGGGTTTAAGGGTTATATCCACGTGTATACACGAGAAAGGGTTTAAAAGTCGTGTATGGCAAATAACAGGTGTTTTTAGGGATGATCTTGGAAACATCAAAGGTACAAAAATAGTCCATGGGGTCCAAAGAGTCTGCAAAGGGACAGGGAAGGCCATAAATGTGTGATCTACCATGTGTGGTAAAATCAGCTGTAACAGATGCCCTCTAATGTGTGAGGTCAGAGCGGTGATACGATGGCCAAAATACATTATAAGTCCATCCCAGAAGTGGAGTGATGAATAACCATGTGGAAGAACCAGCCATCGAAAAATATAGTACAAATATCTCTGCATATGAATGCAAATACATACAGCAGTCTCGGATACATAAGAGTACAGAGGCCATGAATAGGCACGATCCAAAATATGACATGTGTGGTCATCGCCACGTACAATATAGATAGATCAGAATCTCCATGATGAATATATACAAAGGATCATGATCTCCATGAAAGCTGAAGATATACAATGGATCAAGATCTCCATAATGGTTGAAGATATCTGACATACACTGGAATCAAGTCACGAGAGCTGAAATCTCATGAACACTGGCATGATCAAGGAGGTAGCATATCAGAAATTCCACTAATCTGGAAAGTCTTCTACACAAACTGCTACGAGTACATGTCCTACTATGTGAATAGAAGTGTCAAGGTCGAACATACTAGTCCATTATTTGATTACCGGTCATTGATGTATACAGTTAACAGACGTGAGATCACCCATTGATAATGAAAATGGGAATCAAGGTACTAAAGTGCAATCTAACAAGTGCGAATAAATGTGTTGAGGTAAAACACTTGAAAGAATCCATTGATCAGGGGACATTAATGTATTCCCAAAATTGTCAATGGCGAGAGAACCTACCACTATTGACTGTAAGTCTCAAGGAACTCAAATGACTCTAGACTCCTATCCCAGAATAAATGATTTGAAGTTGATGCGATGAAATCACTGGAAGGAGGGCTATAAGGAATCCCCCATCATCCAACATGAGGTACTCAGCAAAGTTGTATAATGTGGAAGAACTTGACCATAATGTGCTCGAACCAGTACTAGTACCAGGAATGGCTGACATGCAAAGTCAAGAAAACTAAGGAATGGTCGACTCAGGCTTCAACTTCCTTCGAACAAGAGCATAAAGATGAATGGTGACTGAATGTAGGTAGCATAGACTCAATATACAAAACTGGGACATCTCTACGACACAGGAGGCATCGACAGAGGCTCCATAGGGACTAGAAGCTTAACCAGTCCGTGGAGATAAACTCAAAGAAACAAGTGCATCTCCTAAAATCAAACTATTAACCCAACTAATGGATGTGATATACAGTGCTCTGTTCGAAGGCAACACAACTTGACTGTTGCCAAAGATAACATCTTTTCCTGTCCGACTTTTGAGTTTTTTGAGTTTTTTGGACTTTTTCAAATATTTTGAAAATCTTGAAAAATAATAAAAGTGATTTATAGTTACAAATCTAGGAGGAGATGAGTGTCAAGGGGCAAACAAACTAGTTCCAAGCAGTGGAACATACCTTTTTTCAATGCAAGGAAACATGTGTAGGATAAAGACACTCGGGGGAAAGTCCCCTCCCGGTACAAAATGGGGAATCAAGCTGCAAAAGATATATAAAATGGCTCTGCTTGGCTAGACATGAGACAAGCTCGGGCTATATGGCTGATAATCAACATCAGGGAAATCGACATAAGGCTCAATAAGGTAGGAAAAAATCATGATAATGCAATTACAACTTGACATAAGGGAGTCCTGGGGAAAAATGCTAGCAAAAAGATCAAGAGGAGTATGAAGCTCTTGCGTAAAGTCATGGTGATACTATACAAAGGACTCCCACACCCTAAAGGAAAAATGTCGACATGGGAACCAAATGCAAAACATGAGCTAACTAGAGTACCCATGTATTGTCAAGCTCTACCATTCACATCATGTCACTTCTAAAAGCAACAAGAAGGTTCTGTGACAAGATAGAATGGGTTCATAGCTAAGGTTATAATGAAATGGTCATAAGGTCATGCAAAGTGCAAACGGATGTGAAACCTAACCTATATGCCAGTTTAGACACAATACCTGAAACAGGTACGAAGAGGTCAAAACTACGATCAAACCACACTCAAAACAGACTCCTACATCATCAAATTAGTTCAAAATGGTCCAAAATGGTCAGAAATGGTAAAAAACTATAGCAAGTGGGTAAAAAATTTCAAAAAATTTCTATAAATAGTAAAAGATTTAAAAATTCCATATCATTTGAAATTTTTACCCATTTGAGCTCAAAACTTCTGACACGAATTTCGGGAGCATCGTCTGACGAAATTCGACACCATTTGGTCCAGGTAACTCCTCATGTCCTCCTCTTCCTATTTCATGTCAATTTTTTAAATTTTCATGGTCCAATCAATTTTTTAGGCCATCCCAAGTTGTGCATTTCGGCCCACGCAGAAATTGGGATTTTTTTTCTGCATATAGGGCTCACCATATGCGGAAAAAACACCCAAACCCACATACATACATGACTATTTTGCAAATAGTCGCATATGAGGTTGCAAATGAGGTTTTAAAAGGCAAATGCTAATAAAAAATCTTGTTTTTTGTGTAGGATGGTGTTAGAGTGGAGGGAGAGAGAAAACCGTGATGTAGAAGAGGCCGTGCAAGGTGATCTTATGGCCCAACAAGCATTACGGGCGTGTGGTTTGTATAATTTTTGGTGTCTTGGTAGCCTGAGGGCCAAACCAAGACTTCTCCAGCTGCTAATGGATTACTGGGATCCAGACTCTGAGACTTTTCACATTGATGGGATGTCGCTTAGCATTGAAGTTGAGGACATATACTTTATCACTGGTTTATCCTGACAAGAAGAGGTGGTAAATCTATAATCTCACGGGCCAGGAGGTGGATTGACTATTTATGAGTACATTGTGGTGTATTGCTTTTCAGACACGAAAAAGGTTCGGAGTCAAATCTCGACAAACTCTATCCAGGTTTTGGGACTAAAGGCCATACTATTGGCAGTATGCAGGATAGTCGGATTAGCTTCACTCCACCAGGCATCTCGGCCACTAATGTTCTATGCGGTGGAGTGTATGAGACCCATAGTGTATGACTGGAGCACTGCACTGTTGAGAAACATGAAACAACAACTCAGTGACTGCAAAATGGGCAGGGTGCAGAACTTCGATTTCAGAAGCATACTGAGCACGTTCTTCTTTGAGTGGGTACCAGGGCTAAGCCCTAGAGTGGACATTCCTCCACACGGAGTTTGAGATCCGGCCCAACAATGTTGGGAAAATGTTATGCGTGGATTGGGCAGAGGTAGGGTGGCTAACCCCTACTCGGCAGACTTATTTCCATGGTGGTAGAGACAGATCATCACCATAGATGACTACCCCTATGAAGGGATAGACTTCTATGGAGATACGGACATGCCACTACCCCTAGGAGTGAAATATGGTGACATAGGTAATGAATCCCAAACCCACTTTTTAAGTTTTTTGAATTATTAATTTTTTTTGTGTTTTTGGATATATTGACTCAAAAGACATGTTTTGGTGTGACGACACATAGTGAAAATCTGTCATGTGTATGCAGATGTTGGACCACGACGACTAGATGGTTTCCCTCGTCATCGACGGAGGCGAAGATGAGACGATATCATGGGTGTGGATGTGGAGCGGACGCTCCAAAGCATTCACACAAAATTCATACGTTTGACACACTGGGTACCCATGGCACAAGTCGAGGACTTTCTTGAGTCCATGTAGCGCTAGGTGGTTGGTGTACCACAGGCATGGGTTTGATTATTCTGACGACTAGCTAGAGCCGTAGTGTGCTACCATGATCAAACCCCCCTCCTCCTCAGGCTTAGAGACCTAAGAGTATTCCTTTTTGTATGACCGTGTATTATATTTTGGTGGCTCGGAGGCTCCAATTTTGCATTATGACACTTATGTATTATGACGTCACTTTTTTGGATATTAATGAATTTTTTTTTATGATGATCGATTTTATTTATTTACATGTGTGAAAAAATGTATGTTTGTGATATGCTTATGGTCTATGAAACTAATTCCAATCTAACACATAGTTAGCATAAGAGTCAGCATCTTGATTAAAAATTTTTGGAACATGAATGTATGTTATATTCTCAAATTGTCATTCTAGAAATCTCACACGTAAGAATCTTCGTAATACTATCAAAACCATTATACGATACAAGCCATTAAGTTGTGAAACCATGTTAGGAACCCATGTCAATCCTTCTCTTTACCGTGTTAGTAAATTTCTCGGTCTCCATCTTGAGCATTCAGCTATGAACACCAGATGACAGTCCGAGTCTTCATCAAACAATGGGTTCTCTTCTTCCAGCAATTTTCGCGGTCCGAAGCTAGATTTTCCTCGCTTCAATGGTACTGATCCGACTGGATGGATCTATCGTGCAGAATAGTATTTCAGTCTTCATAATACTTTTGATGTCAACAAAGTTCCACTTTCCTCCTTTCATTTGGAACAGGAAGCTCTTCAATGGTAACGTTGGTACATCAAGGCTCATGAAGAGCCAAAATGGCCTGATTTTTGCCAGCTCCTTTTGCAACGATTTGGTCCTAGTGCTTTTGATGACTTCATAGGAGCTCTCACTAAACTTCACCAAATTGGCACTGTGAAAGAGTATCAAACTGAATTTGAGAAACTAGCTAATCACACTGAAGGATTACCTGATGACTTCTACCGGAGTTGTTTTATCAGTGGTCTAAAGGATGCAATTCGCTCTAAGGTCAAAATGTTCAATCCCAACACAATGATGGAAGCCCTGGGGTTGGCTAAGTTGGCAGAAGACAAGATGGCAGCCCAACAGCCCTCCAAATCCTCTTTTGTTCCCTTCCAAAATATGGGTTCTCAACAACCTCCCATTCCGTCAGCTCCTCGCTCACCTCCAATCAAGCATTTGTCTAAAATAGAGATGCAGGAACGTAGAGAAAAAGAGCTTTGCTATAATTGTGATGAGAAATTCACTCGGGGACATCGATGTGTTCAACAAAAGCTCTATCTCTTGGATGTGGATTCTCCACCTGCCTCTGAAATTGGTGAATAAGCTCCCGATACAATGGATGCTCTGGTTGACATTCAGGAGCCTCCTACTGACCCTCCATCTTAGGACGACCAGCCCGAGATATCCCTCCATGCTTTAGATGGAGTCACTGCCCCCCAAACAATGCAGGTACACGGTTACTTCAAGAAGCTTCCTCTTACAATACTCATTGATTCTGGCAGCACTCATAATTTCATTGACCCTCGGATCGCCAAACCAGCTGATTGTTTTATCCATCCTTGCTCCAACTTTGAAGTCATGGTTGCCAATGGGGGCACCTTACCTTGCAAAGGGAAGTGTCGTAATGTGTGTATCTCTATGGGAGATTATAACCTCCGCTCTGACATGTTTTCCTTGACCTTAGGCGGATGTGATGTGGTTTTGGGCACTCAATGGCTGCGCACACTTGGCCCCATATTATGGGATTTTGCTGAACTTTGGATGTAGTTCTCCCCCGATGGACACAAACACACATTGAAAGGATTACAACCAGGGTCTCTTAGCATCATCAGTTCACATCGCATGGAAAAAATCCTTAAGAAGAGTTCCCATGGTGTCATCGCTCAGCTCCATTCCATTCAAATGCAACCATCAGCGGCCCCCACTACTCCTTTGGATCTCCAACAAATTCTGGATCTATATACAGGTGTTTTTGCTAAACCAGTGGGACTTCCACCTTCACGACCAGAGGACCATCGTATTCAGATCCTTCCTGGAAGCATTCCTCCCAACATTAGGCCCTATCGCTACCCATTTCACCAAAAAATAGAGATTGAACTCCTCGTTAGGGACTTACTGAAGCAAGGTATTATTCGCCCAAGCACAAGTTCCCTTTCTTCACCAGTTCTTCTTGTCCACAAAAAATATGGGTCATGGCACCTCTGCATTGACTTTCGAGCACTTAATCACCTCACCATCAAGGATAAGTTTCCAATTCCTTTTGTTGATGAGCTTCTTGATGATCTTCATGGTGCTCAATTTTTCTCCAAGTTGGATCTTCGCTCTGGGTATCATCAAATTCGGGTTCATGAGGATGATATCCCTAAAACAGCTTTCTGCACACATGATGGCCACTATGAGTTTTTGGTCATGCCCTTTGGTCTCACTAATTCTCCTTCCACATTCTAGGCCTTGATGAATAAAATATTCCGACCCTATTTGCAGAAATTCATTTTGTTATTTTTTGATGATATCCTCATCTATAGTAAAACATGGGCTGAACATCTCCAGCATCTGGCTCTTGTAATGCAACTTTTCTCTGATCATCATCTCCATGCCAAAAAGTCTAAATGTGTTTTTGGCCAAACGGAAGTTGAGTATCTCGGGCACATTATCTCAGCACAAGGGGTTCATGTGGATCCTGCCAAAATCGCTGCCATGAACAATTGGCCACCTCCTAAGACACTCAAGAGCCTTCGTGGTTTTTTGGGGTTGACTGGCTACTACCGGAAGTTTGTCAAGGATTATGGGAAGATTGCAGCTCCATTAACTGCTCTGTTGAAAAATGATGCTTTTACATGGACACATGTTACTGAGTGTGCATTTGACAAGTTGAAACAAGCTATGTGTACTACACCTGTTCTAGCTATGCCCGATTTTTCCAAGCCCTTCACTATTGAGAGTGATGCTTGCGGCAATGGACTTGGTGCTGTTCTCCTTCAAGATGAACACCTCATTGCGTTCACCAGCAAAGCTCTTTCCGGTAAGAATTTAGCCGCCTCTACATATGAGAAGGAAATGATGGCTATTTTGCATGCATTACAAAAGTGGCGACCCTACCTCTTAGGGAATCATTTCTGCATCAAGACTGATCACCAGAGTCTGAAATATTTCCTAGAACAGCATGTATCCTCCCTAGCACAACAGAAATGGGTTAGCAAACTCGTGGGTTATGACTATGAGATCACTTATAATAAGGGTAAGGACAATATTGTGGTGGATGCCCTTTCTCACACATTTGATGACCAAGGTTCTCTTTCTGCTATTTCTATGCCTGTTCCAAATTGGTTGCAATCAGTTCAACAGGGTTATGTCAATGACTCTTCATTATCTCAAATCATCCAACGCTTGGACAACAACCCTTCTGCTGTCCCACATTACTCTTGGGATGGTGCTTCACTGAGATACAAGGGTCGTCTGGTGCTTCCCCAGAACACTGCTCTTCAACAAGCTATCTTCTATGAACTCCATGCTTCTCCGTCAGCTGGGCACTCTGGTTTTCTCAAAACGTATGAACGAGCACGGTGCAACTTCTTTTGGAAGGGCATGAAAAGGACAATTCAACAGATGGTGGCTGAATGTGATACCTGCCAGCGCAATAAGGGTGAAACAACACCCCTTCCGGGATTGCTCGAACCCTTTCCCATACCTACCCGGATATGGACAGATATTCCTATGGATTTCATTGAAGGGATCCCTAAATCTGGAGGGAAGACTGTGATTTTGGTTGTGGTTGATCGCATCTCCAAATATAGTCATTTTTGTGCTCTCAACCATCCCTATACAGCCTCCTCCATTGCTCAAATTTTCCTGGACCAGATCTTTCATCTTCATGGAATGCCTTCTTCCATTGTCTCGGATCGTGATGCGACTTTCACCAGTCATTTTTGGACAGAACTCTTTCACCACACTGACACCAAAATGAAGATGAGTTCAGGTTATCACCCACAAACGGATGGTCAGACTGAAATTATCAATAAATGCTTGTAAACTTATCTTCGTTGCTTCTCCTCTGAGCAACAACATCAATGGGAAAAGTGGCTCCCTCTCACTGAATGGTGGTACAATACCTCTTACCACACTGCCTCTAAAATGACTCCATATGAAGCACTTTATGGTCAGGCACCGCTAGTTCTTCTTCCTTATATCCCCGACAGTTCTCTAGTTCAGGCAGTTGACACGGTCCTTCGAAACCGCGATGAGGTTCTTCGCATTTTGCGCGAAAATCTTCACATGGCAAGAAATCGCATGAAGCAACAAGCTGATTAGCACCGTTCTGAGCGCACTTTTGAAGACGGTGATATGGTTTTTCTTCGTCTCCATCCTTACAAGCAATCCTCACTAAAACTCAAAGGGCGTCATAAGCTCGCTCCAAAGTTCTATGGGCCATATAGGATTCTTTAGAATATTGGGTCTGTTGCTTATAAATTGGAACTTTCACCTTCTTCCCGCATTCATCTAGTATTTCATGTCTCTTGTCTGAAGAAATTTCTTGGCACCAACATCAAAGGCCAAACTATTTTACCAGAACTGGATAATGAAGGATCCATCTTTTTGGAGCCAGAGGCTGTCCTCAATAAGCGCACTCGTCAGCTTCTCTCTCGCTCTATCACAGAGGTCTTAATTCAATGGCACGGAATGCAACCCGAGGATGCTACGTGGGAACCATTCCTTCAGATTCAACAACAATTTCCACATCTAAATCTTTGAGGACAAAGCTTTTTCTAAGGGGGAGGGGATGTTAGGAACCCATGTCAATCCTTCTCTTTACCGTGTTAGTATATTGTTGTTGGACGCATATGCTTTGTAATTCGTCCCATAGTAATTGTTGATCCATAGTTTGTGTTATTGTTGTTGGGCACATATGCTTTGTAAGCCGCATGTAGTATTTGTTGATCCATAGTTTATATTGGCCCATGGTTTTGACCCATAGTATTGGCACCTATTTTTAGTATATAAGTGTGTGTTGAGGCCAAGGAAGGCACCGTGAAGTTATTTTGTATTGAGCTTGCTCAAAGGAGGTTGGCCCCTTGAAGTGGCCTGTGATTAATATAAAAGTGATTTTGAGTTCTGCTGCTATATCGTGTATTTTGATTAATTATTTGCTGCAGGGTCCTCACAAACCACTACCTGCGAATCAAGACTTACCTCAAGAGATAGAACACCATGTGAAATGGCATCACGCAACACTAGTACAAAATGAGGAATTAGCTACTACGTGACTAAAAATTCTAGTCACCACAGGTTTTTCAAGTGATTTACTACTAAATATGAGCAATTTTGATTGACCCAACTATAAACGACTAAAATTAACGACTAATTTAGTCGCCAGTTAACAAATATGACTAGATAATAAGTGTTAGAGTTAAAAATGACTAACATAAGCGACTAGTTTAGTCATGACATAAAAAATGACTAGCCAGAAGAATATGAATTAGTCATTTATGTTAGTCATTTTTAATTGTGTCATGAAAAATTGCAATTTTGACAATAAAGTCTAAATTTTGTAAATTGTCTACCTTCTATTAGTAATATTGGTGCCATGCACCTCGATCTTCAGAGATCCAACAAAGCAATTGCATGAATTTTCTCTTGACCATCTTTATCCCTGTTGCATCATTGAAGCAAACTCGGTTAAGCACATGCAAAAGGAAAATTAGGTTCCTTATACGTCAATTATGAATTAGGTACTAGAACCAGTACCATATCGATACCTAGAAGCATCATAGCTAGTTGTTGGTCCTTCAATGTAAGAATCCTTGCAAGTCCCATTATGAGGTGCTTTCCTAACTTCAGTATAAGTATTATGATCTGTTACCATCGAACTAGCTGCACTAGTTGACGTAGCTTCACCAGGCTCAGTTCCTTTAAATGTCGTAACAGTTGATCCAATTATAATTAAACTGGGGTGCTAGTCTAGACCTAGTCTCAGATCCATATGTAGTATAAAGGTAGAGGCTCGAACCCATCTTCGATTTTCAGGTAAATATTTCAATTCCTCAACCTCTTATAGTCCTCATGACCTCTTTAGGTTAATTATTAATACAAGGGTCATATAACTTGTCCCCTTTTTAGTGACCAAAGCACAAAATCACTAAAGGAACACTTCCATGGATACAAAAATTCAACTTGTCATAATGTTGACGAGAAGAAATTAACAATCATAAAAAAAATAATAATAATTAAACTATTGATCCAAAGTGTTAGCATATAAATGTTGCAACAAACACACAAGGAAAGGGCAAGATAACAAGGACAACACATGAAGAAAAAGCTAGATAAAAAACACAGAAAAACCAAGAAGATATCAATAATATCTATACTGTGTATATGTACAATAAAAAATACTTTCAATCCAAACATTTGTTACCTAATTTAAGGGTTTAAGCATCATTGTGGCAAGCTTTTGCATAATTCGAAAGTCGAGAGCTAAAAACTGGGGATATTAGAGTCACGTAGCAGGAGGTAAAATCTTACATTGGAAGGGACGAGATCTTTATTAAGGGAACAAGGTTCCTTCCTTAGATGGTTTCCTTTGTCATTGGCGCTCTTCCTCTCTCTTCCTATACATGTAGGTTTCAATTCAGTTTATGAATGCATCTCCTTAAAAAAAAATTAAAGTATTGCTCTTCGTTTGACATTTTTACTTCGAGGGATTTCGTGTTCCATATATGGCTTATCTTTGGTCTTTGTCTTCACATTTCCTTTCATATTGTTGATAACTATGTTGATATTATTGTTTTTTCATTGCTGTGATTTATGGGATTAAGATCTTTTCCATAGGTATAGCCTCTTTTTCATGTCATTCTTGTCAGTTAGATAGCTCAAGGTAATTTACTATGACATTGAAAAATCTCTTTCGTAGTTCATAACCTTTTACATTGCCATATTTCAATTAGAGATCAAAATGGGTATTAGGGAAAAGAAGAAGTTCGGAGAAAAAGTTAGTACTAATGATTTTCTGGTATATCCAATTGCCTTGAACCCACTTATAAGAAGTTGCAATGTAAATGCTAATTATAGAACTCTCTGCTATTGGAACTGACTTTAATTTGAGATTTTGGGTGAAGTGGTCCGCTTTGATCTATTATACATCACAAAATTTTGTTGTTTGCTCTCTTCATATTCTTTTCTACTATATTTCTCCAAAGGGTTATGGTTTTCTGGAACTTGATTCTCGTGCAACTGGACAGAGTTTTTTGCAGAATTTCCATGGTACACCCATGCCCTGTTCTCAACAACCTTTTAGGTTGAATTGGGATACTTTTGGAGCTGGTAACAGACAGATAGAACTAGGCACTGGGTATTCCATATTTGTTGGGAACTTGGATTATGAGGTCACTAAATTACAAGACACTTTCCAAAGCTGATATTCATCTATTAAAGGTGCTAAAGTTGTGATAGATGCAAATATAGCTCGCACCAAATTAGGTTATGGGTTTGTCAAATTTGGTGATGAGAACAAGAAAAACTGAGCTATGACTAAAATGAATGGAATTTATTGCTCATCGAGACCTATGTGTATTAATGAAGTTACACCAAAGAAGTCCTTGGGATTTCAACAACCTTATTCCATGAAAGGTATGTTTCTCAAGGATGGTAGATTATACTTGTATGTTTTTATCCGTAGTTTTATGTATATATTGATAGGTCACTTTACATATGTTTTATAACTCAATTTTGGGAAGACAATTCATCCAACCTAGCCTGTCTACACGATTCCATGTATCCCCTTCAAATATTCATAAGTTATTCTTCTCTCTTTCATGGAAGTTGATTGCCAAGTGGTTCTGTTTTGTTGTTGGACAGTTAGTACTTTTATTTTAAACTTGTATGTAACCCTTTTAAGCACCATCTGCAACTGATGTAGGAGCTACTGTCTCATATAGTTATAAATACTTTTATTTTTTTTATTTTTAAGGAGATGGTATTTATAACCATTTATAACCAATGTTCTCTGTTGTGGTATTTATAACCATTTATAACCAATGTTCTCTATTGGTCCAAACTTGGGAATGATTGTCTCCTTGGACTGTTAAATGGCTCCTTTTGGTCTTTAAGGACAAATAGGATTCTATGTGGTCTTCTGGAACCAGCTGTTGTAGAACCACGTTCATATCTTTTGAAATTATTTCTTTTGTCAATATTTCTACATCCCTACTTTGGGTGGATTTTTCTTTGTTTGTTCTTTTAGGTTTCTTGTTCCTTCCTGCGTACTTACTGCAATACTTGAAAAGGTTGTTAGACTCCCATGTCTTTCCTTTTCCTAGCTCTTCTTCCATATTTTTCCCTTACCCAATGAGGCCTTCTATACTACTCCTTTGGTCTAGGATAACTTTTGGTCATGTGTCCATGCTCAAGATAAGTTATGCATTAAAATCTGAAAAGGGATTCCTCCTAATCATCTGCTTTTCTCCATGAATATTCCAACAGATTTAAACTTAGAAAAGTTGGAAAACCATTCTTTATATCTGGATCACAACTAATATTCCTATGGCCTTTGGTATCTTCCATTTGTTTGTTGCTTGTACACTTTTGATAGTTTTTCCAGAGTATTTATGATGGGTCCAAAGTTTGTAAATTCTAAGAACTAAACCGAAAGGTTGAGAGGCTAACCCACGCTGCAACCATGTTGGTTGTATATTAAATAGGATCAAATATCCAAGTCCATTCAAATGTTTAGGCTTACTTTTCACATACACTATGCCCCCACACCACTGTAGGGTTGGAAAGCTAACCCACACTGCATCCATGTTAAGTGTATCTTACATAGGATCAAATGCCACAATCCATCAAATGTTTAGACTTACTTTTATCATATACTCTCCCCCATAAAAAAACATGCATGCAATGAAAGTTTCCATAAAGTAACTCTTTGCACTACTACACAAAAAGAAGATATTTTAAGACAATATCCTTTTTGCTCATTACTTACCCGACCATTTTTGGTTTCTAATTTGACTCTTTGAGTTTTTGTCTTAAACGAGACAAAAAGAGGGTTTCTAAATGGATTTCATTTACTGAAAAAGGCTTGAAAATAAAATTGTTTAGTTAGTCCTTTCGGGTTACTTTGTTCAACAACAAAGTATTCAGCATTGCTCAAATTAGTTAGTCCTTTAGGGTTACTTTGTTCAACAACAAATTATTTGCCATTGCTCAAAGAATGAGAGTAGAGAAAATTGTTGTAGACAACAATTTTATGCTTGTTTGGGTGTCTTAAGCTTTTCTCATCTCATTGAACATGGCAAGGAATCTCCGAGTGTCACCACCAAGTTTGCAGGAATGCCTAGCTATTAAGCGCCTAGTGGGGTTACACTAAAAAAACCATTATAAAGTCTAATGTTTTCAGTTTTAGGGATTTTTTTTCGCAGGTGGCCAGCTACAAGTGGGTTGTAGAGTAAAATGCACAGGTAGAACGGAATAATTTCATAAATTTGATATGCAGTGTTTACCGGTAGGGAAGAGTTCCAAGGCTGAAAATCCTAAATAAAAGCGGAATAATATTGTGGGATTTTAGCAGGACATCCAAAAACTAATGGAAATGGCTTATATGGGGTTTTAGGAGACCATAAAAAAACTAATGGCGGTGGCTTATAAAGTAGGGAGGTTGGAAATGGTGGCTTTTAAATCACGACATCAAAGTGGCATTTCCCTAGTTGCAGGAAAATAGTCGATAGTGGAAGAAAACTTTATGAAGGTCGTAAAGGGTAGAAAGATTATGGAAGATATCGCCATTTTTCCTCAAGTGAAGAGATTCTTCGATGTCTATGAAATTTCCCTCACAGAATTCATCCATTATAAATATTTGGGAACACAAGAAAGCTAACCATTTGCAGGTGAATTTCACTTAATTTTCCTTTGAATGCTCTATTTGCTTCATTTGACACACAATGTTTAGGGTTTTAGTGTTCTGTTTGTATATTAATTTGATTATTGGTAGATTTAACTTTGTGGGGTCTCATGCAATTATGTGATAGCTTATAGAGCAAGCAGGTTGCAAATGGAGGATTCCAAAGCTTAACAGTCGAGCTACCATGGCCATAGAGACAAAGCTGATGGGGGAAGAAATAACTATGAATGTGGGAAAAGGGGAGATGGTTTACAACATAAAATGAAGAGGTCCTCACCGCCTCTTAGATTCCCTACATGGAAGCCATTATAAATATATCAAAATATTTCAAAGCTAACAATCCCAGGTTTATTTCACTTAATTTTCCTTCAAATGCTTTATTTGCTTCCTTCAACATACATTGTTTAGGGTTTTAGTATTAGATTTTTATATTAATGTGATCATTGGTATATTTAACACTAGGGTTTTAAGCGACCAACAAGTAAACATGGTGAAGGTTTACGTTGCAAGAAAGTAATTGGAAATGTTGGCTTCCAAATCTTATAGTAGTCAAGACACACGATGGATTATGGTGTTTGTCCCGTTTTCTCCATAAATGAATAGGTTCATTGACATCTCTGATATTTCTCGCATGAAAGCCAAACATTCTCCAGTTCATTTCTCTTCATTTTCCTTTGAATGATCTATTTGTTTCATTTGACATGCACTATTTCTAGTTTCAGTATTCAATTTGTATATTAATTTGATGATTATTATGTTTAACATTTTTGCGTCTAAGGAGATCACCCAAAATAGCTGTACTGACCCAAAACAGGGGTTATTGGATCACCGGCTACATTGACCTTTGGTTTAGCAAATGCTAAATCAACAACATCTACTAGTTTTGGATCCGATGATGTCTCTTCTACCATAGCGTTTGCTGATGTCTCTATTTCCCATACATTTCTCTCTATCTTCACAAATTGGATAAAAGCTAATAAGATAGAATCCTTTCCAAAATCAATTCAAAAAATTCGAAAATAGGAAGCAACTAGAAAATCTAAGAAGCATCTTTAAATGCACGTCCACTCATCCAAATCCTTACCAAGAACATTTGTCTTCCGTAAAATTTATTGCTTAAGTAGGCCTTGCAAATTTCTTTCCCTACAATGTGCTTCATGTCTGAAAACATGAACTACAAATGTTACAATGTTGAAATAAATACAATTGGCCTCAGTGTATGGTCTTGCAAATACAATTTCCTACAACTATAGATCAATAGCGTACATTTTTAAGTATGTGTATCTAAAGGCCTAAACATATGGTATAGTTGGCATCTCCAATTGGCCTCAGTGTATGGTCTTGCAAATACAATTTCCTGCAACTACACATCAATAGTGTACATTTTTAAGTATGTGTATCTAAAGGCCTAAACATATGGTATAATTGGCATCCCTTCTATCATATAGTTGGTGCCCCTTTATGCACAAGTTCTGGGAAAATTCCTCACTGTCTTTCTCAATGTGCCTTCAAATAGAGCATCTCACATATTGAATTTTGAATAGCATATTGTTGATTTACAAAAGACTGCTTATATCCATCATATGACCCATGCCAGAAAATCAAAGTAACCTTCACTGATGTAATGTCATATTTCTCTACTACATTGGTGGGCCTCACAACATTGTTTTTGAGGATGGGAATCCCATTTATTCTCACACTGCGACCTTCAACATGCATCTCACAGCAATGACATAGTGAGAGCCTCTAGAACGATGGCATTGGTTTCTCACACTTATCCCTTCAATGAGAATCACACATCAAATAGCATAGTGAACATGTCACATATTCTTTAAAATCCTTTCCTTTACAGCCTCTGGTTTCAAATATGGAAGGTCGTATTCCTAAG
>LPNX011086333.1:240409-291460 GCA_001517045.1 Pseudotsuga menziesii | reverse complement strand
GTGATGCTTTAGTTTTAACTTTTTTATTATAAAGTTAAACTTTGATGATTTCCAAACCATACTTGACAAACAATATTGTTGTACCATGTAGTCCTATGCATGCCTCAGTGTTACAGTATGTTGTCTTCCCTGGTCTCTACTACTGTGATTTTGGGCATCACACTTGCTCTTCTTGGTGGGCATATATATTTCTCCCATTTACCTCAGTGTATGGTCTTGCAAATACAATTTTCTGCAACTACAGATCAATAGCTTAGATTTTTAAGTATGTGTATATAAAGGCCTAAACATCTGGTATAATTGGCATCTCTTATAAGGTATAGTTTGTGCCCCTTTGTGCACAAGTTCTGGGAAAATTCCTCACTGTTTTTCTCAATGTGTCTTCAAATAGAGCACCTCACATATTGACTTTTGAATAGAGGCATATCGTTGATCTATAAAAGACTTCTTATATCGATGATATGACCCATGCTAGAAAATCAAAGCAACCTTCATTGATGTACTATTATATTTCTCTACTACATTGGTGGGCCTCACAACATTGTTTTTGAGGATGGGCATCCCATGTCTTCTCACACTAAGACCTTCAACATGCATCTCATAGCAATGACATAGTGAGAGCCTCTAGAAAGATGGCATTGGTTGCTAACACTTAGACCTTCGATATTCTACCAATGACCCTTTGCATCACTACTTCTCCAAATGGAGTTTCTATGGTTGAATTTATACCAATGACCTTGACAAAGTGTTGAAAGGACCCATGTCCATAGGTAGTTGCTCTTGAGCTAAATCCTGCACCTACTGTACCAATGCATTGCTACAACTCCAAATTGAGTTCCACAGATTGAATTTCTACCAATGACATTGGTGCCATGCCAAATGCCCCGGTCTGGGATTTCGATAAGAAACCCATATCTATAGGTAGTTGGTTTTGAGTTTTGCCCTTGTACATTGACAAAGATTGCAATTTTAGATGTATTATGATTTTCATCAAACCTCATTGTTTGTTTCAATCGTCAAGAAGATATCTCAATCTATATCCATGTGAAATTAATATAGCTGAGACGGAGGCGAAGAATTAATGTTGATCTCAGCCCAATTTTGTAAGTTATTTTAGTTTGTAACTTGAGAAGCATTACAACTAGCCTAAAGAGGCATGGCGTCACAAGCAACCTTCCTATATAGGCACTGTCAAGGGGTGGACCACTGAATACATAATTCAAGTGCCCTTCAATTCAGCGAAAGCTGCCCCAACAAGGGGGGATTGGCACTTCCGTGAAATTTACCCTTATCCCAAACATTCGCCTACCCTTAAGTGATTTGAAATGTTAGGATATTAGACATTAGGAGATTGACAACTTTGTAATTTCCTTGTTTTGTCTTTTGTCCTGACTCACAAAGCTTATCTCCATTTGCTTTGGCTTTTGTTCAAACTCATAGGAATTTTCTCGAAGTCTCAAGTAAGCCTTGTTTGCACAAGGCGGTCTTGGAGAATGTCTCACAATGCTGTAAACTTTAACACCTTGTTACTCAGTGCAATGAACCATGGGTTATTTACTCTCTACATGTGAAGGTTGGAGAAGAAAAGATCAAAGGAATGTGCTAGGATATCACTAAGGGATTGATTGGCACACAAATGACAGAAATGGAATCAAGCACAAACTTCAAGGAGATGCACACAAATGCAGAGAAAACCTAAAAAGGTCAGCACTATGTGAGAGTGGTTAGAGAGCAAAAAATCAGGCTGAAGAGATCTGGAACATGCACTGTTGGTCAACATAGGCCAAAAATAGCACAAGCCAAACCTATGATGACATAGAACAGACCTATGACACAGAGAAAAGACCTGAAATGACACGAAACATAATTGCCACTGCATGGAACAGACTTGTAACCATGTAGAATGGACTTGTTTTCAATGCAGAACACACCTGAAACAGCGTGAAACAGAATGTGCATATAAGTTGGAGGACTGAGTCTGTAAGCGTTGTTGCCTATCTTCTCCAATGCTTCAAAATGTCCATATCTCAAGGAAATCATTTTATTTCCTGGTCCTTGTAACCTTTCCTTGTTAAGGTGCAATCAACCTCTATCTCCTACATTGAAGGTCTTTTCAACCATGTGTTGATCATGCTTGGCCTTGTACTTTTCTTAAGAGTTGGAATATTTTCCGGATGCTTGATGAATTTTATTGTAGCCTCTCAAATGTTGAACCTAGTCTTATTCACTACCTCCATCAACCCACAGTGTACAGGTCAGAGGCACTGGATCTCTTCACATTAGTATCCAGTTTCTCACACAATGATGTCCAAAATGTACTTAGAACTTAGAAGTACAGTATATCTATACAAGTGTGCAACTTTGTAAGTGACAAAAAATTGTTAAATATAAGTTTATGTGGTATCATTTAAAGTAACATTACTGCCTTTTACAGCTGATGAGTTTCAACTTCTGTCCAGTTTGCCCCTTTGTTTGTTGTTTTGTTTGAATGTGTTCAAACATAAAAAAAATCTCTGTTGTGATAGGTAAGTGTTGATAATGCCTTTATTTTTCAATTGAATCTTGCAAAGCTTAAAGCATCACGATGTAATCAAATCTTTCTTTTGACTGTTAAAATTGTAGAGAATATAGGCTAATTGTAATTGTAGGATTTTTCTAAGGCATGCAACAGATGTCTCCATCTGTATTGGGATGGAAGAACACAAGTCCACAATGCCTAGTGAGGGAAACACTTTAGAGAGAATAATGTGTGTCAAATGCATGTGCATCTTGATGAATCACATCTTAGTCCCTCCAATCAATGTTGAAAATTGTTTGGAGCATGCCTAAATCTGTTGAACGGTTAAGTCTTCTTAAATGAATTGCTATCTTTATTAAAACTATATAGAGAATGTAGTGAAGCCCAACATACGGGGCTGTGTTTACAAAATGTTGTTTGGTGTTTGGCATTCTATATTGCATTTAATAGCCTCTCGCTCTGGTTTTATCACATTGTTGCTGGCACCAATTCCAAAGCGCAATTTTGTTATTTTGCTACAGTGTGATTGGGGTAGTTGTGATGATGAAACAGTGAAATAGTTGAAGACATTAATAAACATGAAATGGTGGGCTACAACTCAGGAACATCTTCCTTCTTTGAGCAGGCTAACAGTTTGCTAAGCTATATTCCAATCAAAGTAATTTTGCAAAGTTGGCAGGATGTCCCAACTGGAAATCCTATACCATATGCTGAAGCAACAAGTGTGTGGGCTGAAAAGACAGAACAAAAGGATGGACTAATTTCTTGTGATATATCAAATTTGGAATTGAAATGGCAGGAGGATTAAAAAAGAGGATCCAATCAGCACACAAGTAAGGTACAAGCCGCAAATGCAAATCCTTCACATAAGTTGGGAGTTGATTTAGAAGATTTCTTTGGTAAATCAAAGACATAGAAAGGTTTATATATCCACAAGGAGTATGTAATAACAACATGCTAGGTACACGATGTGGGGCAACATGCATCTGCTGAACTTCTTCCACTGGCAAGTGGAAATGACAGTCACATAGAACTTTTTGCTACACAACCAAGCAGACAGAAAACACAAACAGATGTGGGGGATGATGATCCCTTTCTTTCTTGGGAAGCTGATTTTCAAAGTGCCAAACCAGAACTCAACATACTCGGATTGAGTCTAGGCACATCTATAGTGCCTTCTGCTGATAATCTTTTTCATTTAACAAAGGAAAACACACGATCAGTCCAGGACTCTAGCCCATAATCAGCCATTCTATAGTCAATGGTAAAGGCTTATCTGGAGACAAGATGAGTGATGCAAAAAGCACCATGCACGTGAAAAATAGCCAGGTTCAAGGTGATCCCTTGTCAAGCATTATGAGAAAGGAACCTTACAGAGGGATCTGAAAACTTCCCAAGGAAGACACTGATTTGCAGTCAGAATGGCCAGAAGCGTATCAAGTTTCTTTCTCTGTTTCTACTTGGCAACAAGGTGACAATTTTCAGAACAATAAATCAACTGTAGGAAATGTTAAAGTTATTTTAATTTGTAACTTGAGAAGCATTAAAACTGGCCTAAAGAGGCATGGTGTCATAAGCAACCTTCCTGTACAGGAACTGTCAAGGGGTGTACCACTGAATACATAATTCAAGTGCCCTTCAATTCAGCTAAAGCTGCCACAACAAGGGGGGATTGGCACTTCCGTGAAATTTACCCTTATCCCAAACATTCACCTACCCTAAAGTGATTTGAAATGTTAGGATATTAGACATTAGGAAATTTCTTAAGATTGATTTGGTTTATTGTAACTTTAAGTCATGTGTTTTAGTGTCCACCTGGCCCCAATTGATGTTGCATGCCCTGCTGCACATCCACAAGAACAATAGTTCATATTTCTATCGTGAGGATAACTGGATACAAGGAACATTTGTAGAGACATGTTTTTTCTTAAAATATTTAGCATATTGTCTTGAGGTAGAGATACTAAAGCACAGAAAGAAGTTTTGTACATCATGATCCAGTCTAGACAAAAACAACCTGAATTATTCTAGGTAAGTGACAGAAAACTGTTAAATATAAGTTTTTGTGATATCATTTCAAGTAACTTTGCTGCCTTTTATAGCTGATGAGTTTCAACTTCTGTCCAGTGTGCCCCTTTGTTTGTTGTTCTGCTTGAATGTGTTCAAACATAAAAAAAAACTCTGCTGTGATATGTAAGTGTTGATAATGCCTCTATTTTGCAATTGAATCTTGCAAAGCTTAAAGCAGCACGATGTAATCAAATCTTTGTTTTGACTGTTAAAATTGTAGAGAATATAGGCTAATTTTAATTGTGGGATTTTTCTAAGGCATGGAACAGATCTCTCCACCTGTATTGGGATGGAAGAACACAAGTCCACAATTCCTAGCGAGGGAAACATTTTAGAGAGAATAATGTGTGTCAAATGCATGTGCATCTTGATGAATCACATCTTAGTCCCTCCAATCAATGTTGAAAATTGTTTGGAGCATGCGTAAATCTGTTGAACGGTTAAGTCTTCTTAAATGATGTGCTATCTTTATTAAAACTATACAGAGAATGTAGTGAAGCCCAACATACGGGGCTGTGTTTACAAAATGTTGTTTGGTGTTTGGCATTCTGTATTGCACTCAATAACCTCTCGCTCTGGTTTATCGCATTGTTGCTGGCACCAATTCTAAAGAGCAATTTTTGTTATTTTGCTACAATGTGATTGGGGTAGTTGTGATGATGAAACAGTGAAATAGTTGGAGACATTAATAATCATGAAATGGTGGGCTACACCTCAAGTACATCTTCCTTCTTTGAACAGGCTAACAGTTTGCTAAGCTATATTCCAATCAACGTAATTTCGCAAAGTTGGCAGGGTGTCCCAACTAGAAAGCATATACCATATGCTGAAGCAACAAGTGTGTGGGATGAAAAGACAGAACAAAAGGATGGACTAATTGCTTGTGATATATCAAATTTGAAATTGAAATGGCTGGAGGATAAACAAAGAGGATCCAATCAGCACACAAGTAAGGTACAAGCCACAAATGCAAATCCTCCACATAAGTTGGAAGTTGATTTAGAAGATTTATTTTGTAAATCAAAGACATAGAAAGGTTCATATATCCACAAGGAGTATGTAATAACAATAGGCGAGGTACAAGATGTGGGGCAACATGCATCTGCTGAACTTGTTCCACTGGCAAGTGGAAATGACAGTCACACAGACCTTTTTGGTACATAACCAAGCAGATAGAAAATACAAACCTATGTGGGGGATGATGATCCCTTTATTTCTTGGGAAGCTGATTTTCAAAGTGCCAAACCAGAACTCAACATACTCGGATTGAGTCTAGGCGCATCTACAATGCCTCCTGCTGATAATCCTTTTCATTTAATAGAGGAAAACAAGGGATCAATCCAGGACTCCAGCTCAGAATCAACCATTCTATAGTCAATGGTAAAGGCTTGTCTGGAGACAAGATGAGTGATGAAAAAAGCACCATGCACGTGAAAAACAACTAGGTTCAAGGTGATCCATGGTCAAGGATTATGAGAAAGGAACCTTATAGAGGGATCTCAAAAATTCCCAAGGAAAAAACTGATTTGCAGTCAAAATGGCCAGAAGCTTATCAAGTTTATTTCTCTGTTTCTACTTGGCAGCAAGGTGACAATTTTCAGAACAATAAATAAACTGTAGGAAATGTTAAAGTTATTTTAGTTTGTAACTTTAGAAGCATTACAACAGGCCTAAAGAGGCATGCCGTCACAAGCAGCCTTCTTGTACAGGCATTGTCAAGGGGTGGACCACTGAATACATAATTCAAGTGCCCTTCAATTCAGCTAAAGCTGCCACAACAAGGGGGGATTGGCACTTCCATGAAATTTACCCTTATCCCAAACATTCGCCTACCCTAAAGTGATTTGAAATGTTAGGATATTAGACATTAGGTGATTGCTTAAGATTGATTTGGTTTATTGTAACTGTAAGTCGTGTTTTAGTGTCCACCCGACCCCAATTGTTGTTGCATGCCATGCTGCACATCCACAAGAACAAGCACAAACCTCGTGCTCCCGTCTTTATTCATTGCAGGTGATATTTCTACTCTTTTTGGGATCTTAAACCATATCGTTGTCAATCATTCATTCAAGAAATCGCATAAAATTGACTATTGAGGGATTTATACTGGTATTTCCTTTTATGTGCACAACATCCTTGTGATTTTCTATCCGCCATCATCTATTTAATTAGTTTTATATTTTTAGAGGCGACGGTTTTTTCACAACAATTTATTTATAGTTTTGGTGTTAACGGCACACAGGGCTTCCTCTGCACCACTTTTACCCTACACGCTCCTATGTTTTTCCTGCCCATTACAGCCTCCACCATATACAAAACTATTGTTCCAGTAGTTTCTCTTACAGTAAAAAATAGTGGTAATATATCTCTTCCATTGAAAAACGCTTTGCTTTTGATTAAATTTCAAAAACTTAATCGATTTTTGATTAAGTTTTTACATATGGTCTGTTCAAGAAAACTGTAAAAGTCAATATGTACAAATAGTTAACAAGGAAAGAAAAATCAATGGAATACAAGGGCAGGATGATGGATGTATTGTGCTTATGGATAAAAAATATTGCTGATTACAAACATGATATCGGACCATTTATTTCATCAGCAAATTTGGTCATTTGATATCGGAAAGTTGAATCCTATCATTTGATAAGTTGTTTGATCTTCATGTAACTAGTCAAGTGATGTGATTTTTGAAAATCCAGCAATGGGTGACACTTGGTGATTGCTTAAATTTTTATTAGCTTTAGTTATAGGGAAAATTGTACATAGCTCTCAGGAATTAGTTTATCATAAACACTAGTTACTAGTAAGTTGTAATAGTAATAATTATGTAGTTTGTAGATTGATATTTATCATAAATTTGTTTGAATATCATCATTGTCAAGAAATAATAACTTCTTAAAGGGTTCTAGCTCAATGGTAGAGCGCCTGCCTAATTATAGGCAGGAGGTTGGTGGTTCGATTCCTCCGTGCCCTATCATAAATTTGTGACTACAAAAACGACTAAATTCACATATATACGACTATTAGTAGCTAATTTCCCGTATCTTAGTCATATTTAGCTTAGTCATTAATATTTTAACATCTATTAGTTTATTTAGTCGTATATTTGGTCATTAATGGTTGCAATCAGTGACTAAATCAGTGACTAAATCAGCGACTAACTTAGTGACTAACTCAATGACTAAATCCATGACTAAATCAATGACTAAATCATTAACTATCAATGACTAAAACAATGACTAAATCATTGACTATCAATGACTAAATCAATGACTACTAAGTCAAGCTATTAATGACTAGTGAAATACGACTAGCTATAAGATAGTGGAAATTTGCTACTATTAGTCACCGACTAAAAAATAGTCATTTATAGCTTCTCATTTTCTACTAGTGCAATAACTCAATAATGACAATATATTCAACAACATTGTTCGAAGAAGGCCATAAATATACGCCTCCTAAAGACAATACTTGACCCGTAGGAGTATAAATCACGCAAGCAGTTGAAGCTGAGTTTTGAGTGTGTTGGCTAGCATCATCAATGAATCCTATGTAAACGAAAGAATCCATCGACATATGCTATAAGAAATGGAATCTAATCAACAAACCCAATCACCATAATAAAACCTAACTATGCAATTCAAAAAATGTACAATAATATACAAAAATCAGCCCTGGCTAAAGATCATGCACATTATGTTTTAAGATAGAGCCCATTTCTAGGATCTGCTAAGGTTGTCCCTTCATAATCCACTATCTCATAGGCGCCCTTCTCTAACACACGTTTGACCATGTAAGGACCATGCCACATGTGATTAAACTTCCCTGTTGTTATAGCAGATTTCACCACTCTAGGTGAATCACACTTTGTATGGCTTTCCCCTGTCCCGCTGGAGACTCTTTGGACCCCATGGACCATTTTTTGTCCTTTGATGTTTCCTTGATAATCCCTAAAAACACCTAAAAAATGATACACGTGACTTTTTAACCTATAAGCGCGTACATACGCGGGTTTTCCCACTAAAACTGTGTACATCGGGATGTGTGCATAATCCAAATCCTTTTGGATTTTTCCTTGACATGGATCCAACTCATTTGACTCCTGGCCTTCCCTATGCCTTGAGATCACTCGGATTCGACCTTTCATTATCTCTTTGAAAGCTATATAAGGAACCCCTTGGTACATTGAAGGCAAGAAGAGAGAATTGAGAGCAAAGAAACTATAGTCCATTGTTGCCGGAACTTATGCTTGAGTCTGCATCCCTTTGTCCCTTGGAGCACTTTTGTGTTCTTCCCAAGATTGCCTTTCTCTTGTGAGCTTGCTATTGAGAGATGGAGGATGGAAGTGGTGGAGGCCCAAGTGGGGGATTCAGTTTCTCCATAACAGAATTGGCGACTCCACTGGGGATGTTACTTGTTTTTATTTGGGGGTTTACAGGAACAATGGGCTTGATATTATTGGCTTGCTCTTTGTTTCTCCTTGTTTCTATGTTGCATTTTATAGTATTTTCATCCATTGACACTCCCCTTTATTGGTTTGACCCTTGGCCTGCTTTTTACCACTGCCTTCTCTGTATACACAAGTTTTTTTGCGAAAATTCGCGTACATACGCGGATTTTTGGCCAAAAGCCATGTATACACACAGGTTTTTGGCCAAAATCTGCGTATACATGTAGGTTTTTGGCCAAAAGTCGCGTATATACGCAGCTGTTCTTTAAACAGTCACGTACATCCTCCCTTTTGGTGAGTTTGATGTTGTGGAAAGTTGCTGGGTGGGTTGTGAGTATGGTTGGGTCTTCCTTGGGTTTGATGTTGTCTGTTGGATGCTTCTTTTGTGACCAGATACCACTTTTTCATTGATTTTTATTTGAAAGTAGTTTTAGTCATTTATCCTTTTTGTTTTTCCATTAGTGCATTACTCTTTTTTGTCTCGGTGTCTTATTGGGCTTGTCTTTTATACTTGTTGCAGAGACTGAGAGTTTTAGATGACTTTTATTGCATTTTTCATTCTTTTATATTGAAAAATACAAAGTAGTTGCATTCTTAGTTGCATCTTAGATATGTATTTGAGGAGGTACTTGCATTGGATTGCTTGGATGAGAGTTGTGTTTAAGCTTTCATATATGAAGGATTGCATTGGCATTCAGAAAGGAATATATATGCATCTCATGTAGTGGCATACCCTATTTTTCATTTGACAAAGATTGCACTTAGCATTATTTGTTATGGTGTGCATATTTATTTCACTACTGAGTCATAATGTCATTAGTTGCATGGCCATTTCCCTTTGAGTAATCATAGCCAATTAAAGTCAACGCTAAATTAAAATGAATTACACTCTTTTCTTTTCTAGGGTGCACCAACAAGCTTAGGTTTTAGGATCTTGGAATAGTTCATTGTAAGTCAATTCTCCAAGATCACTAAAAAACAACATGTATGTGTCTGTCCAGATGAGCGTGTGAAATCCTTGGTATAACAAGTGTTTCTCAGGATCCTCCTCTCAAAAGTGAGTTAAGCACGAGGCAATGTGAGCGGTTATTGATTGGGATGACCCCTAGTCATAACTGAGTAGCACTAGAGATATTTATAGGATTGTATTTGTATCTGGGGGCTCTTTCGAGAGTTTCGGGCTTTGCTACCCTGCCCATACGGTCAATCCCTCCTGCGACTTTCCGCCTGAGCATTGATTATATTGAGGTGACCTTAATTGCCTTACCTAGGTTATCGAGGGGGTACTTGTAGAGGTTATTCTATGAGTGTCCTGGACAGGTAGAGGTCGAAAATCACAATCACTTTATGCGTTGAAGCTGAGGGCCACTATAATTGGTTACGTACCTCCACTTGTAGTGTATGGAAGTTTCGAGCCTCTCCCAGGTGATACATACCTACTGCATTCGGGAGCTCACATATCCTCCCTTTGGTTTGCTTGTATTTTGGCTGTAGATTTTCTTAGTAGTGTGCTCTTTGTGCACTAGTTGGCCTTTGGGATCGTGGTTACTTGAGTATATTTATGCTCTCTTGAGTTCAGTCATTTTATTTTTGGCATTCCTGGTATCCTATCACCCATCTTGGTCCTAGTACGGACCCTGGTGTTAGACTTGGGGGCATCACAACCCCTTACCCTACTCATAGATTTGAAGTGGTCACATTCTTCCCTCTACTCCATTTGTGGAGGATGTTGACTCCCTTCGCTCGGTCTTTACACTGGTGGTCACCCTCATGGGGGTGGTAGTGGATGCGTGAACGTTGGGTCTACACCTTACTTTCATTTTTATGTCCCATCGTTTATCGCATTGTTTCCTTTGGGAGCAGTTGTCATGATCATTCCTCCCTATTCCCTATAGTTTGGATTCTTTATTGACTATTTTGGGTTGTTTTGGACTAATATGGTTGTCATGTAGGGTCCAATATTTGTACACTCTCTCCAAGGTTTCGAACCATTCGTTCCTATCACAGGTATTATGTCTGAACTGGCATATAGGTTAGGATTTCACATTTGCTTGCACTTATGCATTGCCTTATGACCATTCCATATTAAACTTAGGTACGAAACCATTCCATGGTATCACAGAACCTTCATGCTGTTGTTAGAAGTGGTACTATGTGAATGATAGAGCTTTCCTTTACATGGGTGACCTAGTTAGATCCCTTTTGCATTTGGTACCCATGCTATGAGTCCTCTCTTAGGTCTGGGAGTCCCTTTTAGTCCCGCCATGTCCTTGAGCAAGAGCTTCATACTCTTCTTGAACTTTATGCTGGCCATTTCCCTGGGACTCCCTCATGTCAAGTTGTGAATGCATTATCATGAGATTTTCCTGCCTTATTGAGCTTTATGCCGGCTTCCCTGACATTGAGTTTCAACTATATATCCTGAGCTTGTCTCATGTCTAGCCATGCAGACCCATTTTTTATAATCTTCGTAGCTTGATTTCCTTTTTACCGGGAGGGGATTCTCCCCCGAGTGTCGATATCCTACACATGTATCCTTGCATTGAGCATATGTATGTTCCACTGCTTGGAACTAGTTTGTTTTCCCTTATGACACTCATCTCCTCCTAGCTTGTAAATATAAAGCTATTTTATTCTTTGTTCAAGCTTTTCAAATAACTGAAAAAGTCCAAAAAAACTTAAAAAACCAAAAAGTGGGACAAGGAAAGATGTTATCTGTGGCAGCTATCGAGTCATGTCACCTTCGAACAGAGCACTATATATCACATCCATTGGTTGGGTTATAGTTTGAATTTAGGAGCTGTACTCGTTTATCTGAGTTTATCTCCACTGACTGGTTAAGCTTCCAGTCCCTATGGAGCCTCTATTGATGCCTCCTATGTCATAGAGATGTCCCAGTTTGTATATCGAGTTTATACTGCCTTCATTCAGTCAGTATACGCCATTATGCTCTTGTTCAAAGGAAGTTGAAGCCTGTGTCAGCCATTCCTCAGTTATCTTGACTTTGCATGTCGACCATTCCCGGTACAGTTACTGGTTCGTGCACCTATGATCGAGTCCTTCCACATTATATAGCTTTGTTGAGTACCTCGTGTTGGATGATGGGGGATGCCTTAATGCCCTCCTTCCAGTGGATTTCATCCCATTGCCTTCAGATCATTTATTCTGGGATTGGAATCTAGAGTCATTTTGAGTGCCTTGAGACTTGCAGTCATCAATGGCAGGTTCTCTCGCCATCGACAGTTCTTGGGAATACATCAATGTCCCCTGATCGATGGATACTCTCAAGTGTTTGACCTCAACACATTTATTCACACTTGTTAGTTTGCACTCTAGTACCTTGATTCCCATTTTCATCCTTGGTGGGTGATCTCGCGTCTGTTATCGGTATACATTAATGACCGGTAATCAGACGATGGACTACTATGTTCGACCTCGACACCTCTATTCGCATAGTAGGACATGTACTCGTAGCGGTTTTTGTAGAATACCTTCGAGGTTGGTGGCATCTCTTCTATGCTACCTCCTTGATCGTGCCAATGTTCATGAGATTTCAGCTCTTGTGACTTGATTCCAGTATATGTCAGATATTTCCAGCCACTATGGAGATCTTCATCTATTATATCGTCAGCCATTATGGAGATCATGGTCCTATGTATATATTCATCATGGAGATTCTGATCTATGTATATTATACGTGGCGATGACCACATATGTAATATCATGGCCATTGTACTCTTATGTATCCGGGACTACTATATGTACTTGCAGTTATATGCAAAGTTGTATTATTGTACTATGCTGATTGGGTGCCTGGTATTCCATTTGGGATCCTTCATCACTCCACTTCTAGGATGGACTTATAATGTATTTCGGCCATCATATGACCCCTCTGACCTCACACATTAGGGGGCATCTGTTATAGTGGATTTCACCACTCTAGGTGAATCACACTTTGTATGGCTTTCCCCTATCCTGATGCAGACTCTTTGGACCCCATGGACCATTTTTTGTCCTTTGATGTTTCCTTGATCATCCCTAAAAACACATGAAAAATTATACACGCGACTTTTTAACCTATAAGCGCGTACATACGTGGGTTTGTCCACTAAAACCATGTACATCGGGATGTGTGCATAATCCAAATCCTTTTGGATTCTTCCCTGACATGGATTCGACTCATTTGACTCCTAGCCTTCCCTATGCCTTGATATCGCTCGGATTCGACCTTTCATTATCCCTTTGAAATCTATATAAGGAACCCCTTGGTACATTGAAGGAAAGAAGAGAGAATTGAGAGCAAAGAAACTATAGTCCATTGTTGCTGGAACTTATGCTTGAGTTTGCATCCCTTTGTCCCATGGAGAACTTTTGTGTTCTTCCCAAGATTGCCTTTTGCTTGTGAGCTTGCTATCGAGAGATGGAGGATTGAAGTGGTGGAGGCCCAAGTGGGGGATTCGGTTTCTCCGGTTCGCAGACGTGCCATCAGAGGTTGTATCTTGTAAACTCTGATTTATATTAATAGAAATATCTTTTCCTGTCGAATGATGTGTATTTGAATGAATATTTTATCCATGGGATTATGTCAAATGCTTTTACATTATTGATTATATATGCTAGAATAGATCTAACACCATGATATATAGAATGCTTGTGTTGTTTACTTGTTGTTGAGGAAGTAATATATCAATTCAAGCTGAAGATTGGAAAGCTCAACGGGGATCTACTTCAACCATCTAGAATAAGGTAGGAGGTCTGATCCTTTAGTGTTAGACATTTAATTTCTATTGCATATTGGAAAGGATTGATTTCTGGAGTCAAGCTATCTGTTGTGGTACCCCAATCCATAGGAATTTCTCACATGTCCCCAAGGGTTCTTTAGCTTGATCCCACAAAAGGACCAAATCACCTTAACTAAACTTCCTCAGACAGACAGACTTGTCATATTGGACCTTGACGTTACACTTATTTACTTCTAGAGCCACTAGGGCATCTCAGCGCTGCTCTAAGTGGACCAAATGTTCGTCCAATGTGGAAGTGTCTGGTAAAATCTCTATAGCTAGCTTCAGTGAAGGGATTTCATATTCAACTGGTAAGACAAAATCCACCCCATGTACAAGCTGATATGGAGAGAAACCGATGGCAGTATTAACCATGGTTCTATAGGCCCACAAAGCAGGATATAACACGATATTCCAATTCGTCTTGCTTTGTACGATGGTTCGTTGAAAAATGGACTTAAGTGATTTATTCAGTGCTTCAACCTGTCCATTCGCCTGAGGGTAATAAAAAGATGAGTGCTCCTGCTTATACCCTAACTTTGAAGCCAACTCTTCCATCATTTTATTCTGAAAGTGCCTACCATGGTCAGTGACAAGCTCTTTCGAAATGCCGAACCAAGTAATAATTTGATTGAAAATGAAATGCATGGCTATCTAACCATCATATTTAACCATGGGCATAGCCTTTGCCCATTTCGTGAAATAATTGACAGCCATTATAATGTGATGATGCCCCTCATTCGAAGCTTGGTTGAAATCCATAAATTCAAGCCCCCACTTGTTGAAGGGACTGGCGGTGAAAATAGGATGTAACGGGGCTGGATGTGAGCGCATATTGCATGCAAACACCTGGAAAGGGTGACACTTCTTGACCGCATTAACAAAATCTTTGAAGATTGATGACAAAAAATATCCTGCTCTCAAGATTTTTTGAGCTGTAGAAAGCCCAGATAAATGAACAGCACACTTCCCTCCATGGAAATCATTCAGCACAACCTTAGCCTCATCATGGGTTAAACAACGACGTAAAATGGAATCTACCCCATGACGGTACAAAGTGTTATCCACTATAAAGTAGTTCTTATCTACATGACGTAATCGTCGTCATTCATCCCGTGAAAGGTGAGTAGTGACCTTCAAGATTTTCAAATATACAATGATATCCCCATACCGTGGGTCCAAAGTTGAGATAAGGAAAATATGCTCATCGACAAACATATCCTCATAAACCTGTTCCTCCTCCAAACTTGAAAAATCAGATATGAGCTCCATAAAGATCAACGATTTCATCGAAACAAATTCGAGATCAAACTCTTGTAAAATAACAATCTATTTATTGTATTTTCCCCCAATCATCCTTCTAGTGAGTATGGACTGAAATGGATTGATATGAGCTACAACCAAGGTTTGGTGAAGGGGAATGTAATGTTTCAATCTCTGAACCGCATGAATGGTGGCCAAGGTAATCTTCTCCTCATGGGAATAAAGGATTTCCACTTCAATAAGGTTTCGGCTCAAATAATATATGACATGCTTGTGGAGCTCCTCATCCTCCTGAACCAAAACCATACCAACTGTCTCCATGGACATAGACACATAAATCAAGAAATAAAGGCTATAGTCAGGTGGACTAAGCACCGGTGTCATAACCCCATAATTTCACAAAAAATTAAAACTTTTAAAGTAATATAAAATGTCTGAAGTCGCAGTTTAATAACTGCTAGAAGTTAGTTGAAAATGAAACAGTTAACAATATGTAGTGATTAACTTTAAACCCATAAAAACTAATACCATTTTAATTTTGGTAAGTTATATAAAATGACTTGCATTCAGTTGCTTCTAGCTATACTGGTGATTTACTTTTGTCAAGTAGGTGAGAAAGCCAGGTTCTAAATCGAGGCTTACTTAGCAACTTCTAACTCAGCTGGATTTTCTAGTTCTTACAGGTTCAACAGGTAAACTTTTGAACAAGTAGGAGTTTATTTTTGCGTTAAGTCAAGAAGTAATTCTTTAGCATAATAAAATGCTAGAGCATAAATTGATTAATAGAAAGCAAGGCTACGATAAGGTAAAGTAACTTCCTTTGCTGCTTATGGATCTAAGATAGTATTTTAAGTTAGTCGTAAAGACCAATATTCTTAACATACTTAGTGCCTTTATTCAAAATGAGTTCTACTTAAGTTTCTTTCTATTGTTTTATACCTAGTCACTTACAGAATCCATTGATGAGCATAGGGCTCATAATTTAATATGGAAATACTTTTACTGTAGCATAAGTTTACTACTATTGTTATGTTTAATACTCAATGTACTGCTTTATATGCATGAATATAATCCTATGATCCTCAAGGAATAAGTTTACCATAGATTACATAGCTCTACTTTTAACTCTTCTTTAGTAGTGAAGAATATCAACTTGTTTATTTGTATACAATTATAATTATCTTTTTGCACTACTAGACATCAGGTTATAATTTTTGATTTCTAGTTAATCACTATACCACATGTGTTTTTGTAATATTACATTACCAAATTGTTCATAGTGTTACTAAGTAGTTTTACTTATATCCTTAGGTAGTCTTACTACCTTGTAAGTACCATGGTGTGGTCTAATAAATGATTTGATTTATTATGAGTTTGGTTCTTCATAGAAAACAACAATAACACTAACCCCAAGAAGGGTTTAAACTATAACACTGTCGACTTTATGCAATCGCAAGAATTATACTAGGGTGGAAATACTACCTAGCAATTACCTCCACAAAGTTAACTATAGATAAATGACTTTATCAATTTTGTTCTTACATAAAACTAGTCCTAAAACATTGCTTAAATCATTGAATACAAGGTTTGTAATAAGAGCAATTAGAAATGCAAAAGAATAAAGATCGAAGGCATAAATTCCAATATTGATCACTATATATATATGCTTTTACAAATGATTGATTGTAATGTTATCAAAATGCAATTGATAAGAACTAATTTAATACAAAACAATATCATTAGTTGCATGGTATATATGATTGGCAATGATATGATTTTAAATTGACAGTGCAGGGTTGACTATAGGGATCGACCCACTTTTGATTAAAATTTTCGACAGGCACGTGGAGGAGTCTCCACCATGCAATGGTTAATTTGAAACTCAAAAATGAAACCCTACACTCTTCATTTTCCATCGAGGGTTTGCGCTGTGCTGAGGGAGTTCTTCGTGGCCATGAGAGGCCTGATGGTTCGCCGTTTGCTGGCTCCATTGTATGTAGTATAGTACTGCATTATTTGTGTAAGTGTTAAGGGATTCATGGTTTGTGATTTAGTTCTTTCTGTGGGTTGTTGGAACATGGTGAGAGTGATTTTAGAACTCTGTCAGTAGCTTGAAAACTAGAATACTGTTACCCTATCTTTGCTTGTGACTTGCTCCAGCTTCGGGAAGATTAGAGGAATAACCTCGCTGCCTCTATCACAGGGTTGAAATGAGGGTTTGGTTGCTTCTAGGTGCAGTTACTCAAATTGGTTCAGTTCTCTTGACTCCAAACCTCTCATTTGCAGGTAAAAAGCTTCACCTCGCACTCATCCCTTCCATTAATTTATAGCTAAGGTTTTTAATACGATGAATAAAATTTCTAACTATCGATTTGGCTTGGACTTGCAGATTACAGTCACGGCTTCAGATTTGAAGGAAATCCTCTCCAGCGTTGGTTAACTTCATGGCCTACAATGGGTAAGCCCCGGTCTTTTCGTGGCATCTCCCTACTTGCAAATGGTTGCTGGAAGGATTTTACAATTGGAAGGAAACATGGATTCGGTTCCTTCAATGGTTTAAATGTTTAGTATGTTGTTACTTTGGTTTTACTTTAAAACCCTTGCTGTTTACCCTGGGTAATACCGACCCTTGAGCCATGATATGTATTTTGTTTTTTTTGGTTAAGACTTAGCCTTGCTGTTCGATAATGTAACACAATTGGTTTAAGAAAAGGATTCATTAAGCTTTAAATTTCCATTTGAGCTCTATCTCGTTTTACCCTTGGATGTGAATTGTGGTTTCGTTAGCCTCTAAATAATGTGTTTATTTTTTTGTATATAAGATTTATAATAGATATTTACTTTCTGGAAAATACTATGATCAGTCTAATGCATGGATTGTAGCCTTCTTGTTAAATTTATTACACAATTAACAATGTAACTGGTTATAACTTATTACAGGTTAAATTGTATTTGACTAGATTAGTCGAAGGGGTTTCGACCCTTAGGTTTTCACAGGTATAAACCTGTTTGGTTTTAAATTTTTTAAAATGCACAAATATAAATAATTCTTAGTTATTTCATTTATTATTTATAAATACATTTATTTTTATTTCCTACTCTATGATTTGTAATTATTTGGAGCTCTGTAGAGAAGAGAATGTTAACTCTAGAACTCTGTTTATTTTACATAAATGAAGGGTTTATAAATGAAACCCTAATCTGGTTTTTATTAAGTAATAGTTGAGATTAAGTTAATATTTTAAAAGAAGAAAATGTTTAGTTATTAACTTGTTTATATACTTTCTTGAATATTAGTTAATATCTCCTATAAAATTTTATTTCCTATCAGTATACTATTACTGTAATACTAGTGTAATTTACTATTTCTTTTACCTGCATTTTCATTTAGTTAAATTAAGTAAAAACAGTAAAATATAAACAAACATAACACTGCTTTTTCATTGCATTTTAAAACATTCAAATAAAATTTACTCTGTTTACCTACAGATACAAAATGATATCTACTATTTCCATTATCTTAAGGATTATTTCATTTATTTAAAGCATTCTAACTGTGCTAGAGTACGACCTGGTTTCCAGGTGTGGAAAAAAAAGCTTAGAAAATTTAATTTCTTTCTATTTCATTATTCCCTAAACCATTTTCATTTCTATAAAAATATAATAAGAATACTAAATCTAACATTTCACAAACTTTGAACTTTTAACATTCAGCTAGCAAATAAACTAAAATTTATTTAACTAAGACAGTAAAATAAAATAACATAGAACCTGTTGAGGACAAGGTGACAACAGCTTGAGGAGGCTGTTCCTCCCTACCAATCTCCTGGAGAGTGCTCAAACAACGCTTCCTCAGGACCCCCGAGCTTGTTCCTGGTCTTCTTGGCTGAGAACTAGGTGGAAAATGCAGCTGTAGAACCCACTGTGTTGTACATGAATAAACACCTTATAACCGAAGGTCTGGGGTTACCAACATACTTATGAAACTTGCAGGCAATCGAATCTAGAGTACAGAAAAGGAAATAGGAGGATAGAAAAGACTCACCCGATACAAGATGGTTGATCCTAGCTTTGTCCTCTTCCACTCTGCTTCTCCTTCACCTGTCAAGAACAAATCCTCCAAAGGAAGATACTCATGAAAAATGGGTCCTATCCATGGAAGAACAATGGTAGAAACATGGAACTAATGGTTTATAATACCATAGTCCGTGGCAAAATGTTGAATGCTAAGGTTAATGTGGATTGAATAAAGATGCCAAAATATATTGGAAATGACAAAACCACCCTATTGGAGCAACACCACTTGATAATGGTGAAAAACCTGTTTCAAAGCAAAAAAGAAATATGGTATTAGTTGAATGGATTTCCAAACTATAGAAAAAACCCACTTAGAGAAATAAAAATTTCTATAAATAGTTGAAAATCAAAACAAAACTCACCATTTGAAATTTTTAACCATAAAAAGCAAGTTCTTCCCTCTACCTTTGTTCGATCATTGTGGACAATCCAACCGATGAAATCGAATTCCACAAGTTGCAGGTAAGCCTACACCCTGAGCTCTTCATTTTAATCCTAGCAATTATTAATTTAGAGTCCAAATTTCATGTTAAAAAGTATCTTGAAGCATGTCACGGCGCGTATGCAGGTTTTCAATGTGAAGACTCGTGTACATGTGTTCTGTACACGAGTTGCCTATATAGACAGTCACGTACAGTACATGACATGTCTAACTAGACAGTCGCGTGTACTACGTGAAGGATAAAAAGCTAAATATGATAAAAAAATTAGAATTTTTCTATGAAATTACTGAATCAAAGTACTTGTTTTGCTAGGTGAAAAGATGGTTCTGGAATGGAGGGAATGGGAGAATGAAACAATGGACGAAGCAGCACTCCAAAGTGCACCCATGATACATGCATTGCGAACAAGTGGGCTACTAAAATTCTTTTGTACATCACCCATGCGGGTCAATGTCCGCCTTCTTGAGTTCATGATAAATTATTGGGATGATGATTTGGGGATGTTCAACCTACAGGGTGAAACCTTGGAGATTACTACTGAGGACATGTATTTCATAACCAATCTGTCACGACGAGGAGCACCGGTTAACTTAGAGGGCACCGGTAGGGGCGGTGACCCTTTAAGTGTCCAGATCTACATAGATGTGTTTTGCACACCAGGTACTCAAAAGAGAGGGAGCTATGTCCCTATTGTACATATCCGTGAATTTACTTTACAAGTACTTGCAAGCACCATCATGAGGATTTCAGGATCCTCCTCTTTACATTTGGATACACAGAATCAAATGAGGCTAGCAGTAGACTATTTTCGTGGTGCTCTCTATGATTGGTGTTCGGGAGTCGTCCCTATCATGAAGAGACAACTGTCCGATTGCAAGAGAGGAAGGTAAAATTTTTTTGGTTATGCGAGCATATTAGTTTCCTTCTTCTTTTAGAGAGTACCAGCGTTGAGCCCTTCCATACCTCTACTGGTCTGATCTCCACGTCAGCCGAGGCTGAGCAGGTGGGGAGACATCTTCCTCCGTCAAGGAGGAGGAGACACATTACATAGTGTATATGATGATGATTTCTATACTTGGTGGGAATGACAGCTGCCGGCACTGGAGCAGTTTCCATATGCCGGCATGGACTTTCGAGGTGACCCAGACCTTGTCCTCCCTCCAAGAGGAGCATGGGGAGAGCTAGGTAAATCATTTTTAATTTTTATCATTTTTCAAATTTTTATGAATTTTAAAATGAGATATATATACATATGTACAAGTCTTAATCCTATGAAAGTGTCAAAATGTAGATATTGGACCGGTCTGCCCTAGGGGGCATCCATGCATGTTTGTTAGTCATGTCATAGGGGAAGACCCGGGATTGATCAGGGTTCTAGAGGGGAATCTGGCCAGGCTGACCCAAAGAGTACCTACCTTGCGGATAGATCATATCCCGACTACCATGCAGGAGCTCGTTGTTGGAGTTCCACCGGTCTGGTTACATCTTTTCAGGCGAGTGGTCAGAGCGGTGCTCGTATATATAAAGGTTGTGGAGCCTGCCGAAGTCGAAGAGGATGAGGAAGCCAGAGTACAGAGGGACCATGGGGACCAAGGTGGTCCAAGTGACCAGGGTGGTCCTACATAGATCTAGGACATTTTGATGGACTATGATCCAGATTTTGTATATTACAGGATCTAAGGATCGGACTTGACCTATCTATGGACAGATATTTTACATATATATATATATATATATATATATATATATATTGTTGTTGTTGTTGTTGGCGGTTTATTTACAATTTTTTTTTATATGTGTGCTGTATATCTTTATGAAAGGTGTGTTAGATGCCAATCTAAAATGTAATTAGCATATGCATCAGTCAATTGATTCTGATTTCGTGGAATGTGATAGAATATAATAGCTTCAAATTTTCTTTCCAGTAACCGAATTTGCATGAACTGACGTAATAGAATAGGATTTCGTACCTGATAAGCTCGATTGAGCTGGGAGACCACTAGCTGAGAGTTTAGATGAACTTCAAGCTGGGTGATACAATGTGACAAAGCATCCCATAGGAGCTCAATTACAGCCCTATACTTAGAAACATTATTAGAAGTAGGACCTAAACAAGCGCCTCTCGCGGAAACAAGCTGTCCTGAGGGAGAGTAAATAACCCATGCTGCTGAAGCTAGGTTACAAGTGTGACGACTGGTGCCATCAGTGAACCCTATATACATTTCAGAAGACATCTGCAACAACCAGCAAATAATATAAAAAACAAAACCGACAACCTAATGTACATAAAAATACATACAATAAAAATACAGGAAAAAGTGCTAAGCCTAAGCATAGTACTTCTTCAGGTAGAGCCCATTTCTAGGCTCAGGCAGCTTATTCCCATCGAAATCAACTAACTCATATGCACCCTTCTTTAAAACTTTCGACACGACATAAGGTCCTAACCACATGGCCTTGAATTTTCCTGCCCCCAGGGGTTCTTTGTCTTGCTCCCAAAGTAAGACAAGTTCCCCTTCAGAGAAAACCCGAGGTTTGATCAATTTATCATACTGAGTTTTGATCCTATTTTTATGAGCTTGATTAGCGGTCAGCGCATCTCTACACTGTTCATCCAGGTCTTCTAAATGTACCAGATGTTCCTCAAGCTCCGTCGTATCAGGTAACACATGAATAGCTATCTTTAAAGACAAAATTTCACACTCAATCAGAGTAACTGCTTCCACTCCATGAACGAGTTGGAAAGGGGAGAAACCCATAGCAGTTTTTACATTGGTTTGGTAGGCCCAAAGAGAAGGATATAGCATGATGTGCCAGTTAGAATGGGCTGTGTCAATTGTACGTTTAAGGATAGTTTTTAAAGTTTTGTTAACAGCCTCAACCTGACCGTTTGCTTGCAGATAGTACGAAGATGAATGTTCTTGTTTGAATCCGAGCATAGTAGTCAGTTCTGTCATCATGTTATTTTGAAAATGATTGCCATGGTCAGTGACAATCACTTTGGGTATACCAAATCATGCTATAATCTGATTGAATACAAAGAAAGCTATTGTTTCCTCGTTGGCTTTAAAAGTAGGCATTGCCTCTGCCCATTTCATAAAATAGTCAACAGCGAAAATGATGTATTTATGCCCCCCAGCCGAGGCCGGGCTACATGTCACATAATCAATCCCCCATTTCATGAAGGGGCCTACCGAGACAACGAGAAATAACAGAGAAAGATGTGACCGCATTTTCCTGGTGTAAAGCTGACACGGATGACAGCACTTCACTACTTCCACACAATCTTTAAAGATCGTGGGCCATAAATAACCGGCACATAAAATATTCTGGGCCATTGCTAACCCAGATAAATGACCCCCACATGCTCCACTATGGGAATCATTTAGGACAATCTCCACTTCCTCATGGGTAAGGCAACAACGCAATACAAAATCTACCCCTCGTCAATATAAGGTATCTCCTATGATGAGGTAGTTCTTCGCATGAAGGCGTAATTTACGTCGTTCCTCCCTTGAGGAAGCTGCAGGATACTTCAAAGTCTGGAGATATATAAGAATATCTCCATACCAAGGATCAGAGGTGGATATCAAGAAGATGTGCTCATCTTGGAATGACTCATCTTCAATAGCTACATATTCTTCAGTAGGAAATTCTGCTATAAGTTCAACAAAAACTAAGGACTTCTTATACTTAGTGGACTGGAAATCCAAGTCAAACTCTTGGAGAATGACTATCCATTTGTTAAATTTCCCCCGAAAAATTCGTCGAGATAAAACATATTGAAACGGATTCACATCTGCCACTATGGTGGTGGTCCTCAGTAAAATGTAGTGACGTAACCTCTGAACAACATAAATGGCTGCTAAGGCTAATTTCTCAACGTGGGAGTATCTAAGTTCAGGTCTGGCCAAAGCACAGCTAAGATAATAAATGACATGCTCTACAAGCTTATCGTCCTCCTGGACTAGTACTACCCCAATGGTCGACTCAGACGCAGCTAGATATAATATAAAATCCCTAGAATAATCTGGCGGACGTAATAAGGGTGCCGACAACAAAGCTTTTTTTAATGCCTCGAAAGCAAGTTGTGCGGTTTCATCCCATATAAATGGGGTGTCCTATTTGAGCAGGTGCATGAAACCCCTAGTAATCTTGGCATAGTTATCAATAAAACGTCGAAAAAAATTAGACTTTTCGTGCAGGCTTTGAAGTTGCCTAATAGAACGAGGAGGAGGAAGATTTACAATGGCCTCAACTTTCAATGGATCCACCTAAATGCCTCTACTAGAGACAATGAACCCAAGCAATCTTCCTGACTCGACACAAAATACACACTTGTGGGGATTCAAGCGGATTTTATAATGTCTGCATCTCTCAAATATCAACCGTAAATGATCTAGATGTTGAATCCTCTTACGAGAATGTGTAGGGATATCGTCAAGGTATGGTTCAATAATGGCTTTAATATCATGGAAAGCAAAGTTCATAGCCCATTGAAAGGTTTCCCCAGCATTTTTCAATCCAAAGGGAATTTTCTTGTACGCGAAGGTACCCTAAGGAAAAATGAAAGCAGTTTTATGTTGGTCTTCTGGTTTTATTTGAATTTGATTGTATCCAGAGAAACCATCCATAAATGAGAACACCTCACTTCCCACACAAGCATCTATGTTCTGGTCTATAAATGGCGTGGGATAGTTGTCCTTAGGATAGGATTTATTGAGGTCTCTAAAGTCTGTACAGACATGAATAGTCCCTTGCTTCTTATCAACAAGAACAGGGTTGGATACCCATTCAGTCAAAGCTATGGGATAGATAAAACCAACTTTCAATAGCTTTTCAACTTCAGCCTTCACAGCTGCTGCTTTGCGCGGGTTAACAGGTCTTATCTTTTGCCAAACTGGTTTGGCATCAGGATATGTTTGGATTTCATGTTCAACAATCGATGGATCTATGCCTGGCATATCCTCATATGACTAGGCAAAGACATCGCAGAATTCCTTAAACAGGGCAGTATAGATGGAAATCTCTTTAGGAGAGCAATTTGCACCTATATATATATTTTCCACGACATCAGGGTTTACAGAGATGTTAATAGGTATGGTGGCAGAAATATTTTCCATATTCCCCTCAGCAAACATTCCTTCCCTAGGCAAGGGATTGATAGGTATATCAACATCTTCTGACAGTCTCAACCGAAACTCTTGATTTTCTATTCTACTTAGTTCTGGAAAAAAATAGGAACGGTGATGAAGATCCTCACAAATATTACCACGTCCACTCATGGCTTCCAAAATGGCTTCATCAGAAGGTAAAACCATGTCTAAACAATCTATAGAGTGCAAAGAGTTTTTCTCCCATGCGAGCAAATAGACTTCTTCCAGATCTTCCGAGACTGTTAGAGGATCTGGGAATGGAATCAACAGTGGTTTGCGTGATAGCTTGATAAGCTACCTCCATTGCCGATAAGGGCACTTCGGTTCATGGGGGGATGGGAGAACCTAAGGATCAGTCCTATTGACAACCGTAGCTATGGTTTTCCTCACACTAGTAGAACCAATATAATTAACCAGGGCTGGAAGATCAAATGTGCCCATCAGTGATGTGTACATTCCATCCCCCAAGCTCTGTGCAGCAGGTTTGACCTGATCAACCAATGGCACAGCGGACTCATTAGACTCTAAATGACCTTTTCAAGTATAATCAAGTTGATCAATAGTAACCAACTTTCCCTCATGTGGAAAAACCACTACACAAAAAATAGCAGATGCAATAGCAGACATCACATAAGTATAGTTCCTTCCCAGAAGTAGATTGTAGTCCAAAGGAGCATCAATCACTTCTACCTCAACAGACACTGCTTTTCCTGCCAACTTAATTTCAAAATCCGGCAGGATACCATGCGGACGAAAGGACCTTCCATCAAAAGCAGTAAGCAGAGTGTTCGATGGGACAAGCTCTGGGGATCCAATAGCTTTCCAACAGGTCAACGACATAACACATGTAGAAGCACCCTCATCAACAACTGCCCTTCCAATGGTCTTTCTGCCATGGATGACATCTATTTATAAGGCTACATGATAAGGTAGGTGAATTTTAACATCAGATAAATGAAATTTCACCATGAGACTCAATGAGTCCATGCTTTCTAAAGCTGCTAAGAGGGCATCCCACTGGGTAGGACAACTCTGTAACACCTCTAAAGCTGACATTGCACATGGGGTTTGAGCTAAATCTTCAACTATGAAGTAGTTTGAAGTAGCCCTGGCATTAGGGTTATGCAAGGTATTCTTGAAGACACCTTTCAGTATCTTTGGCATAGTTTCAATAGGTTTCTCTATCGTGAGAGGGTTGGAAGTTTCACCTACAGCTTTACCCTTCTCAGGAGTCTCTTTCTCATAATTTTTATTCCTTGTCTGCAACAAAGTCGAAGATTGAACCATGTTGATATAGTTAGGGTCAGGGGCACTTTGAGTGCCCCTTGCTACATTAGAAGTTGAAGCAGAGTTCTGTCCTTGGGGAAAAGGATCCTTCAGGACAACCGGTGTTATATCCAAAAATGACACATCTCTGCCTGTGACTACTTTCCCATGATTTCGTCGCATGTCAGCACTTCATGAAAGTCACTGAAAAAACACCTATCTTGGAGGACCCATATCTTGAGTTTTGTAACTTCGTTTGACCTCATTTCTACACCGTTGGAAAGGTATTTCAGTTAGCTAAAACTTTCCAGAAGACAACAAAGTCTGAAAATGCCCATAAATACCTTAAAAATGCGTTTTTTGTGTATTTGTGACTCTCCTTATATGCAAGTCACAAATAATTTGCTAGTCTCATGTATTACAAGTTGCAAATGCATATATTCGTGGGTTGCTCTTGTGCAAACTCGCAGATCATTCGCGGGTTGTCCTCCTTCATAGTCGCGAATGTGTCCCTCGACATTTAAACATAAAAACACGCCTTTTGGATTAGTTTGGGTAGTTTTCCAACTGATTTCTTCAGTTGTAACCACTTTGGCTTCGCCCCTAACTCTTCTTTATCATATAAATAGAGGTAGGGAGGTCCATGAAGGGGGACTTGAATTTATGCATTGTTATGCTGGAGGAATCAGGACTCTCTTTGCCCACACCTTTGCCCTGGAGGTCTTCCCCTTGTGTTGCAGATCTTGGAGGCTGAGTTCTTTGGAGAAGAGAAGTAGCAGAACCTGTTAACACCCAAAAAGTGTTCACTACCTCATCTACCCCACTACATGGCTCATTTGTCCATTTTCCTACCATATTTCCCTGAAAATCCCACTTAAAATCCTCCAAAAGGCCATAAAACCATCTAAAAAGCCTCCAAAAGGCCTAAAATGCCTCCAAAAGGCCAAAAAACCCCTTTTTTCCTCCAAAAATATCCAAAATTCCTCTAAAAATAGCAAAAATCCCCGAAAGGGAAGAAAAAATATAAAATAATGAGGAAAAGGAGGAAAAAACCCTAAATAAGCTGCCCTAAACCATATGGTTTTCAAAACCATGGGCCAGCACTCCACCACTAAAAAACTATAAATAGGTGATGGAGACCCCTTATTTCACATCCACAGTCACAAGCATCCTCACTCTGCCAAAATTGCTCTTGAAATCCTAGCTCACCCTTTGAGCTACTTTCACCATTGAGAGCCCCTTTTGGCCCATTTCCACCACCAAAGAAAGAGAAGGAGCAGCTGGAGCTTGGAGCAACCTCTCGGATCAGCGCAAATGGCTTCACCAACCTCCACATCGGAGGTAATATCAATAAAAAACCATTCTTTATATTTTGTTGTTTTGTTTCATGCACATGTTTTAGATTAGTTTTTATTCCTGTTTAGCATTGTTATTTACTTTTTACTAAACTGCTACTAAGGAGACAATTATCCTTAGTAGGTGCTCATTCGCACAAGCTAGGGGTAAAACCCTAGCTACAGTTTTGGCGACTCCGCTGGTTTTCTTTTGAATCTCTTTTTTCAGTTAGTTTTTTCCTTTCGGCTGCCGTAAACCGCATCTTTTCCTTCGGCATCCGCGTCCCGACCATGTCTTTCAAGCCTTTACCTGTGACCCAAACGCGGCTATCAGACCGTCTCCGGCGCCCTGCCGGCGGATTCAAGTCTGTTACCTACGATCCGACCGCGACTATTTATCCTGTTTGCTGCGATCTGGCTGCGCCTGTCGGCCATTTTCCTGCGTACCGACCGCGCCTGTTAGCTCATTTGCTGCGACCCGAATCTGGCTTTCAGCCCCCTAGCTGCGTCTCGACCACAACTTTCAGCCCATTTGCTGCGATCCGAACGCCGCTTTCAGCCCCCTAGCTGCGTCCCGACCACGACTTTTAGCCCTTTTCCTGCGATCAGACCGCGTCTATCGTCCAGAAAGCCGCGACCTGTCCGCACCTGTTTCGTTCAAACCCGCGGTCCAACTGCTCGCCTTTGCCTCAAACCCGCGGTCTGTTTTCTGCATATTTTACTGTTTTTAAACCCAGCCCCTTTGCTGCAATATTTTCTGCATCTGCACAGCCATATGTTCCACCTGTAGCCCTACTTCCCTACAGCCTTTTCTGCAACATAATTTCTGTTCCATTTTTTGAAATTTCAGCATTTTTTTCAGAAAATTTTGCATGTCAAAGTTGTGGATTCAATATTATTGATTAGAAGGTTGCCCCTTTGTGTGGCACTTCTATTTCGAGTTCATCACCTCACGAGCACACACTCTGTCACCTAATTCAAGTGAGACTTAAAAACTACTTAACTCAACCAACATTCTAACCCCATTTGGGGAACACAAAAGAATCTTTGTAGTTAGGTAGGATCGGGGGGATAGGCTTCCAATAACACCCCTCGGTTACTTACACTTGAGACATAGCTGTTGTCCACTTAGGGAACCAAAATCCCCTAGTATTTTTTGGCACGGTCACAACCAGTTTACCAGAGGGCCTCTCCCTTAGGAGGGTTGAAGTCGCGAGATTGGTTCCGGAGGCCTGAGTGGAATACCGCACTCCATTCAGTAACTGAAGGGCTACCTTTCGCAGTTCTCAGGATATCCCTGTATAGGGGTATTGCGGTAAAAGAACCAAACGGCAGATTCACCTTTCTGGACGTGTCATGAACGGGGTATCTTAGTTGCCATTCTTCTAGGATTGACTTCCCGGTGTCCCTCCCGGTAGGGGGATATCTTAGCCACTTGGCTTTCCAATTCATATTGTCTGACTTGGATTTCATCACCTTGCAGAGGATATGTCTAGTTGAGTCAGAATACTTTTAGTTAGGTGTTTGCATGCTCCCTTACCTCCTTTTGGTCTAGTGAGTCCACCGTTTTTATTTTTAGGAAACCTGCTGTTTGTTGGTATTCTGACCATTTCTGTTGACACTCCACCTATTATAGCATAGCTATTACATTAGGTGTTTTGAGTTGGTTGTTGGCCTGAGTGCCCTATTTTTCGAGCTCTCCTTCTGCACACTCGGTTGCATTAGGCTTTTTGAGCTGTTTTTTACTCACCTCGACCCACAGAGATTTGACACCATCTGTCACCATTGAGTCTCCGAGACATTCTCAGCGGCTCAGGGGCCAAACCCCACAGCACGGTTCACTTGACACCACCCATCATCGACATAGATTATCTTCACTTGATACCACTTATCATAGATCTCGAGCCTTGTCACTTGACTCCACTCGTCAGCGGCATCGGACTCCATCACCCGATAGTGACGCCCCTTATTTTACCTCCGATTCCGAGCTAGAGTCTGAGAACCCCATTTACGCTGCCCCTACCGGCCCCATGGCTAGCGTGACTTCCACTCCCGTCTTGGTAGAGATTGCTGGTGGCACTTCCACCACTACACCATCTACCACACCTACTTTGGGTATGCCCTCCATGGGGCCCCCATCTACCGTTCCCCTCATGGCACCTATTCCCACTCCATCATTGGCTCACACTACCCAGGGTGGTGCAGGACCATCCCACATCACCTTAGTTCCCCCACTTGGGGGCAACCTCCCTAACGCTACCCCTCCACTTGGGGGCATTGGCCTCAATTTGGTCCAACCCACTACCGTGTCACATCCTTCTTCCAGTTTTCCATTCATGGCTAGCCTCAACCTGCCTGACCTAGCCAGATTAACTAACGACCCTATCCGACACGACCCTGCGTGGCCTCACATGCCGACCAAGCTCCCCTCTGACATCCCCAAGTTCGAGGGCAAGGCAGGTGAGGACCCACAAAACCACATTATGTCCTTCCATCTATGGTGTTCCTCCAACTCCATAGTGGACGACTCTATCCGCCTCCGTCTCCTACAGCGCACCTTCACTGGCTCTGCAGCCAAGTGGTATATTGAGCAACCCCATGGAACCCATGCCACCTTTGCCTCCCTTGCATCAACCTTCCTGCAGTGCTTCCAGTTACCTGTCCGCTATGACGAGGGCATTGAGATTCTACTATCATGCAGATAGAACACGGCTACCCACATCACGGACCACATTCATGAGTGGCGTCGACGCCGTAGCCTATGCAAGATTAAGTTAGATGACCGTATCTTCCTCGATTGGTTCCTTAAATCCCTTCTTCCTGTCATTGCTAAGGATGTGGCATCCGAAATACCCCAGTCTGAAGAAGAGGCCATCCTTAAGGCCCAACAATTCGACCTTATTTACGCCCAGTCAGGTTATCTCTATACCATCATACCTGACGCCCCTCACGGCGATTCCTCCCAGCACGATTGACCAAGGGCATCCCACGCCGCTGACGGTATCATTGGTCGTGTCTCTTCACATCCTCAACCATTTTCCATAGCACGTCCTACCCCTGGCCCTAACCTTTCGCGAGCTACCTCACAACCTGGAGCCACCAACTCATATGCTCCCATACAACATCATCACCATTCTCATGGACCCTCATGTCCACCGCAGTGTTTCAGTCACGCGACTCCCGCTTACGCCCGCCCGGTCGCACCTCAACCCTAATACCACCAGCAGGCTGCACCAGCTCCTGCGCCTTCACAAGCCCAACCCGCTTATTACCCGCCACAGGCAGCCCCTGCGGCAAACCCACAACCTATTCCGCAGCCCTATCAACAACCCGCTCAAGTTGCTGCACCTGCACAGCCTCCACCTACATATCATCCACCGCAGCCTACTCCAGCACCTACGCAACCGCAAAATCCACCTGCTGCCCAAGGGCAAGTTTACGCTCAACAAAACCTGCAGCAAAACCAGACCAACCAACACAACCAGGTCCAACAAAACCGTGGCAGGGGCCGGAATCGTGGGAATAACCAACCTGCAGACCAAGCTGGTCAACCCCCTAATCCTCCTGATAATAATAATGCGGCCCCTGCTAACCAAAACCCTGATCGCCCGCCCAAGCAAGCTAAAAACCCCAATTTGAGAAGAAACCATCCTTGCTCTATTTGCGGGGTCTATGGCCACTACACACATTTTTTCCCACACATGGAGCGAGTTCGGCAACTTTGGGCTGAAGATGCCCACCACCAAGGGCAAGCGGCTCCTCAAGCACCACCCAACCCCCCACAACCTCAGCAGCCACCTTTGGTGCTACAAAACCCCTTACCAACCCAAGGCGTAGTGAGCACCCCACCATTGGCTCCCCCTCAAGCCAACGCACCAACAACCCAACAACAAATCACTTACGCTGCTCCTGATCAACCCATGCATGACTCAGGTACCCACCACTTGTTGATGATGTCCTCCGATGAGGTCAACCTCCAGACCCGGCGGACCCAATATGGCACCACCCCTGAGGCCCCTCCCACCGATAAACCCACTAATGCTCATCCCACTGATCAGGCGTTACGTATACCTCCACCTCCACTAGATGGCATTCCCAAAGCACCTCGTTTCCCACTTCGCCGTATCAACAATAACCCCAATGCGCGGGCTGCATCAAACTACAACATTGTCGATGAATTAGCCCAATCCCCCGCATCCATGTCTGCGTTAGAAGTCTTAAAAAACTGCCCTTCGCAGCGCAAGACTTTACTCTCAGCCATTGGGGCTATCGATCCAAATGATTCAAGTTTAATGGCATTTGATTTGGACCAATTCGAACCCCGCATGCCTTCCACTTTAGAGTTCCAAGTTTGTGTTTTCGTTCAGAATTTTGTCATCCATCGATGCATTATTGATGAAGGTGCCTCTACATGTGTCATGTCCACCCTCATCTGGCAGAAATTGGGATCCCCCCCTCTCCAGCCGTCCACTACCATGTTGCGAGCCTACGATGGCCGTTCAGCTCAACCACAAGGCCTATTAACTAACGTCCCCGTCCAGCTGGCTGGCAAAACCGTCCTCATCGACATTGAGGTTATCAATGCACAGCTTAATTATAACCTTTTACTTGGCTGCAGCTACATGTACGCCATGCGGGCGGTTGCTTCTTCCGTTTTTCGTACCATGATGTTCCCCCACGAGGGACGTGTGGTCAAGGTCGACCAACTCACCTACTATGATCCCAATGCCCCCGCGGCACCCGAAAATGTTCTCCCCATGGTTGAACGACCTGTTTCGAGTGCCACCACTTCAGTTGTTTCCTCTATGGGGCCTGGAGTTTACTCAGATGCGCCCATGACCTCGACCTTCCAATCTATTCCACCCCCGTCACCCGCCACTGACGTGTCTGACCTGTGTACCCTATCCCATAATATGCGAATGCCTACTAATCAACTACCCTTGTTGCCTCAACCCCCTCTGGTACCTAGCCACATTGGTGCTACCCCCATCCATACCATTCCTTTCCTCTTCCCTCCATCAGGAGTAGTTAGTGCCCCGGTCATGGCTACCCTCAGCCTCCCTGGTTTAACCTTAGGATTACCCGTTTGGTATCTTTTGCCTCCCGTTCCCCCACCGACACCAGATGTCATCCTGCAACCAGTGCAACCCATTGTCACTACTAGTCAACCACCTCCCGGTGTGGCTACCCGGTCGTCCTCCATGAACCTCCCCCCTCCTTCTACCAAGCCAACTGGGGGTAGAGGCCCTCAACCTTACTCCGCTGTCCCACCTCCCAAGACAGTCGAAAACCCCCCTGTGTTTCGTGCCCCTCCCAAATGCTCGCTGTGCGATGAGTTGGGCCATGTGACTCACCAATGTCCTCAGTTACCGGCATTACAGGAACACATGGAACTGCTTGACGATGACCCCACTATCCCGGTTGTCCATCTTGATCGAACCCCCAAACCTCACGACAAATCCCTGCGCACTAACCACCCCTGTGCCATATGTGGTATTTACGGGCATTACACAAATCACTGTCCCGATCTCCCAGATTACAGAGCAGCTCTCTTTGAGATGAATAATCTGGATCTTGAGACTATACCACCCACCATTGAGGAGATCCACCCCCCGTGTTCTCCCCCTTCCGGAGAGGTTAATACCATTTATATGATCTCTTCTGCCGCTACTCCCTCGTCAACCGATTTGATGACACAAACTTTCTGCACTGATGAGGATATCCTCGAGGCTCTCACTACCCCGGAGTATTCCTGGGATGACATGCACCATCGTAGCTACTTTCTCCCAGATGAATCCTCTTCTAACACTGCTACCCAATTTGCAGTTGAATCCAAAGACTTCCTTCCCCCCAAGGTCGACTGGTTCAAGGACCCTATTCCTACTCCTGACGCCTTCAAGGAGGGTAATATGGCCAATGTCTCACCTATCATCCAAATTGATATCGCTGCCCCAGGAAATTCCCTTGAACTCATCACTTTAGGAGCCTCTTGCAGTGAACAAGAGATTGAGGAATACAAAAAACTCTTCAGAGAATTTTGTGATGTCTTTGCCTGGTCCTACACCGAAATGCCCAGTCTTGACCCTGCCATTATAGAGCACCACATTGACACATGGCCTGAAGTTCCCCCCGTTCGTCAGAAACAACGTCCCATTCATCCCTCAAAGCTCCCAGCTGTCAAAGCAGATATTGAGAAACTCCGCACGGCAGGATTCATTTATCCCATTGCCTATACCACCTGGGTTTCAAACCCTGTGCCCGTTAACAAAAAACAAGGCACCATTAGAGTATGCACTGAATTTCGAGATCTAAATCGCGCCTGTCCCAAAGACAATTTCCCCACGCCATTTATTGACCAGCTCATCGATGCGTGTGTGGGGCATGAAGTCCTCTCGTTCATGGACGGTTTTTCCGGATACAATCAGATCCAATCCGCAAGGAAGACCAGTACAAAACTGCCTTTACTACCCCTTGGGGCACCTTTGCCTATCGTGTCATGCCTTTTGGCCTAAAAAATGCTGGTGCCACATTCCAGTGGGCCATGACTTATTGCTTTCATGATTTGGTCCATATCCTGCTCGTCTACCTTGATGACCTTACAGCTCGTTCCCGGAAACGATCAGACCACCTTAACGACCTTTGGCAAGTTTTTCTGCGTTGTCACAAATATCAGATCCGCTTGAACCCACACAAGTGTGTCTTTTGCGTTTCGGCAGGCCGATTGTTGGGTTTCATTGTTTCTCATAAAGGAATTACTATTGATCCCATGAAAGTCCAAGCCATCTTAGACCTTCCCTCTCCTCGAACGCTCTGGCAACTCCAAAGTCTGCAAGGGTGATCCAATTTCCTTCGATGCTTCGTTCCTGATTACGCCACAACCATTCACGGTTTCTTGCGCTTGCTCCGTACCCACGTACCCTTTGTCTGGGACGAGCAAGCAGAAGCTGCATTCGAAGCCCTCAAGAACGCTCTCACACAAGCCCCCTTGATCTCCCCCCTGGATTTCTCTCAGGAAGTCATCCTTTACGTCTCGGCATCTGAGCATGCTGTGTCCGGAGTCTTGGTTCAAGAAGACACCTCACACCAAGAGCATGTCATTTACTACGTCAACCAGACTTTGTCCGACCCACCCCTACGTTACTCATATGAGGAGAGACTAGCCCTCGCAGTGGTCTTTTCCGTCCAAAAATTGCGACACTACATTTTACTTAGTCATACCACAGTCGTTGCCGATGCCAACGCCATGGTATATCTCCTAAACCGGCGGCTCCTACAAGGTCGTGTGGCTAAATGGGTCATTATCCTCCAAGAATATGACCTCACATTCTGAACACCTAAGAGCACCAAAGCCCTGGCGCTTTCCCAGCTCCTCACTGATCTCCCTTCCTTTCTCCCGGCCCCACCCATCTCCGATGAGTTACCCGACAATCACTTATTCACTATCTCGTCTGATGACCCATGGTACAGTGATATCTTGTTATACTTAAGCACGCAGAAGTTCCGACCCATAGTCACTCGTAATGGACGTCGTCATATCCGTCACCAGGCCTCTCGCTACCTCCTCTTAGGAGATGTCCTTTACAGACGAGGGGTCGACACAATTATTTGTCGTTGCCTTACACATGAGGAAGCTGAGCACGTCCTTAATGATTTTCATAGTGGTGCCTGCGGCGGCCATTTCTCAGGGATGGCCACTGCCCAAAATGTCATCCGCGCTGGATACTTCTGGTCCACACTTTTCACCGACTGCATCACTGCAGTCAAGCATTGCCATAACTGCCAACTTTTTTCCCTTAAGGCCCGGACACCACCTGCTCCTTTACACCCAGTTGTCACCGTTGGTCCCTTTTGTAAGTGGGCCATCGACTTCATGGAGTGTCGACCCCCATCTGCGAATGGCCATAAGTATATCATTGTCACCGCCGATTACTTCACCAAATGGGCGGAAGCCATGCCCACCTTCAACTGTACCGCTGACACTGCTGCCCGTTTCTTTTTTAACCATGTTATCACTTGATTCGGGGTCCCTAAACAGTTGGTCTCAGACCATGGATCACACTTTGAAGATTTCGTGTGGCGTGAGTTATTCACCCTCCTCAAGTTTGAACACCAATTTTCCTCTGCTTACTACCCTCAAGGGAACGGTCAAGTAGAAGCTGTTAACAAAATCCTAAAAACCATACAAAGTCCATTTTTCGAACCGTTTCCACCATTGGAATCAGCACAATGATCCTGTCACGTTGGTCACCTCGTCACATTCTTTTTCTACGTCCATTTTTCACCCATTGTTTGACACCACTAGTTTCCTTGGTTTGCGCGCCACATCGGCCGCCATCAAATTGTTCCACACTTTTTACATGAGCCATTCACTCCTATCATACTGCAAATGTTTCGTTATTTTTCCACCATTCATTCACCCTGCAAGGAGGCCCACCAAGTGTTCCCCCCCACCCTCATTCCTAGTCATCATAAATGTTCCTTGATTAAACGCTTCCTCCTTGCCTGGCCATTCCATCCATTCAGAGTCTTCTTATTTGCTTTCAGACTCCTTAAAATTGAAAGCAACCATGAGCATGAACTGTCCTGGGCTCGTAAAAAACCACACAACAGTACCATTACATCCATTCAGATTCTTCTTATTTGCTTTCAGACTCCTTAAAATTGAAAGCAACCACGAGCATGAACTATCCTGGGCTCGTAAAATACGCACGACAGTACCACTCCATCACTTCAGAGTCTTCTTATTTGCTTTTAGACTCCTTAAAATTGAAAGCAACCACGAGCATGAACTGTCCTGGGCTCATAAAAAACCACACGACAGTACCATTACATCCATTTAGAGTCTTCTTATTTGCTTTCAGACTCCTTAAAATTGAAAGCAACCACGAGCATGAACTGTCCTGGGCTCGTAAAATCCACATGACAGTACCATACCACTCCATTCCTTCAGAGTCTTCTTATTGCTTTTAGACTCCTTAAAAATTGAAAGCAACCACGAGCATGAACTGTCCTGGGCTCGTAAAATCCACACGACAGTACCATTTTATCTCCACACTTCTTCTCGTTCCCTAACCCATGAAGAAGTCCCCCCGCGCCCCTTGGCACTATGATCGATCCTCTCGGCAGCACCCCCAATCAGGTCGCCTTTGTTCAAAGTATTCTGTATTCTCCTGCCATTTTAACACAGCTTGAGTCTCCCTCAGCCCAGTCACCCTCCCAGATCCGATACAACTATGATCCCTTTACCACCAGTCAATTTCATGTGCTGCCTGATCTTCCCCGCCATCATACTCTGAAGAAAGGAAGTTTGAGTCCCCCACTCTACTTGCCCAGTTATTCCCCCCAGTTTATCCATCCTGTCATCAGTACTATCACATTTCGGTTTTTCACCTCGTGCTCCTGTCAAGGAAACATCATTGCCTTGATAGTTGCAGGTCTCCCTCTGTCGACGACAGTCTCTCTATTCCAGAGGATAGACCCAGAGGCCCCTGCGCCTTGGACCCCTCACCATCTGTGGTGGGTGCCTACGGACCATTTTGGGAGGAGTCATCATTGCCTCTCCGAATGGTTGTTTCTCACATGCTTGACTTCAGCACCTTGATCGCATCGTTGAGAATTGCGTAGGATTTAGATCCCTTCCATTATTTGTCGAAGACCCTGGATTTCCCTCGACTCTAGCACATTGGTGAGTCACTTCGGAACACCCAGTTCTATGTTCCTGTGGATGTCCGGGATGCGTTGGCGATTGTATTCGGAAGTCACCCAGTTCCATCCTTCCTTGAGTACCTAGTACAGTTCCAGTTCAGTGTACCATTGCGAGTGTGACCCTTGTCACTCTGATCCAGTAGCTCATCAATTCCTTTGGTACCATATTCAGTAGCACTGTTGTCATTCCAGTGCATCAGGTTTTCAGCTCAGATATGCAGTATGTCCCAGCAGTATCTCCCAGATTTGTGTCCCTTCTAGACCCTTATGATATACACAGTGGTTGTTTATGTATCCTACAGGTCCCCCTTTTTGGGCCTCGCAGTTATGTTTATGTATCTTGACATGAGCATGGGTATGCCCGCCTCGTCCATATATTGAGATTCTTCCTCATTCAGTATTTGAGGCCATGTATATGTCAGGTCCCCATATTTTGGACCCCATTGTTATTATTATGTTATATCCTGATACGAGCATGGGAATGCCCGCCTCGTCCATATGATCAGATTATTTCTCATCCATTATTGAGGTTATGTACTTTTTGTTCTTGCAGTTGGTTCGGGATCGTTGTTCTAGGATTCAGTTTGTTTCTTCTCTTCTCCACACCCCAAGCAAACCATATATGACTTATGATGTCCATCGGCCATACAATGAGCTCCTTCCCTCGCACATCAGGGGGCAATCTGTTAACACCCAAAAAGTGTTCACTACCTCATCTACCCCACTACATGGCTCATTTGTCCATTTTCCTACCATATTTCCCTGAAAATCCCACTAAAAAGCCTCCAAAAGGCCTAAAATTCCTCCAAAAGGCCATAAAACCATCTAAAAAGCCTCCAAAAGGCCTAAAATGCCTCCAAAAGGCCAAAAAACCCCTTTTTTCCTCCAAAAATATCCAAAATTCCTCTAAAAATAGCAAAAATCCCCAAAAGGGAAGAAAAAATATAAAATAATGAGGAAAAGGAGGAAAAAACCCTAAACAAGCTGCCCTAAACCATATGGTTTTCAAAACCATGGGCCAGCACTCCACCACTAAAAAACTATAAATAGGTGATGGAGACCCCTTATTTCACATCCATAGTCACAAGCATCCTCACTCTGCCAAAATTGCTCTTGAAACCCTAGCTCACCCTTTGAGCTACTTTCACCATTGAGAGCCCCTTTTGGCCCATTTCCACCACCGGAGAAAGAGAAGGAGCAGCTGGAGCTTGGAGCAACCACACGGATTAGCGCAAAGGGCTTCACCATCCTCCACATCGGAGGTAATATCAATAAAAAACCATTCTTTATATTTTGCTGTTTTGTTTCATGCACGTGTTTTAGATTAGTTTTTATTCCTGTTTAGCATTGTTATTTACTTTTTAATAAACTGCTACTAAGGAGACAGTTATCCTTAGTATTTGCTCATTCGCACAAGCTAGGGGTAAAACCCTAGCTACAGAACCAGATCAAGGTTTCGTGAGGTGCCAAACCTGAAGAGAAGGTATACTTGTACTTGTTTTCAGGATTAATAAAGATGTGATGTCCTTCTTCTTCCCAAATCATTGTTCGATGGGTGATTGAATCTTTGTTTATGATCATGTGATGATGTTATTCAGATTATTATTTCAAATTTATTTGATTATCATTTCTTTATATGTGGTCATAATGGTTTGAGGAAGGTATAACTTGTTTTGCAGGTCTCTTGGAGCGAGAGGAGCAAGAAGAGGATTGAAGAGAAAGCTTGGACCAGCCTTCAGTTAATTAGGTGTGGTCCTTTCTCATCTCTAAACTTGCTTATATATGCTTGCTGAACATTGTGCATCTCTCTTTCAACCCCAGTACATTGATGGCCTCTTAAACCCTAGCCATAGGATACTTTCCTTTACAACAGAACTGGCGACTCCGCTGGGGATAGCCTTGTCTATTTGGGGTTTTTCTCTTGATTTCTTTCAGCTTTTTGCATTGTTTCAGGTCCTTCTTGCCACTTAGGAACACCTTATCAGTCTGATTACACACCTCCCTTGCCTTCCTAAGGCAGTTTTCTAACCTTTTTTGAGTTTTTTACACCTATTCGCGGGTTGTTCTTCTGAACAGTCGTGAATACAAGTTTGCATTCGCGGGTTGTTTTACTAAATAGTCACGAGTCATTCGCGAGTTTCCCTTATTAACAGTCGCGAATTCTCCTGGAGGTTGGGATTTTTTAAGTCAAGGTTGGCTTGTTCCTTACTTCGGGTAATCCCTGTTTGTGAGTGGATTCTATTTGTGAATGCTGTGTAGCTTGTCTGAAGACCTTTGGTGACCACCCTTCCTGCTTTATCGAAAGCCTTTGAGTCTCTTTTGCTTGGATTATTTTTGCTTGCCTGCTGAAGTGGTTTGGCCTGTTTGGGTTGTTTGTTTCAAGTGTCTCAGTCCAGATCTGTAGTTAGGGTCTTGGGCTCTATTTTTCCAGTTTTTCTTCTGACAGTGGATGGTTATCACTTGCCTTTAATAACTCTACAGTGGTTTTTCCATTGTGTACACGCAAGCTAGGGTTCCTATCCTTCCTTTATTGGTTGTTTGTCAGCCTGTTTGCTTCAGCTTGTTTCTTTTATATGGTTTATTAGATCCAAGTTTACTCAAAGTATATATGCATGGTAGGTCTTTTAGGGTTTTCTGCAGGTGTATGGATCTAGGGAGTTAGTGTAATCCCTTTTGGTTGTTTTTTATCTATGTGGTAAGCCTTTTATAGCATTAGGGTTTGTTCTTTGCTCTCCCCCCCCCACTTCCTTTGCTTGGTTTGATTTTTGGCTTATGTTTCTGGTCAGCCTCTGTTAATGATCTTGTTTTGATTCCAGAAACTTGTTGGTGTTGGTTTCCTTCTTGTTTTGTTGGTTAATTTCACCTTGCCAAAATAGTTGACTTGTCTTTTATGTGAGCCTTCCTTCCAAGTAGGGTTTATGCTGACTTTAGTTCAGTCTAGAGTTTGTTTGGTGGTTGTATAGCAGAGTTCCTTTTGCTTTGTTCTTGTTATCTGCATGCTTTTTTTTGTAGGTAGTTTTTCTTTTGATTTTATAAAAGAAAATTAAAACGAACGTATACTAGTTTTTACTGCTTTCCCCCTACCTCCTTTGGTTTGACCTTGTTGGATAAGGTACTGAGCAGCCTTTGTTTGTAGGTTTAGATTGATACTTGGGACTTCTTGACCTTTGTTTATGTCATTCTTATTGCTCAGTCTTTTCATTCCAGAGTTGTTGGCTTGTTTACTTTTGTAAGCCTTCTTTTCAAGAGAGGTTGATATCTAACTTTAGGGAAACCTAGGGTTTGTTTCTTGGGGTATAGAGTAGTTGTCTATTTGCTTTGCTTTCAGCACTTGTTTGCATTAGTTTATAGGATGATTTTTCTTTTGCATTTTATAAAAGAAAAATACAAAAATGTATGTTTGCTTTATGTGCATGTAGATTAGGTCGTTAGTCTAGATTGCATGGCATATCATTGTTTTCGAAAAAATATAAAAAGATTTTGTTCTTTTTGGCTTTCAAGTTTTCTATTTGAAAATATAAAGACAATAGTGTTTGCTTTTTGCATTTCATATCTCTTTGCTTAGTCATTTTGTTTCAATTTTGAGTCAAAACACCACATAAGTTTCATTCCATTTACCCTCTAACTAAGAACAGCCCTTAAAATAAACGATATAATTTTAAAATTTACTAGTAAGTTTTATTTTATAGGGTCATACACCAACTAGCTTAGGCTAGACTTGTGGGATAGGGAGTTTAAACTCCCCACAAGTGTTAAATTTCAGACGTAATTGGCATATCACTAGGTAAATCCTTTTCTACATTGATTGTATCTGGGAAGCTCCTCTCAAACAGGAGTTAAGCGCTAGGCCGCGTGGAGGTTTGGACAGAGGAGATAACCCTCCGAATCCTTGTCAAAATGTAACTCAGGACTTTTACGCATCTGGAGATTCTGTCCTAGACAGAGTTTCGGGCTCAGCTACTTTGCCCATGCATATGAGTTTGGCTGATGACTGTCCCCCCAGACTGTCAATTTAGTTAAGGTAGCCTCTAGTCTCTTTGACATCTAGGGTTCATACACAGGTACACCGAAAGATTATTTCTGGTTGACCTTGGACAGTCTTAGAAGGTAACCCTTGTGGAAAGTGCAAGAGGGTGGTGGGTGATTCCTCCGCTTGTGCCTGAGAACCACCTCAAGGACGCCAAGTAATCGCTCATCAGCTTTCTTCTGGAAAGTACATCTTATACCTGTTTGTCTGTTTGGGCTTTAGGAATTTTTTAGTGAGTACTGTGTGGTTTGTTTGTACTTAGTGGGCCTTTAGGCGTCTTCTTTGTAATTTTGGTTGACCATCAACCTCAGACTTTGTCTCTTGTTTTGAAACTATGGCTAGCACCCCTTCGAACACCAACCAAGAGATCCCCATGATGGAAACTCCTTGTCCTATTCCTCTCACAGGGAATGTTTGTGTTCCCTTGATGGCCACCTTGAATCTTTCGGGATTCACCCTAGGGCTACCGATGTGGTTGTTTTCCACTCCAACTATCCTGAATGCTTCTGATGCTTCTCAAGTAAGCTCCTTATATCAAGGGCATCAAAACATTGTTTCCCCTTCACCTGTAGTTAATTCTCCTCCTCCTTCTACCTCATGCGGTGAAAGTATTGATACTAGTAACTGGTAGTCTAAAAGGAGTAAAAGGAGGAACAGGAAGAAAGCACATAAGCAAGGGGGCACCCGTTCAACCTCTGCAAATCAAGTTGAACTTCACCACCCAGCCTCTGTTGTTCATGCTGGGGTCACCCATCCAACCTCTGCAAGTCATGTTGGATCTATCCATCCAGCCTCTGTTGTTCACGCTGGTGGGACCCTTCCAACCTTTCCAGGTCATGTTGGGTCCTCTCACTCAACCTCCGTTGTTCAACCTGAGTGCATCCGTTCAAACTCTGGTGTTCAAGTTGAACCTACCCATTCAACCTCTGCAAGTCAAGTTGATATTCACCATCTAGCATCTGTTGATCAGGATGGTAGGATCCTTCCAACCTTTTCAGGTCATGTCAGATCTGGTCTCTCAGCCTCTTTTGTTTATGCTGAAGACACTCGTTCAACCTCTGGTTTTCAAGTTGAACCTCCCCATCCAACCTCTGTTGTTCAAGTTGGACCTATCCACCCAGCCTCTGTTGTTCACGCTGGGGGCACACACTCAACTGCTGCAAAGCATGTTGATCCTTACCATTCAGCCTCTGTTGTTCATGTTGATGGTACCCGTCCTACCTCTGCAAGTCATGTCGGACCCTGTCTCTCGGCCTCTGCAAGTCATGCTGGGGGTAGTCTTTCAGCCTCTGTGGTTCATGCTGAAACCAATTTTTCAACCACTGTGAGTCATGTTGACACTGTTGAAAATACTATCCATTCAAAACGCAAGCCCAAGTTTCCTTGTAAGCTTTGTGAGGGAGACCGCCTTACTTATAAATGCCCTTCTTTCATGGAGGTGTGAAGAGTTTGGATTCATGGTGTTAAGTCAGAGTTTTGTTTCTTTAATTTTGGTTTGATTTACATTTTCTTTCAAGTTTTTCATTTACTTTATTTTGATTTTCTCTCTCCCTTAGGAATTTTTTTAGTGTTTATATGAAATTTTTGAAGCTTGTTTTTAAAAAATTTCAATTTTAAACCTTAGATTTGTTTTTTGGTTAAAGGGTTGAAAGTCATTTTATCAAGTGGTGGATTCATAAGACATACTTTGAGCATTGCTATCATTCAAGACAACTTTTAAACTGGACACAAAATGTCAAAAAGCTGAAAAATTGCAAGAAAATAGCACTAGATTTATTCTTGTAGCGCTGGGGTTAAAAAATAATGAAGGTGCGCTACAAGAATATCGCGGCCTTCATTATTTCCGATTTTTTAGCAGATTTTCATCATGATTACAAATGGTGAATGACTAATATCTTGTTGTAAGTGGTTTGCTATGTGTAAGTTTCAGAGTTATCATTATTCCAGGTGGTTCTAAGTCGTGAAGCAAATCAGGGCCATTATTACTCCTGAGGCGGTTTGGTTTGACAGTTAGCAGTGAATTTCGTTTTAATGTGGCATGGTTTGTCATTTATATACACTTCCAAACGTAAAAGAGTTCGTGGGGTAACCATTAATTGCTTAAAAACCGGATTGTGTCACTGTAGAACAGAGACAAGGTTATGAAGGCTAACGGGAAACTAGGGCTTCTTCAGCTTGACACCTGGAGTTTAATTCGACCTTGAAAGACACCTATTCAGCCATTAAACAACTCGAAGTCTGGTTTAAAGAAACTATAGTGGAGCATTAAAGAGGTTCTGTTGACATCCTTAGATGCTGTGCTGGACAATTTACCCGAGGTACTGGTTACTGAGGCACGTAGGTTGCGTCGAAGGTTTGGGTAGATTGGGGAAATATTTTTTGGTAATAATTCCAAGTTAGCTGGATCAGGAAAATTTTAAAAAACTGTTATTTCCGTGAATCCTGCATCTAAGGAGTTAATTGCAGATGCCATCAAAATAGATGTATCGGGAAATGCAGTAGAAAAGAAAAAACTCAGGGGCAGAGGTCGGCTTCAATCAAAGGTCACTGAGGAAGAAGAAGATGAAGAGTACCTTAAAGAAGAGGAGAATGCTCTCACTGGTGCTGGGAGCACAAGATTATTGACACAACCATCTTGTATTCAAGGGAAGATGAGAGATGACCAGCTAGCTGGATTGAACTGGCTTATTCGGTTGTATGAAAATGGCATAAATGGAATCCTTGCAGATGAAATGGGGCTTGGAAAAACCTTGCAAACAATTTCCCTGCTTGGTTATTTATATGAATTTTGAGGGATCAAAGGTCCACATATGGTTATAGCACCAAAATCAACTCTTGGTAACTGGATAAATGAGATTCGGCGTTTCTGCCCTATTTTTCGCGCAGTAAAGTTTCTTGGGAATCAAGAAGAAAGGATTCATATACGTGAAAACCTTTTCGCACCTGGAAAATTTGATATATGTGTTACTAGTTTTGAAATGGCGATTAAAGGAGAGATTGCACTTAAACGTTTCAGCTGGCGGTACATTATGATTGATGAAGCACATCGAATAAAGAATAAAAATTCACTTCTTGCAAAGACTATGAGGATCTACAGCACTAACTACAGGCTTCTTATAACTGGCACACCTCTTCAAAACAACCTTCATGAGCTCTGGTCACTTCTGAATTTCTTACTTCCAGAAGTTTTTAGTTCTGCTGAAACCTTTGATAAGTGGTTCAACAACTTAATAAGGTTCTTCATCTATTTCTTTTACGGAGACTGAAGTCAAATGTTGAAAAAGGTCTGCCTCCTAAAAAGGAAATCATATTGAAAGTTGGAATGTCACAATTGCAAAAACAATTTTATGAAGCATTGCTTCAAAAATACTTGGATGTTGTCAATACTAGAGGAGGGATTTTCCAATTGGACTCATAGAGATTTCAATACTTTTGTACGTGCCTGTGAAAAATATGGTCGAAATGATATTAAAAACATTGCTGCTCAGAATTCCTGAAATAGAGCTTAGATTATTATCATCCTTGTTGGCATGTGAAGGTTTATTAGAACTTGCATATTCTCATGCTGCGGATGTATCAATGAAGTTAGTGAAAGTGGCACCTCCCCATCAGCTTCTTTTCATTACTGAATTGTCAAATGCTGCAGAAAAATTGAGCAAGGTTACAGCAGGCTTTAAGCTCTCTTACTTCCTCACTTCATAAAGAAAAGGATGACATTAATGGTGAGAAGCTTGTAAATGAAAGTTTCCTTTTGCAGATAGAATGTACACCTATTGAAAATCGTGAAATTCTGTCTTCTGAGTTGGAATTGCATGCTGATAATGAATTTCCTTCTGACTCTGGGGCTACTGTAGCTTACAGTCTTCCTACGGATGCCGAACCTACCATTAGAAATGAAGTATTAGCATCTATAGATGTTGATGTTGACAAGAGTGCATTGGTTGATGTTGGGGATTATGATTACATACAGGCTACTGGGGAGACTCTGGTTCAAGACTGCCAACCCACAAAAATTGCTGACATATCAGACAAAGAAGTTGTAAGAATGTGTAGCAAAGCTGGATCCATTGTTATTGTCGAGAATTCCTCTGTTGATACTGCAAACACAAGCAACTATTTAGGGTCTACCAATACCAACTCTATCTCCAGTGCTGTCTCTGAGATAAATTTGAAGTTCCATTGATGCAAATCTGGTGAATGATAATCCACCTGGAAATACTAAATTCATGTCCCAGGTAAAAATATCTCCAATGTCTGAATATGCAGACTATGTGGCCAATGGGATAACAAACCCCCATGTGGTCTCCAGTTCCCCTATCGATGCTGCAGATGATGTGCTTGAGAGATTTAATAGTCACATTGGACTAATTGCTGAGAATGATCCTTCGTCTAGAGCTGCACGGGATATTGGAATAAGGCATCTTAGTTGTGATCAGAGCATGCTTGAAGGCAAACAATCTGTAGAAAGGGGTGATTTGAAAGAGGACAACAAAGGTGATCCTGATAATGGAGATCATTCAATGGTAGACTTTGCAGATAGGATTTCAAGCCCCATGAGAACAGCCAAAAAGAGACATTCAGAACAGGCGCATGCAGCACCAAAGAGAAGAAAAGAAGATGAAGATCTTTCAGAGCCAGAGCCAGAACCAATGGATATTCCAGATGAGGCACAAGGAGAAAAAGAACTTGGAAATGCAGCTTATAAGAAAAAAGATTTTGAGACTGCTATCCAGCATTATAAAAAGGCAATGGATTTGGATGATGTTACATAACAAATAGAGCAGCTTGTTACACAAAGCTTGGAACTTTGCCAAAAGGATATTCGAGGAAAGATGCTGTTCAGTTCTTCATGAAAGAATATGACAAAGCCATGGAACTTATCCGGAAGGTCTCAAACATGATGAAAACAACCAGGAACTATTAGAAGGTGTTTGGAGATGTATTGAGCAAATTAACAAAACCAACTAAGACAGCTATTAAATTAGTTATTAGTTATCGATTTGAGAAGCTCATTAGTTAAGTGATTTACTATTTTTGGTAAATTCCATATTTTGTAATATTATAAAATTTTCTTTAACCTATCGAATCCGTTGAGGAGAGTTAGGGTTTTTGATACCTAATTATTTTTTGTAAAAGTAGTATTTAGAGAGTTTTAGAAGTCATTAGGGGGGTTCGATTTTTGGGAGCTTTCAGGAGGTCTTCAAGCTCAGTTGGTTTTCATACTTATTTATGAGTAAGGTACATAGCTCTTGTATGCAGTGGTTAATGAAACTATGAGATATACATGACTTTTATCCTTCAGTTGTTTGTATTGGCTTCATTTTTCTTCTTGTCTAGTTGCTTAAATTGACAGATTCATTGCTGGTTAATGTGTGTTTGCTGGTAATGCCTGTTATTTATGTATGAACCTCAATGCTGTTTCTGATTGGATATTGTTATATATATCATGCATCTTCATTGTCTATTGCTTATGATTTAGTGGTTTCTTTACTTATGAATGTATTCCCTTACTGTTCTCAAAGTTCATAACCAAAAACACATTGCAGAAACCCTAAACCTTGATTTCATTGAGTTTTAGATTTGAGTGTGTGTTAGCTTGTTTCTCTGGCCTTAGAAACTATTTCTGGCACAAACACATGGTCATCCCATTTTTGAACATTATGGAGTCTCTCAACAACCAGCCTCTCTTAGTGAGGTTGGACCCAGTCACCTAGCCTCTATTGTTCACGCTGGGGGCAAACTCTCATCCTCTGCAGGTCATGTTGAGAGCAAACAGTCAGCCACTGCTAGTCATGCTGATACCGTTGAGAAAACTGGTCGTTCGAAGCATCATCTTAAGTTCCCTTGTGCATTATGCCAGGGAGATCATCTTACTCACTTATGCCTTGCTATCCCAGAGGTGTGAAGAGTATGGTCCAAGACTCATGGATTTTGTTCTTCTGAACACCCTATGGTTTCTCAATATCCTACTTAGCCTTTGGTTGATCAAGTGGTCGAACCAATCTCATATTTGGTCGATCCCACTCTTCTTTCAGAGAGTGATCCTTTTGTGATTGAACCAATGTCATCTTTGGTCAATCCCACTCTCCCTTGGGATAGTGACTTTCATGAAGCGGTTGAATCGATTCTAGTATCGATCAATCCCACTCTTCCTTTGGAGAGTGAAGTGTCTACTAGTCACATTTTCTTCACTGCCAGTTCAGAACTTACTGAACAAGGGGGCACTGAACTCGCTTCAGATCAACCCCCACCAATCTCTTGGATTGCTTCCTTTGATTGGGATAGCCTAGTTGAGCCGCGCCTTCCTTTTGTTGCACCTTTCCAGATAAAGGTCAAAGTTGAACCCTATACGATTGCTCGTTGTATTGTTGATGAAGGGGCCTCAGTTAGTATTTTGTATGCTCATGTTTGGCGAGGTATGGGATCTCCCAGCCTTGTGTCGACTGCTAGTCAGTTACTGGCGTTTGATAGAAGAACTTGTGTAGCCTTGGGAATTCTTGCTCAAAATCCTGTTACTTTGGGTGGGAAGACTGTCTTAGTTGACTTCATGGTAATATAAGACCCCTTGGACTTTAATATGCTCCTTGGACGTGATTATGTCTATGCCATGCAAGCTGTGGTGTCAACATTCTTTCGTATGATGTACTTTAATCATGGCAAAGAAATTGTCACTATTGATCAATTGGATTTTCTTGATTCGTCTCCTGACCCACCTAGAGACCAGGTATTTCCTTTATTGATTCCTAGTGTTTCTGTAGACACCACCCCACCACAGGTGAACTATGTGGCCTCTTGTCCTTTATGTTCAATTGCTACTAAGAAGCGGCCTCTGTTTTCATGCTTACCTTCTTGGGACTTGGTCCCAGCAGTTGAACGGGTGAGTCATCCTATACAGACTGTAGAGCCTTCTCTCCACTCTGTTGATCCATTTGAAAGTTTAGATATGTGTCCTATTTCAGATGATTTCCTTCCTTTGGATGAAGTTTTCCTCGAGTCTTTGATACAGTCTGACCTTCTTTTGGATGTTGGTTCAGTTGTGACTAAGTCTAACCCTAATTTTCCTAGTAAGCCTGACCTTTCTTCTTATGTTGGTCTTGTTGAGTTTTTTGACTCTTCCTTTGAAAAGCAAGTCAGTGATCCTGATGAGTTTGATTTTTCTTATGAATTTTTTGACTCCTTGGATATTGAGTTTGTTCCTGCAGACTCTATCTCCCTTGTTGATTTTTGCTTTCCTTCTGAGGTTGATCTTACTGATTATAAACCCTCGATCCTTGGTGCTATAGAATCTTCTTCGGTTGATTCTGACTTGACTTTACCTTTTATAGAAGATAGCAAAGTCACATGTGTTTCTTCTAAAGTGACCCACATCGGATCTTTTCTTCTGAATATGATCCTGATGTTGTTATTTCTTGGAGACAAGATTTGTAGTTGGATTCACAACTGTTTACTGGTCTCACCTTGTTGTTCAAGCTGTAATTGCATTTGCATGTGCCTTGCTCATGCTTATGAGCCTGACGCCAACTTCCACGCTTTTAACTCGTTGTATAAGCCCTCATGTTCGTTCTCATCATCGCTAAGCCTTGTATCATTTTTCCTTTGCAACTGGACTCCCTTTACCTTGAGGAGACGTTCCCCGAGTGTCCTTATCTTTCTCACTTTCCTTGCATTATGCATAGGTTTGTTCCTTGCGCTTGGAACTAGTTTCGCATGTCTATGACACTCGTCTCCTCGCATTTAGAGCATTCTTTCTGTTCTCCTTCGATCTCGTTAAAAACAGTAAGGAGGCCGCGAATTGACTTTTTCGGACTCGTTAAAACTTCACAGGAAAGATTATGATTTTCTTTAGGCCCAAGTCTGACTCCTTAAAATAGACTTGACTGCCGAGTAAACTTGTCCATTCAGGCTCGTTAAGAATATGTGAATGGGAATCCACATTGGTGGTAGGTTATCTCTTTCTCGGACCATGTGGAATAATACAAGAAAGGATCCCTCTCTTTTCTACTGAATTGAGAAGAGTATTCTCAGGCATAGGTTTATCTCTTTTCCGGACCTGAGGGACTAAACTTACGGAAAAGGAACCCCCGGTATGAGCTTAGTTTTCTCTTTTTCGTTCTCTGGACCAAAACATGAAAAAGATTTCGAGTCTACTTTATGTCTTTGTCATGCTCGTTAAACCCTAATGAACAAAGCATCGAGTTTATTGTTGTAAGCTCCATTTATCGTAATCAAATGGATCTTTCCGAGTGATCTTGCCTTCCTTCACCCTCGTAAAACTCAGGCTATATGCTGCTTTTGAAGGAGCGTTGGGTAGGTGGTAATTTAACCTTTTTTGAACCTTCCTGACTAATTACGAAAAAGGCGCTCCTTTTCTTCTTCGGAAGTTAAGAGAGTTCTTCTTTGGTTTGTTTTATACTTTTTCGGCCTCAGGAGACTAAATTGTACGAAAAAGGACCCCCCTGGAGTCTTCTTTGGAGTTTTCAGACTCTCTAAACTATGAAAACACGATCGAGCATGTACTAGTTCGGGCTCGTCAAATCCACGAATTAGTGCCTTATCAAGCATTCTTCTTTCTTTTCTTCGAGCTTGTCAAAAAATGAAGATGGTCCCGAGTTTGCTTTCTTGGACTCGTTAAACCTTTACAAGAAAGAAGGGAAGGGGAAGGTTTATTTCCATGTCTTTTTACATCTTGGCAGCAAGTCTTGTTTCATTGAACAAAGCACCAGTTTTGAGTCTATCAACAGTTGGGTCCTAGTATTTTGACCTTATCCTGATTCAGAGTTTCTTACTCCTCCAGTTGGTCTCTTTTCCAATTATATGGGGAATCTGTCAATGTCTCCTACATTGTAGATTTGTTTCATTGGTCCTATTTTGTGTCAAAAGCTGCCTAAGTCACTTTTGTGTCGTGCTCACTGTTCAAGGATTAAACCTTTGTCGGCCATTCTACAGTTGCCTTGACCTTTTGTGTCGGCCATTCCCTGGTATCAGTTCATTACATCATGTCTTCGACGTTCCTTGTCGTGAAATTCAGTACCAATTCCATATCCAATTAGTCTTTGACTTACCTCGTGTTGGATGATGAAGGGTGCCTTAATGCCTTCCTTCCAACGGATCTCTTCCTATCGACTGCAACACATCTTGCTCTGGGTACGAGATTTAGAGTTTTATGACAATACCTTGGGAATTGTTGTCCTCAATGGAAATTTCCCTCGCTATTGGGTAGTGGGAATACCTTAATGTCTCCTACTCAATGGATTCTTCAAGTGTTTGACTTCAAGTCCTTGTAATCACACTTGTTAGAATGTACTAGGTACCTTGGGGACCATTTTCATTAATGGTGGTTTCCCTCGCATTTGTTAACGGTTTTCATTATTGACCAGTAATCAAACGGCTTCCTCCATGTTCGACTTCAGCTCCTTTATGTTGGTAATAAGTCCCAATTGATTATTATTCCAATACAAATGCCTATATTTATACAAATCACATGGCGGTTGGGTTTCACCTTCCGCTCAGCCTGTTTGGATTCCTACTATTTATTTATTTATTTATTTACATTATATAACCCTAACGGATTATATTCTAACAATCCCGCTCTTAATCCGAAGGGGTGTTCGTAAGTCCGAGCATGTTTCTGAACCTTTCAAACTTTTCTTGTCCAAGCACTTTGGTGAAGATGTCTGCAACTTGATCATTTGTGGAACAATGTTGAAGATGAATTGTCTTGGCTTCTACATGATGTCAAATCAAATGATACTTTGTGTTGATGTGTTTGGTTCGATCATGGAATCTAGGATTCTTAGCCAGCTTGATTGCAGAAGTATTGTCGACCAGTAATGGAGTGGATTTTTCTTGTTTTTCTTGCAAATATTCAAGTATCTTCCTGATCCATACTATTTCTTTCGTTGCTTCAGCTGCAGCCACATATTCTTCTTCTGTTTTTGAATCTGCTGGAATTGATTGTTTA
>LPNX011086333.1:194012-239865 GCA_001517045.1 Pseudotsuga menziesii | reverse complement strand
TAAAGAGAGTAAGGTTCAGATGGTAGCCCATTTTGCTATAGGAGAAAATGTTTCTTCATAGTCAATTCCTTCTTTCTGTGCATAGCCTTTTGCTACAAGCCTCGATTTGTGCTTGTCAAGTGATCCATCTAATTTGTATTTTTTATTGTACACCCACTTGCAGCCAATTGCTTTGGTTCCAACTGGAGGGTCAACCAGCTTCCAAGTTCCATTCTTTATGAGTGCATCATACTCATTCTGCATAGCTTCTTTCCACTTAGATCGAGTAGAAGCTTCTTCAAAGGAAGTTGGTTCAAAGTTAGCAGATAAATTAAATTCACAATCAAATGATACATCCATGTCATCACCTGAATTATCTGCTCCTCCTCCATATTCATGTATTTTCAAACTTCTCGTTCCCGTCTTTCCAACTTCATCTAGATGGACACTTTCAAGTGTCTTTGTGGCCCATTTAGGAATCTTTCATGATGGTCCTGGTTGATCAGCTGGTGGTGCTTCATCATTGATTGAGAGTCTTTTAATTCTCTCAATCACATCATCCAGTTGAACCTCTTGTTCAAGTGAAGTAGCAGTAACTTCTTCATGCGGGGGAGTTGGTGCTTCATATGGAAATTCCAAAGGTTGATCCAGAATAGGAATCCCCCCTTTAAGATTTAGAATTTCATATTCATTTTCATAGTAGTTCTTTGGATGAGGATAATTTTCTAGATGATCAAGCTGTCTCTCAATGGACTGGTCATTTTTATTAGTTTCAAGAAAAATGACATCTCTGGAAATAACAAATTTCTTGTTTACCTCATCATACAAACGGTATGCCTTGGAGTATTCTTCGTACCCTAGGAAAATGCACTTTCTGCTTCGAGCACCAAGCTTGTTTCTTTGCTCCTTCGGAATCAAGGCATAACAGGTGGAATTAAAAACTCTGAGATGCCTGACTGAAGGGAGATGGCCAAACCACATTTCATGTGGAGTCTTGTTATCAAGTGCATTTGATGGACTTCTATTTCTCAAATATGCTGCACATTTTACTGCATCACCCCAAAACATTAGTTTTACATTCTTGAAAAACATCATTGAGCGAACCATATTCATTATGGTTCTATTCATTCTTTTTGCTACCCCGTTTTGTTGAGGATTGTAGGGAACTATAGTCTGATTTCCAATTCCATGTTGGCGAAGATAATTTTCAAAAACATTTGAAGTGTATTCTTTTCCATTATCAGTACGAAGTGTACCAATTTTTGATTGTGCTTGTTTTTCAATCAATGCATGAAAGTCTTTGAATGTTTGAAATGCTTCTGATTTTGTCTTTAAACAGTATGTCCAGCACATTCTTGAGTAGTCATCAACAAATGTCATAAAATACTTGTTCCCATTTGCTGAAGGAGTTGGCATTGGGCCACACAAATCAGAATGTACTAACTCTAATTTACTACTTGCTTTGAAAATTAGATTCATGGAATGGTAGCTTACTATGTTTCCCTAAAATACATGCATCACATTTATTCTTCTCTTTAGGAATGGTGGGCAAGCCAAATACACCATTCTTTCTCAACAAATGAAGACTGTTATAATTTAGATGACCAAATCTTGCATGCCACAATGAACTAGATGACGTATTACCTTCTCCATGCTGAGAGAGGTAGGCGTAGTTCTGAAATCTTGCAGATGAACCCTTGAGCTTCAGTAGCTTTCCATATTCGTATCCAGTCATGATGACTTGGTTGTCAGAGGACTTTCTTATTTCAACGATTCCATCAAACATGTGGATGGAATGGCCTTGCTGTCGAATCTCCACATGGACAGCAGGCTTCTCTGCAACTCTGGAAGATAGAGAACGTTCTTCAACAAGAAATCAGGAAATCCAGGCATCTTCAGTTGAATGGTGCCCATTCCCTTTGGTTTAATACTTGAATTATTTGCAAAGTAAAATATGCCATCTATTGTTTCATTCAGTTCTTCAAAACAGTATTTTCTAAATGTCATATGTGATGTTGCACCAGTATCAAGCAGCCAACAATCTTTATAAGATGAAATAGAAGTCATTTCATTAATTCCAAGATTACAATTTGCAACAATACAATGAGAAAAATCAAAATATTTACTAGCATCTTGATGTTTATTATCATCTTTCTTTTGGTTGTGCTTGTCTTTGATGGAGTCCCATGAAGCCCAACACTGATCTAATGTGTGCCCAGTCTTTCCACAACGCTTGCACTGCAAATCTGATCTTTTGGTGAAGTTATTTCTGCCTCCTTTGCCTCTGAAGCTTCTTCTTCCTCTGCCTCTCTTGCTGCTTTATCCTTTGGGATGATCTTTGGATTGGTCTTTGGCGTGGTTCTTTGCTTTTTTAGCAAAGCAAAGTGATTCTCCAGTAGGCTCGGTTGTATTCTTACCAAAGGATTTCTCTCTGTCAGCTATCTTTTCTACCAGGGTGTCAAATGTTAGTGATTTGAACTTGTCACTGGCTTGCAATGACTCAAGATAGTTGGAGTGAGTAGGATACAAATATTTTACAAATGCTGCAAGAGGAAGATCTGGTGTCATACCAGAGGCTTGAATCTTGTGCATGATGGCTTTGGTTTCAGAGGCAACTAACATAGGATCATTGTCTTTTACTTCAAGACTAAATAATTTTAACATTAGTTGAATAACTTCCATTTCACTGTGTGAATCATACAGCTCTTTTAATGTTTTTAATGCTTCAAAACATGATTTTGCAGGCAATATGTGCTGGCTCACCTCTTCACTGACAGTGGCAGTGATTACAGCTAAGGATTTCTTGTCTTTTGTTCTCCAAATGGCCTTCTCTTTCTCTAATTCTGGAGGTCTTGGGTCTATGGTTATGGAATTTCCAGCTTTTGTCTCTATTGTGCAGCCTTCACAAATGTCGTCCCAAAGGTCATTGTAGATGAAGGCAGATTTGATCTTCCTCCACCATTCTAAATAGGTGTCTTTTCCGGTGAGAGTGGCACCAACTATGGATGCTATAGATTGCATTATTACAATTGTAAGTGTAATTTTCAAAGAGAAGTAAAAAATAATAACCTTGCAGGTCTACAGTCTCTACCAAGGTGAATACAATGCTAGTTTATAACAAATATATCAGTCAATGTAAAATATATCAAAATATATCAGTCATACATAGGCTTATTTAATACAAAATAATTCAGCATAAAACAAAGTCTTCAGCAGTCTTCAACGCAGCAAGCACTATATATCAGTCACTAGCAAAAAGAGGGCATGAACTGGCTTCATGCAATTGGTAATATCAATCGTCAACTCAGTCACAACAGCAGCAAAAATATCAGCACTCTCCAGCATACACTTATCACGTCTTCACCTCCACGTTCTTAGAACTGAAAATGCTCTTCGAATAATAGCACAAACTTTAAACCCTAGAACAGACGGGAAAAAAAAAACAAGGGATCTCACAGGCATGTAGTGACCCTCCAAATTGTACAGAAATTTGGCTCGTATCACATCAAATATTGCTCTAATTTTCAATGACATAACAACTGCTTAGGATGTGTGCTTATGCTAGATTTTTCAAGCAATGTACAACTAGTAATCATTCGCTGGAAAGCAGGCTTGCCAATGCTAGAGATTTTAGACGTCGTTTAGATAAACTGCAGCAGTTTGCAAGACCCATGTACAGCACGAGCTGCAAGTAGAGGGAAGAATCCCAGAATGTCTGGAAGGCGTTTATCTATGCAATGGAGCGAATCCAAGGTTCGAGCCTTCTGCTGGACATCATCTCTTCGATGGAGATGTCAATATACACACAGTTCGCTTGAAACAAGGCAGATACACTCGCACGCATCGTTTGTCTCTGGAGGAGACGAGGACTTGCTGAGAATCGAACACACGATGTTGGTTTCTGCAAGGTAGGGGTTTTTGGGTCCAAGGATTCGATCAACAGACTGCGCTAAAAGAGGACTGGGTCAATAAAATGAAAAAAATGGAGCATGCTCTCACATTTCACAAAATATGAAAGTAAATGGGTTGCAGCAATATATATCAATATATATCAACTAGCAGTATTTACAGTCACCAGTATTTAATCTTCAACATAGCAGCATCACAACGCGGGCTCTTCACGACCCCTCCAATGCTGGTCTTTAGCATACAGCGTAGGCAGCAAATACACAACAGTCTTTAATACACTGGCAGGTCACAGCACAAAAAAATTAGATGCAGGCTCACTGCAATCTTAACGCAACCTCAAACTCAACATGCAAGAGGAGGAGGGCGATTCATTCAGCTAAGAAATTAGGGTTAGGTATACACTGATAGGTATACACCAAACTTATGAGCGTTAATTCATTTGTAATGAAAAACAGTAAAATTGAGGGCACGCAGGCTGGGTTTCTCATGCCACTGGAAGACTGATGGAGTAGTCTGGCAATGGACTGGACTGGAAAGCAGAATGCCAGGAATGGGCAGAAATGCAGCAGGAGTTATGGCAGCGCTCTGATACCACTTGTTGGTAATAACTCCCAATTGATTATTATTCCAATGCAAATGCCTATATTTATACAAATCACATGGCAGTTGGGTTTCACCTTCCGCTCAGCCTGTTTGGCTTCCTACTATTTATTTATTTACATTATATAACCCTAACAAATTATATTCTAACACTTTATTCGCATGGTTAGGATTCGTACCTTTTTTGGGTGGTTTGGATTGAAGACCTTGGGGCTGAAAGTAGCATTGTCATCTTTTGCTATTACCCAAGTTGCGCAAGACCTTGTTATACTTTATATGACATTTTTCTAAGACATAGATCCACCTTGTATTTTTTGTGGCTATGATTGATTGTTGATTATGGATCCACCTTGTTCATTTGTGGCCATGACTCCTTTAGATTTGATATGGCGCCTTTTTGCATATTGAGCGACCATGATAGTTTCATTAGTTATACATATGTTGGATCTTCCTATATCTTTATGGGGATGTTTTGTATATGGATGTGTATGTCCCAGAGATCAGTTTTTCTGACATTTGTCTCTCTTACAGATACCTTCACTCGAGCCTTTCGATCTTGGATTCTCTACTCTCTCCATACTCAGCTGTTTCCTTTATAATGTATTTCAGCTATCATCTTCCCCTCTAACCTCACACATTAGGGGGCATTTGTTATAGCCCAAAATGACACATCTCTACTTGTGACTACTTTCCCATGATTTCGTCGCATGTCGGCACTTCATGAAAGTCATTGAAAAAACACCTATCTTGGAGGACCCATATATTGAGTTCTGTAACTCCGTTTGACCTCATTTCTACACCGTTAGAAAGGTATTTCAGTTAGCTAAAACTTTTCAGAAGACACCAAAGTCTGAAAATGCCCAGAAATACCTTAAAAATGCGTTTTGTGTGTATTCGTGACTCTCCTTATATGCAAGTCGCGAATCATTCGCGAGTCTCATGTATTACAAGTCACAAATGCATATATTCATGGGTTTCTCTTATGCAAAATCGCGGATCATTTGCGGGTTTTCCTCCTTCATAGTCGTGAATGTGTCCCTCAACATTTAAACATAAAAACACGCCTTTTGGATTAGTTTGGGTAGTTTTCCAACTGACTTCTTCAGTTGTAACCACTTTGGCTTCGCCCCTAACTCTTCTTTATCATATAAATAGATGTATGGAGGTCCATGAAGGGGGACTTGAATTTATGCATTGTTATTCTGGAGTAAGCGGGACTCTCTTTTCCCACACCTTTGCCCTAGAGGTCTTCCCCTTGTGTTGCAGAGCTTGGAGGCTGAGTTCTTTGGAGAAGAGAAGCAGCAGAACCAGATCAAGGTTTCGTGAGGTGCCAAACCTGAAGAGAAGGTATACTTGTACTTGTTTTCAGGAATAATAAATATGTGATGTCCTTCTTCTTCCCAAATCATTGTTCAATGTGTGATTGAATCTTTGTTTATGATCATGTGATGATGTTATTCAGATTATTATTTCAGATTTATTTGATTATCATTTCTTTATATGTGGTCATAATGGTTTGAGGAAGGTATAACTTGTTTTGTAGGTCTCTTGGAGCGAGAGGAGCAAGAAGAGGATTGAAGAGAAATATTGGACCAGCCTTCAGTTAATCAGGTGTGGACCTTTCTCATCTCTAAACTTGCTTATATATGCTTGCTGAACATTGTGCATCTCTCTTTCAACCCCAGTACATTGATGGCCTCTTAAACCCTAGCCATAGGATACTTTCCTTTACAACAACCGGTTGTTGAGCTTTAATCAGCTTCTGGGCTTGATCCATAAGGGGAAAAAGGTGAGTAAGGTGGTCCTCGTGGCACAACTTACATGGGAACTTGACCTTCTTCTTTTCTTTCTTGCCCCCATCAGCATTGTTCATGGGCTTTTGCTTGTTTTGGTTTCCCTCTCCCTTCTTTCCTTTCTTTTTCTTCCCACAGGGATGCTGATTGCCCTTCTGAGAGGTTTGTGCAAAAACATTTGCACTCTAGGGGGAGGGGGCAGCCTTTGCTGCCTCATTTGTAGACTGCTTGACAAAAAACTGATGAAGTTGCTTAGCCAAATATTCTATGGTGGGTTAGTTAACGGACCCAACCACACCATCGGCATGGGGTCCATGTTTAGGCTTCTCTGCATCGTGCATAGGCCTCAATGCCTCAGGGATAACCTCATACAAGATCCTAGATTGTGAATAAATCAAATCCAGTTGTTGGGCCCTAAGAATGGCTTCTTCTTCATTCATCACTCCTGAGGTGGATACGTCCTTAGATATGTAGGGTAACAGGGATTTAAGGAACCACTCTAGAAGAAACCCAGGAGGGATAGTGGCTTTTATAAGGCTCTTCTACCTCCTCCACTCTTGGATGTGATCCGAGATGTGGGTAGCCTTGTTCTACCTAAAGGTATACAAAAAGTCCATTCCAAAATCATATCAGACCAGAAGCTGAAAGTGGCTAAGAAATGCACTAGCCAAGACCCAGAAACTACTGAAAGCAACAGAAGGCAATTCAATATACCATTTTGCCGCGGTACCTGTTAAGGTTCTCTAGAACAACCTCAACCTAACTGAATATTCATTCAACGAATTCTAAGAACACCATAAATGGAATGTGGTGGCATGAGCCCCAGGATATTCACCAACTTTTTCCTCGAATTTAGGGATGTCCGATGGCAATTTGGTGGGAACAGGTGGCCACAAGGGGTCATTCCTGACCAGGTCATTCATCAATTTTGACAAATTTGGCAAATTTAAGGTTTCCAGGAATGGAAGTTTGGGTCAAACCAAGGCAGTAAATGTGCCAGCCTGGGGACTAGAGGGACCTGCCCCCGAATGCCCATAGGTAAAAGTGGGGTTTCCCCCTGCCACCAGTTGTGAAGTGGGTAGATTACTCTAAAACAGATTCCATCCATAAGCCACAGGATTATGTGTGGGAGGTGCAGTATAAGAAGTTTGTGACGTCCCCATAGAAACAGGGGTTCGAAAGATAGGAGCCAGTATCCCTCCGCTAAACAATGAAAAGGGAGAGTTCGTAAACGGAACCGAAACCGGAGTTTGGAAACTTTTCCCATAAGAGGTATTGTTCCCAAACTACACTCCTACATAGGAAGGTGATGGCCCTACGTATGGAGTGGATGGGGGAATGTGCCCCCCATTCCAAGGAAATCCTTGGATGAATGCCGAGGATCCTACCGGACCACTCTGGGTAGTATATGGAAAGGAAGAAGGAACAGTAGGTATACTAGGGATCCCAGTAACCATGTCACCAGAAGTACCTGCTAGGTTTGAGTGAACCGATGGTTGAACCACCCAGCTCGCTGGAGTCAAAGGTGTAGAAGGTATACTAGATCTAGGGGCACTTACCGGGGGAGGTAGTACCCCTTCAACCGGAATGGCTGAGGTGAACACAAAAGAAATTTCTCCCATAGAATACATAATCCTACCCACAGGGACACCTAACATAGGTGAATCAAAAGGTCTAAACTGAATGATCATAGGATCGTTTAAACCAGTCAAAGTTGTGTTAAAATTTCTTGTGAACTCGTCAGTCTGCAAGTCTTCTATCTCAATTGTATCAAGATCAAAATGGTTAGCTATAAGTTCTAGTTCACCTAGGACTTCACTTATCCCTACCGGTTCAAATGAAATGTCTGTGTCCAGTCTCCACCTTTGGGGTGGAGGTGGAGGCTCCAATGTGACGCGAGGAGGAAGGTTTCTCAACCTTCTTGACCTTCTAATAGGTTGGTCCTCCACGATTGAAAATTTGACAAATCAAACCTTAAGGCCAACTAAACACAGGAAAAACCATAGAGCATACACTATAAAAATCCTAAAGCCTCAAACAATCAATCAAGGGTGAAAGATGTACTTTCCCGAAGAAATTTTAAGAACTATTACTTGGTGTCATTGAAGTGGTTCTTAGGCACAAGCGGAGGAATCACCCAACTTCCCTCCTACACTTACAACAAGGGTTACCTTCCAAGCCCATCCAAGGTGAACCGGAAATAGCCTTTCGGTTTACCTAGGTATGAACCCTAAATGTCAAGAGACTAAAGGCTACCTTAGCTATACCAACAGTCTGGGGGGATAGTCGCAAGCCTGACTCGTACGCATGGGTAGGGTAGCTGAGCCCGAAACTCTTTTTAGGACAGAATCTCCAAATGCATAAAAGTGCTGATTTACGTTTCAACAAGGAATCGGAGGGTTATCTCCTCAGTCCAATGCCTCCACGCGGCCTCGTGCTTGACTCCCGTTTGAGAGGAGCTTCCCAGATACAATTGACAAAGTCAAGGATTTACCTAAATAAAGGTCCACTACATTTGAATTTTAAAACTTATGGGAAGTTTACACTTCCTATCCCACAAGTCTAGCCTAAGCTAGTAGGTGAAAGGCCCCTAAAAACAAAAATTACTAGTAAATTTTAATTATTGTGTTCATTTTAAAGGGTTGTTTCTTACTCAGAAGGAAATGTAGTGATGAACTATGGTGTTTTTTGACTCGATAAGAAATAAAAAAGTAAAGGTGTATTTTTTCAAAGCAAATTACCACTATTAAAGCAAACTTCTTTTTCTTTTTGTAAAAATATATTGATGAACAAATGCAAACGAAACTAAGCCTATGTTTTTTGTAGTTTTTGAGATTATATTTTAAAACTGAAATGAAAACTTCTTATGCAAAAGCAAATGCAAAAGCTTGACAATGTTTTTCTTTTCACTTTTTTAAAATACTCAAACTATACCATGCACCTAAAATGCACTAAAATTGAGTATACCTGGATCTAATCAACTGTATAAAATAAACAAATTGAAGTAAACAGGTCAAAAGAACCAAGAATCAACCAACAAAGGCAGACCGGGAACCCCAGCTTGGGTGTACACAATGACAAAATATCACTGTAAACTCATAAAGGTAAGTGACAAACCAGCCACTATAAAAAAGATAGACTGGAAAACAATTCCCAAAACCCTGATCACTGATCCAGACAGAGACACTTCACCCTATAACCCAAACAGGATAAGCTACTTCAACATGCAAATAGAAGATAATCCAAACAAAAGAAACCCAAGGGCTTTACGAAAAAGCACAAAGTGTGGTCACCAAGGTCTTTAGACAAAAAGCACAGTATCCATAAAGAAATCCAACTAACAAACAAGAATTACACAAAGAGAGGGACAAGCAAACCCTATCCTAAAAATTCCTATTTCCAGGCTTATACGCGACTGTGTATAAGGGCAACTAGCGTATTGTACGCGATTGTCCAAGAGAGAAACCCGCATGTGCAGGCCTCTATACGTGACTGTGTAGCAGAGAAACCCATGTACAGGTACACATTTTTCTCAAAAAATAAGAAAAATATACAAGGCTTTCAAACACTATGATAAGGACGAACCAGGATAAAATACCACACACAAACTTCAAGGAAAAGATTGGTTAGGGGTGACAGAAACAACCTACAACAGTCTGGGCTCTCCAGTGGATTCACCAGTTCTGTTGTACAGGAATAAACACCTTATAACTGAAGGTTACCAACATACTCATGAAACTTGGAGGCAATTGACTCTAGATTATAGAAAAGGAAATAGGAGGATAGAAAAGACTCACCCGATATAAGACGGTTGATCCTAGCTTTGTCCTCTTCTGCTCTGATTCTCCTCCAAAGCCTTCTGGGATGCTTCTCCTTCACCTATCAAGAAAAAATCCTCCAAATGCAAGATGATACATGTATATAAAACAGGCTAGATGAATCATATACAGAGTGCTTAATCATAAGCATTAATCAAACCATGATACATGAAAGACATTCAAGACACATATGGAAGAAGGATTCTCTTTATTAACAATAATGAATGAGTTCATATTACAACCCAATGCCTGAGACAAGGAATCCTCTACAACCAAAGGATTCTAAGTTCCACTGCTCCAAAGACTTCTGAATAGACTCCACCAGCATAACTTTGCTCTCAAGTATATGTGATTAACACCCTCCCCAAGGCCTTTATTTATACTTGGTGAAATAAGGCACTTTTGAGGGTTGAGGAGGTTGAGACAGTTAAGGTGATTATGGTTAATGGCTTAACAAATCTCAGATAATTGTGATTTATTATTTTTAATGTCGAAGGAAGGTGTACGTGGGTATCAATACTGGCAACTCGCGTATGACACATGAGTTGCTCTAAGGGTAACCCACGTACAAATCTGTACGTGAGATGCAATAATCGATACTCGCGTACAACACGCGAGTTGCATATAGAAAGAGTCGCGTACATGACTTGACATATTTAAAAGTAAAAATAACCAGCTAGATGGATGATAAATGTAGTTCATAATATGCCCATCTATAGTGTTTTAGGAAACCCTCAATCCATAAATGTCCTTTTGTGTGCCAACATAGTGAATGTCGACACTCGGATGGAGAGGTGCCATTCAGATGGATAACACTCTATCACCTGACTAGTTCAACACCTCAGTAAAACAATATACTCTTAGTAGTATGATCTTCAACTTAAAATATGCAACTAGATCAATCTCAGCAGTTATACCCTCAAACACTTTCCAAAATCCCTTCCATTGAATTTCTTTGAAGTAAATTCATTCACCCTAAATGATTACTTCTCTAGAATGAGCAGCCTCAACTCTCTTCAATGGGAAATTTTATAGAGATGCCTAGGTCTTCTTGGTTAGTTTTTATTAATTGAGCCACTTGCTCTGATTCCACTTTCTTGGGGAATCATGACCACAAATATAGGGAGGTTTCCACCTGCAACAGTTGGAAGTGGTTTGAGGATGTTGCCACATGTCAGTTTGCTCTCCACCCAGTCTTCTCCACCAATTTTACCTGTAAACACTCTTTTAACAGCTCTCCTAAGCTATTGTCTCCTCATTTATTTATTTATAAATAAAATATTCTGAATTTAGATTAAATATTCTTGACCCCACTGGTCATCAACTACAACTTAGCATAAAATTTAACATATTGTTCCTCAAATAATATAAAATCATTTTTTGCAAAATTGGGGCATGTGACATACACACCGCCTTAAATTATAACATCGTCCTCGATGTTATTTATTCCTCATCCTCAAAATTCCCCTGGAATAGAATTGGATATGCATCCCGCATATGACTTTCCAATTCCCAGGTGGCTTCCTCTAGACTAAGGTGCTTCCATTGCACCTTCACCTGACCAATGGTGCGGTTCTGAAGTGTGATCTCCCTCCGCTCGAGGATATAGTTCGGTTCAACCAGAAAATATCCTTCGGGTTCCACCTGTACATCATTCCAGTCAATAACATGAGTAGCATCATGCACATATTTCTTTAATACAGAAATGTGAAAAACATTATGAACTCTTAAATTCGGTGGTAAGGCTAACTGATAGGCTACCTATCCAATCCTGGACAGTAATTCAAAAGGACCAGTAACAAGGTGCTAGTTTGGCACAACTACTCAACCTTAGAGAGCTCTTTTTGGGTCTCACCTTGATGAACACATGTTCACCTACTTGAAACTCTTTTGGAGTTCCTTTAAGGTCTGCTTGACTTTTCTGTTGATCTTGCGCAATTTTTAGATTACCTTGTACCTACTTTACAATTTATTACATTTCTTTCAATAATTCAAGACCTAATACAAACCTGTCCACCGAATTACTCCAAGAGATAGTAGTGCTACATTTCCTTCCATACAAAATTTCAAAAGGACTAAATCTGGTTGAATCTTGATAATTATTATTGTAAGCAAATTCTACTAGGTGTAAATAATCTTCCCAATTACTTGTCTAATCCTTTAAATACATTCTTAGTAAATATTCTAGTACTTGATTTACTCTTTCAGTCTATCCACCAATTTGAGGATGGAACGAGGTACCAAAATTTAGTTTAGTATTTAATCCTTTAAACATAGATCTGCAAAAGTTACCTGTAAATTTAGGGTCTCGATCTGAGAGTATAACTTTCGGTATCTCATGTAGTTGGAAAATTTGTTTTAAAAAGATATCAGCTATGTTTGCAGTTTTATAAGTAGTTTTTACAGGTATAAAATGGGTTGCTTTACTCAATTTGTCAACTACTACCATTATAGAATCATTTAAGTTCTTATTTTCAGGCAGTCCAGTAACAAAATCAATACTAATTATCTCCCATTTCCATCTAGGAATGGGCAATGGCTGAAGTAATACAGCTGGATGTTGATGTTCCGTTTTTACTTGCTGACATTCAAAACACCTAGCGATATATTCTGCTAGTTCAGTCTACATGTTTGGCCAAAAATATTCTTTTCTTAACATAGTTATAATCTTCTGATAACCCAGATGGCCTGAGTAAGGATTTTTATGGATTTATTTTAATATTAATAACTTAAATTTAAGTACATTAGGTACATACATCCTGTCTTTATATAGTAAAAATCATTTTTCTTAACAAAAATGACAGGTTCCCCCTAGGGAGACACACTGGGTCGAATGTATATCTTGTCAATAAGTTCTTTTAATTGTGACTTAAGTTCATTAAGTTCTAGTATATTCATCCGATAAGGGCCCTCTGAGCTGGGTACTACACCAGGTACCAGCTCAATGGTAAAATCTAGTTCCCTTTTTGGAGGTAGTTCTGGAATTTCTTCCGAAAATAGAGTCTGCATACTCCTTTAAAACTGGTATATCCTCCAATTTTAATTTATCTATGTCATTTAAATTTTCCTCATTGGTTACCATTACTACATAAGCCTTACAACCTTTCCTGATAACTCTCTTAAGCTGTAGAGCAAAAATCTGCCTTACAGTTGTTTTTCTAGGGATTCCCTTTACACTTATTAGTTTTTCATCATTATTTATACAAGTAAAGGTTTCATCATAGCAATTTAATATCCCCCTATGATTCTCTAACCAATCCATAATGATTAGTATGTCGTAAGAACCCATAGGCAGTACATTAATCTTTACAAAAGTTTCGAATTTATCCATAATTACTACACAATTCTTTACAAAACTAGTTAACTTCCTCTTTGCACCAGTAGCTAATTGAACCAACCAAGAACTTACAAATTTTTCAACAAGCATGTTAACCCAAAAAATTCCTCACTCAGCTCTACATGGCCTACACCACCCAAGGACAGCCATGATCAACCCACATAACAACCCATTAGACCCCTACACCTTCAAAAAGGCTTACGAATGAAGAAAAGGGCTTAAAAACCCCAAAAATGAGCCTAAATAAATCTCATAGGGGCTAAAGCCTCCAAGAAGGGGCTAAAACCCCTTAAAGGAGCCTATAACCCTAAAAGGAGATAACGTTAGGGCAGAAGGGGCTAAAGCCCTGACCAAGGGCTTAAAACCCTAAAAGTCCCCAAGAAAGCTATAAAAGGAGGGGTGGGGGTCACTCTGAAAACACTTCTCTCTTGCATACTGTTATGCTGCACGTGGATGCATTGAGACCCTTTGTCTCTCAAGCCACCCACACTCCCTCTCCTCCATCTCCATTGAGCCATAGCTCCCCCATCCAAGAGAGGTGCTTCTTCAAGCCAGGGCATGGTGGCCCAATTCCATCAAAGAGAAGGCATACCAATGTTGTTTCTTGCATTTGATTTAGTATTTTGTAGTTTTTTGTAACCCATTTTTGTTTGCTGGTTTGTTTATAACATGTTTTGCAAGTTTATTTTTGCTTAATTGTTGTTTGCAGGTAGCCAAGGTGAAGCCCTAACCTTGTTTGCAAAGGGGATCACGGCCATTTTCTTTCTTGTTCTTTGCTTTCTGTCTATTCCATTTTCTTTCTACATTTTCCACATGTAGGAACCTACCCTTCTGTCCTATAGACAGAAGGGATCCATTCCTACCCCTGTAGCAAGGACAAATCCCTGCTACAGAACTGGCGACCATACCAGGTCGACCCCACAGGATCCCTAGGTTAGTTTTCAAAGTTTTAGTTTCTTGTTTAGTTATTTTCCCTCGGTTAATTTTTCTGTTAAACGTAGCTTAGATTTCTATTTATTTACATTTTCAGTTATTGTTGAGCCTCCTCAAGGCCAATCCAATCCTAGTTGGCCACAGTACCAGTTACTGTTGGCCATTCTGTGATTTGCAAATCACTCAATCGTGCAAAAACAACTGAACCGAATTTCTGAAAATTTACTTGTGTTCGAGCTCATTTTTGACCCAAATAGTTGAGCCATTTGCAAATATTCCTATTATTAGGGGTAAAAGGGCCCATTTATGAAGTGGGTTTTCAACCGTTTGAGGTAATTCCTCATGGTTTGATCATAATCTACTTCACAAAAATATGACCTTTACAGGTGCGCGACCCATTTTTGGGCTTCACTGTTTGCTTTTATTGGGACTGTCAGTGCGGATTAGCCACCTCTGTCCATATGAACCATTTCATTTCTATTTCTGTTTCAATTTATTGCAATTTCATTTACATAACAAAGTGTAAATTAAATACTCAATGGGTTAATAAATATAGTTTAACTAAAATTGACTTAAAATCAAATCTTGCTTACCCTTCCTCTACCCAGTCATCATCCTTCGGGGTATTCTGGGATACGACGAAGGGCATAGCTCATATAGTCCTAGGCCCTTCACTGAATATTGTTCTAAACCATTAAAAATGGATTACCTAGAAGGTAGAGGGGGGTAGAGAAGGAGGGCTTTTCACGGCGCTAAGCGTCCTCCCTATTGACCAACCTTGCATCCGGGAGGTGACCTATGGATCTATGGATGGGATTAGTCCCATTGTGTTGAGAACCCAACACCTTCTCTTGGTCTAAGAGGAATATAGGTGTAAAGCAGTCACCTAGTTAGGCTGTCACATTTAGGGTTAAATATGTATCTGTTTACAAATTTTTGATTATTCACTACTTGCACAACAATGATATGAACTCTGCTACAATATGATGAATTCATAAACCATTTGCAGCCACCTGATACCAAAAAGATAGAAAAACAAATACACCATACCAAGTAATCAACCCAACTCAGTTTGTGACGCTGAGAGAGCCTTACAATTTATCAATTTACAATAAGTTCAAACAAATCCGCAGTCTTTGAGGACATAAGTCCTTGACTGCTTCAACCATTGGAAGTACTTGGGCTTAGCCCAGAAAATCATTGTCACAAGAACCCCAAAGTAGCTGGCCGTTGAGAGGAATTACTAAGCAAAACAGGCAACGAACCCCACCAATTGAGTAGAAACTCCCATGAGGAAAAATCCAAGCTTTGTCTTCTGGCAGTCTTGGTGGCCGAGTGACCACCTACAACCAATAGGAAGCCATTGAAACTGGTGTCCAAACATCATTTCCATCAGTTTGATAAAAATATAACACAATTGATCCCCCACGCTCTTCCTCACTCCTAAGAGGTGAACCACCACCATTTGGGACATTAAACTGACACTGTCGAAACCGTTCTTAGCAATCTCCCACACCATCAAAAGGCCACATAGCCTTTGATTCAGATTCAGACCCATACCAGTCTGAACTAGACCTCCATACTGCACTATCAAGCCCCATGGCTGGTGCAAATCCAGATCGATTTTTTGGCATAACCATAGCAAGTGGACCCATGTCCACACCACAACCTATCACCAAAAACCCTGCATGTGGCCCAAGCAGAGTCATGCAAACTATCATCAGTCAGGTGCCACCACCCATAGTGACCTGCCAAGCTGGCCCACTTGCAACACATGGGGGCAGCTGCCCTTCCACACACACTGCCCCTCCTGTCACATAGGGGGGTAGTGCATCATCCACTTACATTGCCCCTACTGTCATACACGGGGGCAATGTCCCCTCCACCCACACTGTCCCTCCCACCACAATTGGGGGCATTGGCCCATCTACAATGGAACAACCAATACCCCCAGTTATGTAGGTACATTATGCACCTGCAAACCCCACCACTATCCCTTCCCCATCTCACATCAACCTGGGGTCCAATATACCTTTCATGGCTTGTCTTAACTTTCCTGATTTGGCTCGATTGACAAAACGACCCCATTCGTCGTCAAGCTTTCTGGCCTCCAATGCCAACTAAGCTGCCATCAGACATCCCCAAGTTTGAAGGCAAGGCAAGGGAATGTCCCCAAAACCATATTATGACATTCCATCTATGGTGCTCGTCCAACAACATCGTAGATGATTCCATCAGGCTGAGGCTATTCCAATGCACCCTTACAGGTGCCGCGACCAAATGGTACATTAAGCTACCGCATGCCAAATATCCATATTTCAACTCCTTAGCTTTCATGTTCCTACAGTATTTCCAACTCCCTGTCAGATATGATGAAGGGATGGAGATCCTGTTATCCTGTCGCCAAAGCACTGCGACACATATAACCGACCACATCCATGAGTGGTGGCGATGTCGCAGCTTATGTAAAATCCAACTTGATGACATGATCTTCTTGGATTGGTTCCTCAAGACCTTGCTCCCGCCCATAGCAAAGGACATCGCATTCAAACGTCCCCAATCCGAAGAGGAGTCCATACTGAAAGCCCAACAATTTCAACTTATCTATTCCCACTCTGGATATTTGTACACCGTCATTCCAGACGCCCCTCGTCCAAACACCTCCTACCGGGATGCACTAGAAGCATCCCATGTTGCGGACGACATCATAGGCTCGGTCTCCCAATAGCCACAACACTGTCTAACACCACCTACCATTACACCACAACCAAGCAGCACTGCTATTGTTGCTTACCAAAACCAAGCTCCAGACTATGCAAGAATGATGTCCTAGTCCATAGCAACAACTTCCTATGCACAACCTGCGCCACTGTAGCAGGCTCAGGCCATGGCTTGGGAAACACAACAGTATGTGGGGAAAATGCCCACATTTGTGGCACTACCACCCCCACAAATCTACTACGCACCACCAGTACAAGAAATTCAATCCCCTACCCCTGCTCCACCCGCTCTGTTGGAACAAGTGTTTGCACAACAAAACCGTCCAACCCATCCTGCCCCCAATAATCAACAAGGGCAAGCTAGAAATAATCGGTCTCAAAACACAAGCCAATAACCAACTGTAGGGAGGTGGTCAACAACCAAACCCTCCCAAAAATGCCGTAGCAAACTGACCTGCCCAAAACCCCCCACGACAGAATGCACCAAGATGCAATGCCCCGTTGCACACAAACCAACCGTGCAGACTTTGTGATGTTTATGGGCACTACACATTTGAGTGTCCCCTCATGGGTCATGCTAAGTAGGCCATTCAGAATGAATTTCAATAGGATGCCAACAATGTAAATCAAGCCCAACCAAACCTAGCACCACAAGGACCTCCTCCTATGGTGCTTCAAAACCCACCACTAGTCCAAGGATTGGTGGCAACCGCACCCGCTCCCCAATTCAATCCCAACGCTCTAGGGGCACCTCCCACTACAGAAACAGGTGTTCACCACCTGCTAGCCATGACAACTGAAGAGGTCAACTTACAAACTAGACAGAATCAGTACGGTACCACCACCGAACCCACTGACACATCAGCAGCATCTACGTCCAAGTCGGTCAACACACCTCTTCAACTACCCTTGTTACAGAGAGAAATTCCTATGGCTTGGGGTATCACAATAGAAAACTTGACTCCAGAAATCAATCCTTTCCAATATGCAATAGAAATCAAATATCTAACACTAAAGGATCAGACCTCGTACCTGATTCCGGACGGTTGAAGTATATCCTCGTTGAGCTTTCCAACTTCAGCTTGAATTGATGAATCACTTCCTCAACAACAAGTAGACAAGACAAGCATACTATATATATTGGTGTTATATCTACTCTAGCATATATAATCAACAATGTATAAGCATTTGAAATCATCCATGGATAAAATATTCATTCAAACATACATTATTGGATAGGAAAAGATATTTCTATTAATATAAAATTAGAGATTACAATGAATATAACCTCTGTTGGTGCATCTGGGAATCGAAGAAACTGAATCCCCCACTTGGGCCTCCACCACTTCAATCCTCCATCATTCAATAGCAAGCTCACAAGCAAAAGGAAAGCTTGGGAAGAACACCAAAGTGCTCCAAGGGACAAAGGGATGCAGACTCAAGCACAAGTTCCGGCAACAATGGACTATAGTTACTTTGCTCTCAATTCTCTTATTCCTTCAATATATCCAAAGGATTCCTTATATAGATTTTCAATGGGGTAATGAAAGGTCAAATCTGAGTGATCTCAATGCATATGGAAGGCCAAGAGACAAGTCAGTTGGATCCATGTCAAGGAAAACTCCAAAAGGATTTGAATTTTGTACACATCTTGATGTACACGGTTTTAGAGGTCAAACCCGTGTATATACGTGAAAAGCGATTTAAAAGTTGTGTATAGCAATTTTCACATGTTTTTAGGGATGGTCTAGGAAACACCAAAAGACAAAAAATGGTCTAAGGGGTCTAAGGAGTCTGCAGAGGGATAGGGGAAGGCCATACGAGTGTGATTCACCTGCTGTGCTAAAATAAGCTATAACATATGCCCCCTAATGTGTGAGGTTAGAGGGGTCATACGATGGCTGAAATACATTATAAGTGCATCCCAGGAGTGGAGTGATGAAGAACCCCAAATGGAAGACCAGCCACCCAATCAGCATAGTACAATGATACAACTCTGCACATAACTACAAATACATATAGCAGTCCCGGATACCTAAGAGTACAATGGCCATGAATAGGCATGATACAAAATATCACATAAGTGGTCATCGCCACATATAATATACATAGATTAGAATCTCCACGATGAAGATATACAAAGCATCATGATCTCCATAATGGCTGAAGATATACAATGGAACAAGATCTCCATAATAGATGGAAATGTCTGACATATACTAGAATCAAGTCACAAGAGTTGAAATCTCATGAACATTGGCACGATCAAGGAGGTAGCATATAAGAGATGCCACTAATATGGAAGGTCTTCTACACAAATTGCTATGAGTACAAGTCGTACTATGTGAATAGAGGTGTCGAGGTCAAACATAGTAGTCCATCATCTGATTATCGCTCATTGATGTATACCGTTAACAGATGTGAGATCACCCACCGATAATGATAATGGGAATCAAGGTACTAGAGTGCAAACTAACAAGTGTGAATAAATGTGTTGAGGTCGAACACTTGAGAGGATCCATCGATCAGGGGACATTGATGTATTCCCAAAAACTGTCGATGGAAAAAGAACCTACCACTGATGACTGCAAGTCTCAAGGCACTAAAAATGACTCTAGATTTCAATCCCAGAATAAATGATCTGAAGTTGATGGTATGAAATCCGCTAGAAGGAGGGCATTAAGGCATCCCCCATCATCCAACACGAGGTACTCAGCAAAGCTGTATAATGTGGAAGGACTCGATCATAAGGTGCACGAACTAGTAACTGTACCGGGAATGGTCGACATTAAAAGTCAAAATAACTGAGGAATGGTCAACTTAGGTTTCAACTTCCTTTGAACAAGAGCATAACGGTGAATGGTGACTGAATAAAGGCAACATAGACTCGATATACAAAACTGGGACATCTGTGCGACACAGGAGGCATCGATAGAGGCTCCATGGGGACTGGAAGCTTAACCAGTCAGTGGAGATAAACTCAGATAAATGAGTACAACTCCAAAAGTAAAACTATAAACCCAATCAACAAATGTTATATACAGTGCTCTGTTCGAAGGCGACACGACTCGACAGCTGCCAAAGATAACATCTTTCCTTGTCCGGCTTTTTGGTTTTTTAAATTTTTTTGGACTTTTTCAAATATTTAAAAAGCTTGAAAAAGAATAAAACTGCTTTATAGTTACATACTAGGAGGAGACAAGTGTCATATGGGAAAACAAACTAGTTCCAAGCAGTGAAACATACCTATGCTCAATGCAAGGATACATGTGTAGGATAGCGACACTCGAGGGAAAGTCCCCTCTCGGTAAAAATAGTATTTCGTTTTGATGCAAATTTTGTCAAATTCCATGGTGTATTTAGGATTCTAAGCCAGTCTAAGATGCATGCCACGGCCCATGTGGAAATCAAGGGTTTTTCTACGTATAGGGCTGGATATACGCAGAAAACTCCATCAAAGTCGCGTACATATGTAGCTGTTTAGCAAACAGTCGTGTATGTGGCCACCCTCAGTGATTTTTAAGTGTTCTAATGGATCAAACTCAAATTTTATGTGTAGGATGGTCCTAGATTGGAGAGAACATGAACATGGTGATGTAGAAGAGGCAGTAAGGGAAAATCTAAAGGCTCAACAAGCGTTACATGCATGCGGGCTTTACAAATTTTGCTATCTTGGTGGCTTAAGAGCCAAACCAAGACTATTGCAGATGTTAGTGGACTACTGGGATCCAGACTCAGAGTCGTTCCAGATAGATGGGATGTCCCTTACCATAGAACTGGAGGACATATATTTTATTACTGGACTTTCTTGACGGGGGGAAGTGGTGAACCTACACTCTCGCAGGCCTAGAGGTGGCTGACTATAGATGAATACATTGCAGTGTACTTCTATCTGGACATGGAGAAGGTGGGGAGTCAGATCCCAACTAACTCCATACAGGTGCTGGGCATAAATCCATCCTACTGACACTGGGAAAGATAACAGGCAGTACAGCAGGCTTAGCTTCACTCCACCAGGTCTCACAGCCTCTGATGTTCTATGCAGTGGAGTGCATGATACCCACTGTGTACGATTGGAGCACTACGCTACTGGGCAACATGAAACACTAGCTCAGTGAGTGCAAGATGGGCAGAGTGCAAAACTTCAGTTTCAGCAGCATACTGAGCACATTTTTCTTTGAGCGTGTTTCGGGATTGAGCCCTAGAGTTGACATTCCTCTACATGGGGTTCGAGATCCGACCCAACGAAGTTGGGTAGATGTGATGCGCAGAATGGGTGGAGGTAGGGTGTCCAACCCCTATCCAACTGATTTATTTGCATGGTGGTGACAACAGATAGTTGCCATCGATGACTACCCCTATGTGGGGATAGATTTCTAAGGAGACCTGGACATGCCGCTACCACCAGGATCAGCATATGGTGACATTGGTAATGAATCTCGACCCTCTTTTTAAAATTTTTGAGTTATTAATTTTTTTTTTGTGTTTTCTAATAATGTGGAATCAAAAGACATGTTTTTGGGTGACAATACATAGTGACATCTACCATATGCATGCAGATGTGGGACCACAATGGCCTGAAGGCTTCCCTCGTCATAGACAGAGGGGAAGAGGAGACGATATCATGGGTGTGGATGTGGAGCAGATGCTCCAAAGCATTCATACCAACTTTGTGAGACTGACACACAGAGTACCAATGGCACAAGTCAAGGACTTTCCTAAGGCCATGCAGTGCTAGGTGGTGGGTGTACCATGAGCATGGGTGTGGCTATTTTGACTGATAGCTAGAGCCGTAGTGACATTTCATGATCACAACTCCCCTCCTCCTCCACAGGCTTAGATACCTCGGAGTGATACATTTTGTACTACTGTGTATTTATATTTTGGTGGCTCGAGAGCCCCATTTTTGTATTATGACAATATGTATTACCACATTTTGGATGTTTATAAAAACTTTTATGATGATCGATTTATTTATTTACATGTGTAAAAATTTTATGTTTGTGATGAGCTTATTGTCTATGAAACAAATGCCAATCTAACACGTAGTTAGCATATGAGTCAGCAACTTGATTATTAATTCTTGGAACATGTATGTATGTTATATTGTCAAATTGCCGTTCTCACATGTAAGAATATTCTTAATAATGTCGGATCTTTAACATGGTACAAACCATTAAGCTGTGACACTATTAACTCTGAATCAAGATGTACCTCAAGAGAGAGAACACCATGTAAAATGGCATCCCATATAAGCTCAATAACGGCACAATACTCAACAACATTGTTTGAATATGGCCATAAACATACACCTCCTGAAGATAATACCTGACCCATAGGAGTATAAATCACCCAAGCAGCAGAGGCTGAGTGTTGAGTGTGACGGCTTGCACCATCCATGAATCCTATGAAGGTGGAAGATTCCATTGACATCTACCAAAATAAACGAAAACTAATCACAAACCCGATCACCATAAGTGTTATCTCCCAAATAAAATAAATTTATTTTTGATAGTATGAAGAATTTAAATGATGCAATGAAGGATATGAAGATCACTAACAATTTTGAAGACCTCTATTTTTTGATGCAAATTTCACAAAGTTGTGGTTTCGGTGGCTTGGGCGAGGATCAGAATATCTTAGTAGCCACTGAAAGATGGAAGATCAATAGCAAGTGGAAAACCCCTTTGGTAGATAGGAATATTACTGAAACTTTTACACCATCGGAGTGTTTTTTTTAAACAGTAATCGGAAGGGGTGAAGACTATAGATCGGCGAGAAAAGTCCTATGCAAAGCCACAACTATGGAAGGAAGAAAGACTTATTTTGTGACTAGAAAAATTTAAACAGATCAGTGAGCTAGTTCTCAAAGGTGCCGCAACGGTGGAGAATATAGTGACTAAGTGTTTCAATTTAGACTTCCAATAGCGATGAAATCAGATTGGAAGAAATAAGGATTAAGCAGCGGCGAGGTAAACATGGAAGGTGCTGAAATGTCAGTGATATGAAAAAGTAAAATGTCGCCAAATTCAAGTAACATAAGTCATAAATTGAAAAGACTAAATTTTCAACCAAATAGTTCATTGCAGAGCCACAACGATGAAAGAGAAACTTACTGCGGGTTCTGAAACAATACAGACTGATCGACGTCGAAACTTTAAAGGACTAACGATTGGCGAGCTAGTTCCCTAGGGAGCCGCAACGGCGGGAAGCAAACTGACTACGGCTTTTGATCGATGACAAGAAACATTTCGATAGCGCGACAATAGAAGAAATTCATCGGCGGTAGGAAGAAATAAGAATAATGGAGCGTCAAGCTATTTCACTAAGGGGCCACAATGGCAGAAGAAAGATAAACTATGGGTCCCACGAGCAGATGAAAACTTTAGCGTTGAAACTTGAAAACACTAACTGCCGGCAAGTTAGTCTACTAAGGAGCCGAAATTGTGGAAGACAAATAGACAAGGCTTCCGATCAGCTGACAGAAAAGCATTTCGATAGCGCAACAAGGAGAAATCACCAACGACTGGGAAAGATGAGAGCTACAGATCGGTGAATTTAAGACTAAACTCCTTTGCAGTGTCGGCTGCACAGGAGACTAAAGCTTTGATTCACACATCGTGAATCAACTTCCGGTAAGGTTAAATTTAGTTTGTTTTACCTCTGAAATTGCGGCAACGTTAAGATAAAGGTTCCGATGCATTATTTACTACGGCTCTTAATCGTTGATGTGTTAGTTATAAAGAACGTTGATGCTCAGAGATTAGGAGCACAAAGTGGATAAAAGAAGAAGCCATTGCAACGTTGGTGATCTAAGGAGCGTTGACACTGCGACAATAAAGAGACTTGGGGTGCTGATAGAACAGAGGAAAAAGCCTCTGATTAGAAACCACAATGGTAAATGGTGGAAAAACAGAGGCTTGGAGCATCGAATCTGCGGTGACATGATAAAGAAAAATCCAGCGGATTAAATGAGGAAAAGCACTTCAATTAAACGCCGATACACTGGTTGTTGGTAGCAATTTCACAGCAAACCAATAGTAGTGGTTCTCAGCTACCACTTCAGTCATTAAAAGATCTCCCAGTGAACTAGATCTTCACAATGAATAAACAAATTGTTAGCAAGGGTTTGAAGCTCTAATCAGGAAAAACTATGACTTTCATTTATTTTTGATGTAAACAGATCGGATTTTCAGGATTTGTAAATTTTGTAAAAGGCTATAAAGCCCATGATTATTTCATTAATAAAGGTTCGACTCTGGGGATTATGAGCCTATTCCATTATCAAGCGTCTCATCTAGTTCACCCTAAGTATAAGCTCTTTTGTTGTGATTTGTTCAGCCATCTCTTTCTTTACTGTGTTTATTTCATGAATGTGCATTTAGGTAATTTTCAGATTTATTAAAGAAATGATAGTTGTCATCCTATTGGTTATTTAGTGATATTTGATTTATAAACACCATCCTTAGTAGGATTTATCCATTTATATGCATGTGTTATGTGTGTAAGTTTTCCATCCTGGTGAGTTCTGCATCCTTGCACCTTTTTGTCAAACTACTGAACAAGTTGTAACTAAAAGCCTTGTGATTGAGTGAGCTTCATGCATGTCTTGAGAGTGAGAGGTTATATAGGTTATCCAGCTTGATCCAATTCAGAAAAAACCCAAAAAATAGTTTATGTTACCAGGAATCCTCGAGCTACAACCTAGAGGAGTTTCTTGGAGTGATAACAAAGTGGCGCCATTGTCGGGGAGAGGAGATTGAAGCTCAGCTTCCCTGGGATACAACATAGATCCATGCTTTGATGATAGACAAGGCTTGGACATTATTACAGTTTTAATCATCTATCCGGTGACTCCATTGATATAAGGTGGCTTCAAGAAGAACAAGTACGAGAGCAAACCCAAAGGGGCCACTAACAACACCCATTTCAGATCCAAAAGAAATCTTGAGGAAAGCTAGGGCTTTACTAAGACAGACTAGCAGTGTTGCACAAAATGCTACATTAGGTATTTCAAGAAATATTTTTGCTGATATTTCTTCTGCTGAAACTTTTAATTCCCAGAAATTTTTAGATACATCAGAAAAATCTAGGGCTTGGGCATCTTCAAGCATTGCTGCTTGTGAAGATCCAATCCCTGGTGACTCCACTGGGATAAGTCCACCACCACCACCTTCTCAGCAAATATTGTCATCAGTGCCACCTTCCACATCCCTGTCCATACCCATTTCCAATATGGCTACCCCTCAATTGTCCAAGATGGAAAGGATCCTAGTAGCTAGGTATGCACCCCTAGTCTTTCCAAATCCTATCGCAGCCATGCCTACTGGGGATTACCTCAAGTATATGCCTAATTTTATAGGGGAAGGGGATTTCACTACTGAAGAACATCTAGAGGATTTTTATAGCTATGCTGAAAATATAAATATAGAACAAAAATACGTATGGACCAGAGTCTTTGTGCAAAGCCTAGATGGCCAGGCTAGAAAGTGGTTTAAGGAATTGCCTGCTCAGTAAGTGGCAGGAATAGAGGCCCTAGATGATGTTTTCCCAAAGCATTGGGGAGAGAGGAGAGACCACGTCTACTACATCACAAAGTTCGGAAACCTGAGAAGAGAAAATGGTGAGTATGTCTCCAACTTTACCAAAAGATTCAACAACATGTACTGTAAGATCCCTACCGAGATTAAGCCCACTGGTACCTCAACTATGATAACTTATGTGAATGCTTTTGACTCTGACTTCTTCCTACTTCTCAGAGAAAGGAGGTCTACCTCTTTATCACTTATGCAGGATGATGCCCTATAGGTAGAGTCAAACATTCTGGCATCTCAGAAGGTCAAAAGGAAGGTAGACAGGAGAAAGCAGCCAACAGACTATAGTGGAGCTTCAAAATCAGAGAACAAGATTGAAAAAATGACCAAACTCTTAGATAACCTGACTGCTAAAATGTCAAAATTGAAGGACCAAGGACATATGCCGATGAGGGGTAAGGTGCCAAGTGACTTTTCTCCTCGAAACCCAAATTTTGTGCCTTATAGAAGAGGAAACCCCCCTGTTTAGATTCTCAGAAGGGAGAGAAATCAAGGGGAATACCAGAGGATAAGATCTCCATTTCAAAATGATGTATTAGAAGAAGAGGAAGAATTTATTGAAGATGAAGGAGAAGCTGAAGACAATATCCACTGCATGGAGGATGAGGTGGACTATTCTTTTCTGACCCAGGTAGAATATGAAGAAGCCCTGATTGATGAGCAGATCACTGAAGAGGTTGTCTATCAGGCTGATAGTCAGGAAGGTTACCAACCGAGGTCTAGGTTGTTGAAATATTGTAACTTCAAAGAATATTCTATATGTATCTTTTGTGGTCCTTGATGGTCCTACTGGGAGAACCACTTGTATTATCTTGTACCCCGATGCTTCTAATCGAAAGAAATAATAAGAGTCATGAGGTTGTCCCCTCTAATTGTAAAGATGGGTCATTAGCATCCCAGTGTGGTTACTTGACCCTACATGTGTAACTCGAGCCTACATGATTAACTCGAGCCTACATGTTGAATGAGTTGATTCAAGTGAACAGATGAATATAAATAGAGGTGTGGTGCTCCTCATTTGAGACACACACTCTCACTTGTGTAGCGCATTAGTGGAGAAGAGAAGTAGCTGGAGAAGGAGGAGGATCAGGCTTTGATCTCCTTGCTGGTTTTATCTTTTATCTTTTTGGGGCATCTATATTGAGGAATATTTTGCTAGGTTTTTCCCTTTAGGGTTTTCCCAGGATAAATATTTGTGTTCCTTTTGTATGGTTGTGCTTGTCTATCTTTTAGTGATCCTATTTATATTCTTTTGTTATGAAAAATGAAATGAAATACTGATGTCTTAGCTAAGCATATGAAAATTTAACATGGTATTAGAGCCACCGTGAAAATAAGACATTGTGTAGCTACATAATCTAGGGCTTCTTACTTTTTTGTTTTCTCTCCACAATCGATCAGCAAAAGAAGGCTAGCATGACTCAAAATTGAAGGGTGCATCTTTCTGTCGAAGCGGAATTCGATTCCGAGCATTTTCAGTTTTCCGTGTGGGAAATTAGGGCTTCTTGCAGAAGAATAATTTTGAGTGAGCCCAGCATAGGATTTATCTCCTCATCAAAATAAAATTTTAGAGACCTAGATCAATATTTTTGGTTGGGTGAAACTCCGGGAAAGTCAAACCCTAGTTTGACCCAGAGCTAGAAAAACCCTAAATACTAAAACCACTACATTTTGGTATATTCTCTATATCCCAATATTGGAGAAGGTTAAAGAGCGGAAAATTGCAGAGACTGAAGATAAAACCTTCTAAACACTGTCTCCAAAATGCAGCCTCATAGTCACTATATTCTAGGATATATGATCCCTCCAAGTCAGGGTTCCAGCCTATTCCAGAATTCATCCCTAAACATGACACCTAGGGAAAATTGCTATAGATTTGGCTACACAGTTCCACATGGAATTCCTGAAGATTTTCCAAAAATAAAATGGTCTTTAATTTCTGTGGTCAGAATTTCAGAACCTGAAGATGAACCAGTGACACGTGGCATGCTGTACAACTTCACTGTTCTGAACAGTCCTGTAACAGGCCACCTTGGGAAAATGATCATAAATCCAAATTGGTGAAACCAACTCTAATGAAACCTATGGTGTTGGATTAGGGACATGCGAGGTTACCTCAATGCAAAATTTCAGACATAGAGGAGCAGTAATGTCAGAGATATCATAGAAACAGTAACATGCATTTCTGTTGAAGAAATTGGAAAACTAGGGCTTCCTGTTCCAGGAGCTTCCCTCCACTGTTTTTAGAAAAGGAGTACATTGGACAGCTGCATTTGAAGTATTTTATCTCTATGAAAAAAATGAATTGGAAACCTACATGAGTAGAGAGGTTCCAGTTCTAGAGGGAGATGAGCCTCAAAGCCTTACACAAGAAGAACTTGATCAAGGCCAAGAAGATCACTGTTGATTCAATCACGGATCAACTTGTACCACAAGTGTCTTCCCTAAAGACACTGAATATGTTTGATTTCTTGATCAAGATATTTGAATATAAGAACATAATTTAGAAGATGGATTTGAGAAAATAGTTGAAGAATGTGAAGATCTAGAATGCATAACATCTTGAAGCAGTAGAAGAAGAAGTAGAGAATGCAGAAGTGGTAATAGCCACCTTGAATGGCCTCCCATGATCATGGGATTCATTCATGTGAGGAATGTGTGCTAGAAGAAAGTGATTACTAGTTGAATTTGGGAAGAATAAGAAGCTCATCTCATAAGAAGAGAAGAAGAAAGATGGGAGCAAATTGAAGATCAAGCTATCACCATTCAAAGAAGATCCCTCAAGCGATGAGGAATATGCAAAACTCAATTCTTGACAAATATCTTATCCATCTTATCATTTGGATAAGAAATTATGATAAAGAAGAATGATCAAGATGTATTATACCCATGAAACAAATAAAATATAAGTATTCAATTGTCATTTCATGATATTCTTTTAGATTTGATTATATTCAGTTGATGTGTTATGCATGATAGATTGTTTGCATCAATGACTATATACTACTAATATGCATGTGATGGTAAAGGTCCTGTACAACCTCCTACAAGAAAAGAAGGATGAGACTTGTTCCAAAGAACAATTGATGAAAATTTAACAAACATGAATATGAAGCTCCCAGGGTCAGAGACACCATGACGGAAGAAAGAGCTTCAAAGAACGGTATATCCACCTCGAAGGATGAAGGCTACCATGGGTATGAGAGATAAATCAAGATGAAGAAAAGAATGCTATGATCAAAGAATAATAGTTGATCATGGGGAATGATGTATACGATATGATTTCGAGACATAAAGGAAAGTATGTAGTATCCTCCATATGGATATACAAGAACAAGTGTACAAAGCAAGGTTCATGATTTGCCTCAGAAAGAATAGACTATGACATAACATACTTTATTGACCAGTATATATCAAGCATAGAACCACCTGTACAGAATGAAGAAGGAAGATGATACTCCACTTAAGGGGGAGTGACTACATAAGATATCTGAGTTCAACATGGTACGACATTATGGACAGCTTCCTGATGGATCGAGAATTTTGGGTTCCAACCTTCAAAGTTGAATGCAGAAGACTAGGATATGTTGATGATATAAAAAGATGAACTCATGGAAGATGTTATGATAAAATAATACTAGAATGATGTTTGGGATATAGTAATCAAACTAGAAAGTAGGAATGTGGTATCTTACAAATGGATTTTCAAGATAAAATATGTCGTTGATAGAAGTAAGGAAAGACTTGTGGCTAGAGGTTTCTATAAGAAAGAGGGAATTAATTCTGAAGAGACACTTACTCCAGGAAGCAAGGTACGCTTCCTTTAGAAATATGATGGTAGTTGCTTCCATGATGAAGTAAAGACAATCCTTCCTTAATGGTATGATTGGGGAAGAGTTTTACATCGAAAGGATTTGAAGATTGAAGACAGATGGACTCATATATGTAAGTTGAAGAAGGCCCTCTATGGAATGAAGAAAAATACCAGAGCTTGGTATGGAAGGATAGACAGTTTCCTGTAAATTATGAGCTTTACCAAGAGTCAAGCTGATCCTCACCTTTATCTCAAGGTTGTAAAAGATGAACCTGTCATCTTGTTATTATATGTGGATGACTTATTCTTGATAGGGAAGGAGAAATAGATCATGGAAATCAAGAAGAAACTAGCTGAAGAATTTGAGATGAAATACCTTGGGTTAATGCACTATTTTCTAGGTCTGGAAATATGACAAAGTTAAGAAGAAATATTTCTCAACCAAGGAAAGTATGCGGTAGAGATATTGAAGAGATTAAATATGTTGGAATGGAAATCCATGGCCACACCCATGGACTCCAACCTGAAGCTGCGTTGACGGGCATATGTGACTATGCACATAATAGGGGAAAACAACCCAGACCGAGATCCTTAGAGCAGGTTCCAAGCTATTTGGGATGGTTGTTCCCGACAGGTTTAAAGGCTCTGTTAGCCTCAAAGTATAAAAATAAAACTAAAGCTACTCAATCAATCTAACTCATAATATAATAATCAAAAGTTGATTTAATATTAACATGTTAAATGAGTTACAAAAATGTATTATATACACCTGAACATTGATCACTAGATGAAAAGTAATATGAATGTAATATGAATATTAAGATTTGATTCAAAGATTTTTAATAATATAATTAACAAAGGGAAAGAAATGATGTTAATCTACTCTAAGTTTCATCCTGAAATGGAGTCTGTCAATGAGACTACTGTACAAACAATCTTGAAAATATCCAAAACAAATTCAGAAACTAATCAAGATCATACAATAGACAAGCATATCATATATATGGTGATGTCAATCATCAAATTTACAACATGACGTTCATCAACAAATCGACAATCGGCATAAGTCGACAATGATATATAATATATTTGCACAATTCTTTAAAGAGATTGTGACAAACATTAATAATATAGAAACAGGTGACAAGACCAAGAGATACCATAAACCATATGCAAAGTATAAAAACTATAAACATATATTAAGTATCACCAGTTTAAAATACTGTAATTGTTGACAGCAAAATACCTCCAATCATAGGAAGATCAAACATCAGTCTTGTCCAGCCTTTTCCAAACTATCGACCCCCAAAGAATCCTCGCTAGAAGCATCTCAATCAGAACATCAATAAAAATCTGGCTAGCCTGTTCAATGCAACTCCCAGTCTGCTCTTTGAACTGTGAAAGACAAATATCCACCGTCCTGTGAGCCCCCCTTTACAATCAAATTCTTCTTCTGCTTAAATAAACAACATTCAGAAGCAATGGAATCCAAATTCAGTTTAGCACTAGTGAATTTCTGGAAAAATCAGTTTCCCTGCTGGCCGCAACTGCAAAAATCGTGTTTAGAGGATCCCAAAAATATCCTAGAATCCATCACTTTTTGGTGAAATATCCTCAAGTACAAATAAATGGGCCCATTTTGGAGAAAACCCATGTGGCATATTTTTTAGATCTATCTCCATTTGCTCACAATATTGCCCAGAAAAACGCCTGTCAGTTGAAAACGCGTTTTTAATAACTAGCTGAAAATGAAATTCGTCTCCTAGCAGTTTCGTTCATTTTTTCTCTTAGTCCCAGTAATTTCTCTGGAAATTGAACTGCTGCTCCTGAAATTCAAGATATAGCGTAACTGTATGCTCCTTATTTTATGAACTTGCATAAAAATGATCCAATCGCTCACATAAAGAGAGGCAAGATTTGTAACAATAATCTAATAAAAAGATAGAGTAAGAAAATAGAAGTAAAATCATCTCCCTTTCCCTCGTTTTCATGAGATTTGTTTGACTCCATGGTCTCAGGAACCGAATCTTCTTCAATTGATTTCATATCCTTTTACGTTCTGGCAACTCTTTCTCATGCAACGAAATCGGTGGCGAATAGCATGTGCTTCATATTCACTGCTTTGGTAAGTAACCTTATGCAGAATCCATTTTCAACTCGAGATCTCTAGATCAAACCATCTCTTCTCTGGCTTATTCATCGCATTCTTATGAAGGAGATACTCGGTAAACCTCGTAGCAGGTAAATTCCATGTCAACCAATTGATTGTTTTAACCCCCGTCCTGAGCTTAGAACATCTAACCTCTTTTTCTACTGTAACGAACTCATGGAATCTGGAAATAAATATCTCCTACTGTGATTAAATCCATAATTGTCAACTCAGAGCCTTCTCACCACGGTGTCCACAATTCCGGAGTTTAAGCAGTTATTTCTTCGCTCTGCCAGAAACCATACTCTAAAAATAGCTGTGATAATAAATCCATCCATGAGCTGGGCAGTCAAATCTCTCCGCGATCTCGTACAGCTCAGCAAATTTGGGCAATGATCTCGCACGTAATCAGTATTATTTCTTCCCTTCCGGCGAATCTACCTCATTGATAGATTATCATTATTTCAACAATCGCTCATGAACTATGTGATATCTGATACAAATATTCTTTGAGATTGCCGTGAGGTTGATCATATAACAAAGCAACGTGACTGTCAATCCAGCTATGTTGGTGATTTATGAAAACAAGATATGGCATTAATTGCAAAAGTGCTAAAATTTTTACTACCATAAATCTCCTTTCAATATAAACATCATATTTTAGTCCATGAAATAATTCTTTATTGATTAAAATACTCTTTTCGTTGTCATTTCATATGGAGAATATCCAATAATATTCATGGTTACTTTGTGTTTCACCCATGTGGAGGAATGTTCACCAATATTACCAATACTGAGAATGCTCATATTGTTTGAGCTCATGCATATTCCAAAATATATAACTCTCAATGACATCCAAGCATCCATCCTTGTCCTTTTGAATAAAATGCATCCACATCTTACTGTATAATAGTTTCAACCTTCCAGGAATGGGAGACATGCTATGCGAAATACAAATCCCATAACCCATAATATCAACCTCGACTTCTACATGACATATGAGGCCCATCATAAAGATCAAGATCTAATAATAAGGTTGTATTATGCGTAATTCTTAGATTGAACAAAAATCCTTGGAAATGTAATTCGAATGAACTTTGATAAGGTACCAAGAATACAATAATCAACTTTCCAATTTAAAAACCTTATCAATATTTACAATAACAAAATCACATAATTAAATCAAATGATAAATATTTGGATAAGATTTCAAGATTAGATTATGATAAAATGGTATACAAAATGAACTTACCCCTTGATTTTCAATGCAAATCCACTCAAAATAATAATTTCAAAGTAGTGATCGTGTCAACTAATCCATAGTTCACAAAAGTTTTCTTTAAAAAACATTGAATTTCACCATTTCAGTAGCTGTCAATTCTTTAGGTTTGCTATATGAAATTCAAACATTTCATCAAAACAAAATACAATTTTGTTTGATGAAATAATGTTTTTTAAAGGCTGTTGGGTAGGGGCACAACAAGCTGTTAGCTGATGAATCATCAGAGTTAGTGGATGTGACTCATTACGGACAGATCATTGGGTCATTAATGTACTGAACAAATTCCAGACCAGACATTTGTTTTGCTGTGAACACCTTAAGTCAATATCTTTTTCAACCAAGACGGGTTCACCTAGTAACCGCAAAACATGTGATGAGATATTTGAAAGGGACTATAGACTTTGGTCTATACTATGATTGTAGCCATGAGTATAGATTGTATGGCTACATAGATTCAGATTGGGATAGAAGTATCTCAGACAGGAAAAGCACATTAGGTAGATGCTTTTGTTTGGGGTCTGCTATGAGTTCATGGTTTAGCAGGAAATAGTCCAGTGTTTCTCATAGCACGGCTAAAGCAAAATACATATCAGATTGCTCTGCTAAGTCATATGGCTTCGAAAGCTAATATTAGGTCTCTTTGACCTAAAGATGGATACTACAATGATTCTATGTGATAACCATATTTGTGATGACAGAGAACCCTGTGTTCCGACTGTAACACATAAAAATTTGGTATTTCTACATACGAGATAAGACGTAGATGATTATGTTTCAGTATTCCCATACTAAAGAAATAGATGATGTTTCAGTATTTACATACTGTAGATGCAGATAATGATGATTCCATATTTCTATACTAAATATGTAGATGATGATGGTTTGAATGATGATGTACTGATGAAGCCTCTGTCTCGGGTAAAGTTCGAACACTTTCAAGACAAGCTTGGTGTTGTTCGAAAAGACCTTCCTGGAAAGGGAGAGTAGTGATGTTGCAATGGGATTGTATCATCCTTGGGCACTTTCCCTAAAGTGATCCGGAGACCTCAGTCCTCGAGAATGAAGAGGGATTGTATCATCCAGGGACAACTGTCCAAAAGTGATCCGGTGACCTTGGTCCTCGAGAATGAAGAGGGATTGTATCATCCTGGGACATCTGTCCAAAATAGATACGGTGACTTTGGTATTCGTGAATGTGGTGGGATTGCATCATCCCTGAACTTCGGCTCAAAATGTATCCGAAGGTCTCAGCCCTCGTGAATGTGGTGGGATTGCATCATCCCTGAACTTCAGCTCAAAATATATTTGGAGGTCTCAGCCCCCATGAATGTGGTAGGATTGCATCATCCCCGAACTTCAGTTCAAAATGTATCCGGAGGTCTCGGCGCCCATGAAAGTGGTAGGATTGCATCATCCCTGAACTTCGGTTCAAAATGTATCCGAAGGTATCGGCCCCGGTGAAAGTGGTGGATTGCATCATCCCTGAACCTCGGTTCAAAATATATCCGGAGGTCTCAGCCCCCGTGAAAGTGGTGGATTGCATCATCCTTGAACCTCGGTTCAAAATGTATTCGGAGATCTCGGTCCCCGTGAATGTGGTAGGATTGTATCATCCTTGAACTCAAGTTCAGAATGGATCCGGTGACTTCGGTACTCGAGAAAGTGTGTTGATCCTATAATTCCTAGAGGAAGGATTGTCTGAGTTCCACATATGTGTTGATCCCGTAATTTCGAAAGGAAGGATCATTAGTAACTCCGTAAAGACCTAAATCCCGTAATTCCGAAAGGAAGGATCATTGAATTGATCCCATAATTCCAATAGGAAGGATTGTCTGAGTTCCACATCTATGTTGATCCCGTAATTATAAAAGGAAGGATCATTAGTAACTCCGTAAAGACCTAAATCTCGTAATTCTGAAAGGAAGGATCATTGAATTGATCCCGTAATTTCAATAGGAAGGATTGTCTGAGTTCCATATATGTGTTGATCCCGTAATTCCAATAGGAAGGATTGTCTGAGTTACACAAATGTGTTGATCCCGTAATTCCAAAAGGAAGGATCATTAGTAACTCCGTAAAGACCTAAATCCCATAATTCCAAAAGGAAAGATCGTTAGTAACTCTGTGAAGACCTAAATCCCATAATTTCGAAAGGAAGGATCATTGGTAACTCCGTAAAGACCTAAATCCTGTAATTCCGAAAGGAAGGATCATGTTGATGTTTTTATGATGATGATGACGTACTAATTAAAAGATCAGAATACGATGATGATGCTGTTGCTGATGATGATGATGTTTCTCTGATCGAAAGATCAGAAGTTGCTGATGATGATGTTCTCTGATGGAAAGATCGAAATATGATGATGATGATGTTTTCTGATCGGAAGATCAGAATTTGCTGCTGATGATGATGTTTTCTGATTGAAAGATCAGAATGCGATGATGATGATGATATTTTTGATCGAAAGATCAGAATGTGATGATTATGATGATGCCGTATTATCAAAGTATGATGATGATGATGTACTGATCGAAAGATCAGAATATGATGATGAGTTGATGTTAGAGTATGATGATGTTCGGTTGATGATGTTTCTGATCGAAACATTAGAGGCTGATGATAATGATGATTCTGATTGAAAGATTAGAATGTGATGATGATGATATTTTGATTATGATGTTGTTGATGTTTTGATGATGTTTTCATGATGATGTTGATGTTTTGATGATGATGTTTATGATTAAAAGATCATAGTATGATGATGATGATGTTTCTGATCGAAAGATCAGAGTATGATGATGATGTTGTTGCTGATCGAAAGACCAAAGTGCCGAAGAAGATGTTGCTGATTGAAAGGTCAAAGTGTTGAATATGATGTTGCTAATCGAAAGTTCAAAGTGTTGAAGAAGATGTTGTTGATCGAAGCGGTCAAAGTACTAATGATGTTGAAGACTAAAGATTGAAGATGAAGACTACATGATGTTGAAAAGCTTCCAATGATTTATAGATGTATCACCCTGATGATGTTGATGATTTCCTCTATCTCTCTCCTACTATTATTGTTGTTGATGTTTTTATAGAATACCCTTCTCGTTAAGGGGGAGTGTTGAAATATTGTAACTTCGAAGAATATTCTATATGTATCTTTTGTGGTCCCCGATGGTCCTACCGGGAGAACCACTTGTATTATCTTGTACCTCGATTCTTCTAATCGAAAGAACTAATAAGAGTCATGAGTTTGTCCCCTCTAATTGTAAAGGCGGGTCATTAGCACCCCAGTGTGGTTACTTGAGCCTACATGTGTAACTCGAGCCTACATGATTAACTCGAGCCTACATGTCGAATGAGTTAATTCAAGTGAATGGATGAATATAAATAGAGGTGTGGTGCTCCTCATTTGAGACACACACTCTCACTTGTGTAGCGCATTAGTGGAGAAGAGAAGTAGCCGGAGAAGGAGGAGGATCAGGCTTTGATATCCTTGCTGGTTTTATCTTTTATCTTTTTGGGGCATCTATATTGAGGAATCTTTTGTTGGGTTTTTCCCTTTAGGGTTTTCCCATGATAAATCTTTGTGTTCCTTTTGTACGGTTGTGCTTTTCTATCTTTCAGTGATCCTGTTTATATGCTTTTGTTATGAAAAATTAAATGAAATACTGATGTCTTAGCTAAGAATATGAAAATTTAACATAAGTTGGTTTCTCAACTCAAAAAGAATGCTGTACCTGTCAAGCAGCCTGCTGCACCTGCTAGGAAAGTTGTTGTTTTACCAAAGAAAGTGGTTGTTTCATCCAAAGCATTGCATCAACCAGCACCTTCAGCCACACTTGATCAAGTCCAACTCAAACCTACAGCTCATGAGGTAAGGTTTTCAGATAGGCTGCATCATTCCTTCAACCTTGAGTCTGAAATTCAAAAATTGAAAATCCCTTTCCCTTTAGTTGAGTTGATGAAGAATGATGCATTTAAAACCTCCATTCTGAATTCCCTTCAGCCCAAGGTGCACATTGACACTAAATTTGTGAACCTGCAAGATGACAAGCCTGTTGTAACCCTGGGCCCCATGATTGAAGACCTAAAGGACTCTTGCCCACCATTCTATATATCCTTGAACATCCATGATAAAATCCTCCATAACTGTTTGCTGGATTCAGGATCCTCTCATAACTTAATGCCAAAGGTTGTAATGGATGAGATCAGCCTTAGCATTACCAAGCCCTACCATGATTTATTCTCCTTTGACTCTAGAAAGGTCAAGTGCTTGGGCCTCATCAAAGAACTTGCTATAAACTTAACTCAATTGTCTTTGAAAAGCTTAATGATGGACATCGTAGTGGCAGATATTCCTCCTAAATTTGTCCTTTTGCTATCCCGGTCATGGAGAAAAAGATTGGGTGGCACCCTTCAGATGGATCTCACATACGCCACCATTCCCATGTTCGGAGGAGAAACTAAGAGATTGCAAAAGGAAAATCATCTAGCATACATTATAAGTAAGGAGAGTCGCTCAGTAAATCACCCCATCTACGCTGTGGACACTGATTTTGGATATTACATCTTGCAAATAGATGATAATAAACAGACATTAGTTCAACTCAGTGAGCCCATGCGTCCAAAGCCGGAAGAAGTCACAATAGCTATCTAGACCATGTATTTCGATGGGGCAAGCACTCAAAACTCAGCAAGCTCAAGGGTCGTGTTGATCTCCCCATCTAAGGAGAACATTCACCTATCATATAGGCTCGATTTCAAAACCACGAACAACGTAGCAGAATATGAAGCCTTGCTGCTGGGAATTAAAGCGGCCAAGGAGATGGGGATCATGTGCATGAAGATTTTTGGGGACGCAGAACTCATCATATAGCAGGTCAACAACACTTTTCAGACAAAAAATATCAGACTAAACGCCTACAGAGACGAGGTATGGAAACTCAGAGACTCATTTATGTTTTTTGAACTGTCATATATTCCTAGAGATTTGAATCACCTGGTTGATTCCCTGGCTATCTCTGCAAGTCTGTTTGTTCCTCCTTTATCCCCTAGGCTTAGTTATGATGTTCAGGTCAAGTACAGACCCTCTCTGCCAGATAATGTAAAATTTTGGAGGGTGTTTGAAAATGATGGGGAGCTTAGTAAATTCCTTCAATTAGTGGATGAATTCTCTAACATACACATAGACCAGGAAAAATTTAACCTGGAGGAATCCATGCCTCTCAAGTAAAAAGATAAAGTGACTGAGCACAATATTGTCCAATTGCCCAGCAACTACATACCTTGAGGTCTAGTACCACTAGAAGAACTGTTTGATCACAATGACATCCCGTTCAAGCTTGCCAAAAGAGAGCTAGATCCTGCTATCCAAAATCACAACATAGGAAGCCAGAGCCATCCAAAACTGATAAATCTATCCACTGGGATGACTACTGAACAGAAGTCTAAATATTCGAGCTTGATAAAAGAGTTTTCTGATGTCTTTGCATGGGAGTATAGTGACCTAAAAATGTATGACACCAACACCATCCAGCATAGGATTCCTTTGGAGAAGGACACCATTCCTTTCAAACAGAATTTGAAACCCATAAGCCCTCTTCTATTACCAGTGATTGAGAAAGAGATCCACAAAGTCCTCAAAGCCAAGATCATAATTCCTATTAGGTATTCCCAGTGGATTGCAAATCTAGTAGTGGTAAGAAAGAAAAATGGAGAAATCAGGTTGTGTGTGGATTTTAGAAACCTGAAAAAATGTTCCAAAAAAGACAACTATCCACTGCCCAAGATGGAACATCTGCTACAGAGAGTCTCGGGGGCCAGGGTCATGTCCTTCCTTGATGGCTTCTCTGGATACAACCAAGTGGCTGTGCACCCAGATGACCAAAAGAATACTTCCTTTACCACCCCCTGGGGCACCTTCATGTATGCTAAAATTCCATTTGGGCTAATGAATGTTGGGGCTACTTTTCAGAGATCTATGGACCTAGATTTTGTATGGATAAAAGATAAATATGTGCTGATATATTTTTATGACTTAACAGTTTACTCTCACAACCATCATGACCACTTGCAACATTTGAGAAAGGTATTTCTGAAGTCCAGAAGGTATGGAATATCATTGAACCCCAAGAAGTCCCAGTTTGCACTAAATGAAGGAAAGCTCCTAGGCTACATAGTCTCAGCTGAAGGTGTAAAGATTGATCTAGTAAGAGTGGAGGCAATTTAGCAACTGTCAATACCAAGGTCAAAAAGAGACGTTCAGTCCTTTTTAGGAAAGATAAACTTTGTCAGGAGATTCATTCCAAATTTATCCGAGCTAGTAATGCATATAACAGTCATGCTAAAAAAGGATGTAGAAATCAAGTGGACCGACCAGGAAAGAAATTCTTTTGAAGACATTAAGAAAGCCATCATGGAGGCCCCGACTGTAATGTCCCCGGTTTCGACCCCGTTTGCATGATGTATATAATGTAATTAATTAGGGTGAGGAGCTCAAGGCAAAAGCCCCACCATCGATTTGGCTGTGTATGTTTCGGCAATGAGGATAATTGCCGATGGTATGTTGTGCTATCCGGCACATTTTAACATGGCATCATGTAAACACGCACATCAATTAAAAGAATCCCACAACCAGCTATGGCAGTGCAACATTGAAAGAAAAGGGCATGATTTCCAAAGGATAAGGGGTGGGGGATGTCAAACCTTGGTTATGGGGGAAAACCCCATGTTTTGTCACCTTGTTGACTTCCCATCTTCCCTTGTTAACCTCTTTAATGCTTCAGCTGGTGGTTGGGGAAGTTATTGCTGAAGTGGTGGTGGTTGTGGCAGGCTGTTAGCCTTACCCACTTGCCCACTCCACCCACGTTTGCCATTCTTCTCCCTCACACACTCATCCATGGTCAGTTTTCTCTCACCACGATTTTGGGGTCTGTTGGCTCCTCACGCATAGGTTTTGGGGGCGTTTTTTTTGTCTCATGCAGGTTTTCTTCCTCCTCCCCCACAAGTTGCTGAGCACCCACGAACTGCAAATTCGCGTTCTTCCTGTTAGTGGTGCATCCACGGGCAAAAATGGAACCGTTTTTCCTCATGCAGGGCCTCCATTGTCTATTCTTTTCCCTGTTGGGTCAGATTGTTTACCCACGCACAGGTATTATTCTGTTTGGGGCACACATAGTGAGCTGAGAGCTGTGCTCTTGCACCCACGACTGACTGTGAAGGGCCATTCACGTTTTTGGCTGTCTCACAGATTAATTGGGTCGTTTTCCCTACTGTAAGTCATGCTCACTAGTAGATTTCGGGGCTGTAGTCTTCCCCATGTTGTGAATGTATTTGCTGTTACGTTTGGGGGCTGTTGTAAATTCGAGTGAGAGTCATTTTGGCCACGATAGGGCCAAGAATGACTCATATTTCGTTTTCCCTGTTTAAGCTGTGACAACTAAGTAATTGCCTGAGTGCAATGGTTAGTCTGCGGACTGTGCTGGCTTGGCTTGTCTGTTGAAAGCCTGTGAAACCCAGCTGTGTTAGTTGTTGTTAGTGCCCCTTGGCTATGTATAAGCCTGCAATTGACCCTTATTCCAGAGGAATCATGCCCAGCTCGGGGGTGGCAGCGTTGCTGAGAGATTGATGAGCAAGCTGGCCTATGGTTGGGTGGAACGTTGCAGCGACGTAGCTGGTTGCGGGTGGATTCTTCATTAACAGATAAGTGCTGCTAGTCTATCTCTGTAATTATATCAATTGTGTATGGAATTACGATGAACATGTAATTGCTGGAATGTATGTTTGCTTCCGTTGTATGACTGAAGAATAATGCATCTGTGTATGCTTGTAAGTTTCAATTTCAGCATTTGAATTCTGTTTATGTCCATGGGGCATTTTTCCCGGTTGTGTTTGATGTGTTCGTCGCGTCCTCCTTGCCGATTGAGGGATGGGGACGTGACACCGACCCTGATTAGTCCCGACTACACCAAGGGTTTTTAAATTTTCTCTTTTGCATCTTATGACACAGTGGCAGTTGTACTATTACAAAAGAATGATGAAGGTCTTGATCATCCAATTGCTTTCTTCAGTAGAAACCTGAGAGATGCTGAGCTGAAGTATGACTATTGTACAGGATTATACACCTAATAACCTAAGGTCTAGGGTTACCAACATACTCAATTACTTGCAGACAATTGACTCTTAAAGCACAAAATAAGAAATAGGAAGATCAAAAGGACTTACTTGTTAAACGAAGGTCGATCCTTGCTAATCTTCTTCTTCTCTGTTCCACTTCCAAAGTCTTCAGGATTGTTCCTCTTTCACCTGTCAAGAAACACTTTTCCAGATACAAGATGATTCATATATGTATAAGCAGGTTAGATAAATCACATATAGATGCAGAAGCATAAATAATTATCAAACCACAAGACATGAAACACATATGGAAGAAGTAATCTCTTTATTATCAATAATGGAAAGAGTTCAGATACAACCCAACGCCTGAGACAAGGACTCCTCTGCAACCAAAGGATTATGAGTTCACTGCTCCAAACACTTCTGTATAAACTCCACCAGCATAACTTTGCTCTCCAAGTGTAAGTAATAGACACCCTCCCCAAGGCCTGTATTTATATGGGTGAAATAAGGAAGTTCTCGAAGGTTAGGGAGGTTACAATAGTTAAGGAAATTAAGTTAAATAACTTAACTAATATCCCATTAGCGCGAGTGTTTTTATGTTTTAATGTTGAGATACATTCGCGGGTTTGTAGCAGAGCAACCCGCGAATGACTCGTGACTATGTATAAGCGCAACCCGCGAATGACTCGCGACTATGTATAAGCGCAACCCGCGAATACATGGATTCGCGACTTGCTGAACAGGAGACTCGCGAGTGATGTGTGAGTTGTATAAAATGATAGTCGCGAATACATCTCAATATAGGCAAATGACAAAGTAACTAGGTGGATGGTGAAAGAATGTATTTCATGACAAGCCAATCTATAGTATTTTGGGAGAACCTCTATCCATAAGTGTCCTTTTGTGTGCCAACATGAGGGATGTTGGCACTTGGACGGAGAGGTTCCATTCAGGTGTATAACAGATGCCCCCTAATGTGTGAGGTCAGAGGGGAACGATGGCCGAAATACATTATAATATTCATCTTTGGAGAACTTAGAAATCCAATGGAGCAGAGAGAGTACCTGAAACAAAGCATAATAATGTCATATACAAAGTTACATATAAGGATTCTATGTTCAATTTACTGGAACATTAGCTCCTTTACAATATTTGATTACATCATATAATACAGGTATAGAACCACGTATATTACAAAGGTGGATCGAAGCCACAATATACAATAATGATGAATCTTCAAAGATCTGGAAGCTATGTAGATAGATTGAACATATTCTTGCCAACTTAGTCTATATGTGAGAGACTAAGGTCTTCATAAAAGATCCCAAAGAACCAGTACAATCCAAGCCATGTGAATAAGGGTAACCTGAAGTCGAACATGGAGAGGATTCAACAGTTTGTCAATCAATAGGTGATAATTGACAACTGAAGCAAAGGAGTTCACCAATGATGAAAGTAATTCTAGAGGTACGATCATCAAAACTCTAGGTCTTCGTCATCAGGAAGTACTGAAACGGAACCATGTTGTGATAAGGAAGGAAACAGATCCTCCAACGGATCACAAGAGTGACTAGGAATTGGGAAAAAGAAGGGAGACACAAATAGATAGCAGATATAACAATGATGGAATCAGGTTATAGATCAAACATTGGGTAAAGTCCTTGAATAGTGAGCACAACACAGAGATGACCCAAGGCAATGTACAACGGATAGATAGAACAACTAGACTTATCTGTCATGTAGGAGACATGATCAGATTCCCCAGGTATAATGGACAAGAGGAGGAGTAAGAAACTCAAAGTGATAGCTGAACACAAGTGTATACTAAAACATGGATATCGGAAAGCAAAGAGTTCTATGTTCAAGGAAGACATGCTGCCATTATTGAAAATAAGAGAAAACTTCTTCCTTACCTTCCTTACCTTCCCTGTTAAATTTTAACGAGTCCCAGGAAAGTAAACTTGGTTCCCTCTTCATTTTTTAACAAGCTTGAAGAGATGGGAAAATAATGCTTGATACACTGATCCGTGGATTTAATGAGCCCGAACTAGTACATGCTCAAATGGTGTTTTCACATTTAGAGAGTCTGAAAACTCCAAAGAAGACTCCAGGGGGGTCCTTTTTCATCCAATTTAGTCTCCTGAGGCCGAAAAAGTATAAAACAAACCACAGAAGAACTCTCTTAACTTCCGAAGAAGAAAAGGCGCACCTTTTTCGTACTTAGTTAGGGAGGTTCGAAAAAGGTTAAATTACCACCTACCCAACGCTCCTTCCAGAACAGCATAAGATAGCTTGAGTTTTATGAGTGTGAAGGAAAGCAAGATCACTCGGAAAGATCCATTTGGTTACGAGAAATGAGGCTTACAACAATAAACTCGTTGCTTTGTTCTTTAGTGTTTAACGAGCATGACAAAGACACAAAGTACACTCGGAATCTTTTTCATGTTTGGGTCCATAGCACGAAAAAGAGAAAACTGAGCTCAAAATAGGTGTTCCTTTTCTGTAAATTTAGTCCCTCAGTTCTGGAAAAGTGATAAACCTATACCTGAGAATACTCTTCTCAATTCAAAAGAAAAGAGAGTGATCCTTTCTCGTATTATTCCGCATGGTCCGAGAAAGAGATAACCTACCACCAATGCGGATGCCCATTCACATATTCTTAATGAGCTTTAACGGATGAGATAACTTGGCAATCAAGTCTGTTTTGAAGGAGTCAGACCAGGGCCTAAAGAAACTCCATAAGGTCGGGGAGTCCTATAAAGGGATAGCTTGTAAAAAGAGATTCAGAAGAAGCTCTATTTGGCGTGAAAAATAGCTATGAGGAAACCCCTGGGCCTGAAACAGTGACGGCATGAGTACCAAAGGATGGTAAAGGCATAATAAGATGACACTCATGAAATAAGGATCCTAGCCACGGAAGAACAATGGTAGAGACAAGGGACTAATGGCTTAGGACACCATAGTCCGTGGCAAAATGTTGCATACTAAGGTTAATGTGGAGTGATAAGATGCCAACATGAGTTGGAGATAGAAAAACCACCCTATAGAAGCATCAACACTTAGTAAAAGTTGGTAAACCTGTTCCAAGGCACAAAGAGGTGATATTAGTCGATTGACATTTCAAACTATACAAAAGAACCACTTTACAAAATTTTATTTCTATAAATAGCTTGAAAATTAAAACATTTCTCACCATTTGCACTTTTTGGACCAAAAAGGAAAGTTTACCCTCTATCTTCGATTGATTACCGTGGACAATTGGACCGTCGGAATTCAGATCCGTCAGTTGCAGGTAACTCTACACCCTAAACCCTTCAATTTGATCCAAACAAATACCAAAATTAATGGTTAATTCAGTATTTTACATGATCCCAAATTATATAAGGGATCATTCACGAGTTGCAAAGAGTAAAAGTCGTGAATACGTGTTTTACTCGCGAGTTGTCGAACTAGGCAGTCGCGAATGACTCGCGGCCTACCTAACTAGACAGTTGCGAATGCAGCACTATGGGTGAAAACTCAAAATTAATGCTCAATTGTTTATTTTTAAAGATGAAATAATGAACCAAATTGTGTGTATTTTCCAGGAAAAATATGGTGCTGGAGTGGAGGGAAAGAGAACATGAAATAATGGATCATGTAGTGCTCCAAAGCATGGCCATAATACAAGCATTGAGAACTTGCAGGCTGCTGAAGTTCTTTTGCACATTGTCCATGCGGTCAAATGTCCACTTACTAGAATTCATGGTCAACTACTAGGATCATGACATGGGGATGTTTAATCTTCAAGGTGAGACTTTAGAGCTTACCATAGAGGATATATATTTCATAACCGGGTTATCACAACGGGGGGCACCGGTGAACTTGGAGGGCACTGGAAAGGGCGGAGACCCCTTGAGTGTCCAAAACTATGTTGACATGTTCTGTATACTAGGTACGCAAAAGAGGGGCAGCAGTGTTATTATTGCAGACATCCAGGATTTCACACTCCAGGTACTAGCTAGCACTATTGTGAGACTGGCGGGATCATTAGGGTTGCATATGGCCACCAGGAATCAAATGAGGGTGGCGGTTGATTGCTTTAGAGGTGCCCTCTATAATTGGTGCTCGGGAGTGCTCCCCATCACGAAGAGGAAACTTTCCGACTGTAGGAGAGGAATACACAAGAAATTTGGTTATGCCAGCATACTAGTAGCGTTCTTCTTCGAGAGGGTACCAGCTATGAGCCCTGCGATACCACTACAGGTCCGACATCCACGTCAGCCGAGGCTGAGCCGGTGCGGAGATATCTTCCTCCGTCAAGGAGGAGGAGACATAGTACATAGCGTCTACGATGATGACTTTTATGTATGGTGGGAACGACAGCTGTCGGCGTTGGAGTAGTTTCCATATGCTGGGATGGATTTCCGAGGTGATCCCGACCTTGTCCTCCCTCCAGGAGGAATATGGGGTGAGATGGGTAAGTGATTTTTTAATTTTTTATCATTTTCAAATTTTTATGAATTTTCAAATGATAGAATATATACATATGTACAAATCCTAATCCTAGTCATGCGTAAAAATGCAGATATTGGACCAGTCCGCCCTGAAGGGCACCCGCGGATGTTCGTGCGACCGGTTGTAGGAGGAGACCCAGGATTGGTTCGAGTACTAGAGGGGAAGCTGGCCAGGCTGACCCAGCGAGTACCTACGATACGGATTGAGCACATACCTATGGCCATGCAGGAGTTTGTAGTAGGGGTTCCACCGATATGGCTACGACTGTTCAGGCGAGTAGCTAGAGCAGTACTTGTCTACAGAGATGCGGTGGAGGCTGAG
>LPNX011086333.1:176500-193765 GCA_001517045.1 Pseudotsuga menziesii | reverse complement strand
AAAATCGCAGATTGCAGATAAAGAGATAATGTGCTTTGCTGGATCTAAGCTGGAGATCAGTTCATAATTGCTGCATTATTAGAAGTGAAAATTGTAGAAAGGAAAATCCAGATGCCAAAACAAAAACAAAATCCAGAAATTGTAGATGGATTCTGGTGCTCGCAGATGCCAAAACAAAAACAAAATCCAGAAATTGCAGATGGATTATGGTGCTCGCAGATGCCAAAACAAAAACAAAATCCAGAAATTGCAGATGGATTCTGGTGCTCGCCATCAATCACACAAATATGCGGCANAAATCCAGATGCCAAAACAAAAACAAAATCCAGAAATTGTAGATGGATTCTGGTGCTCGCAGATGCCAAAACAAAAACAAAATCCAGAAATTGCAGATGGATTATGGTGCTCGCCATCAATCACAGAAATAGACTACAAGGGAGAATACATCAAATACTATAATAATCTACTCGTATCAATTTCTATAATTCAATCGTTTCTCATATGCATATTTCATATATAAAGTTAAAACTTAAATTATAAGCATTCGCATACCTGAGACAAATCTGTAATTGCTCTCAGCCTTCAGCCTTATTCCGAAAGTCCAGCTTGTACGTATTGTTTTGAAATGTGTATAGGTGTTTTGATTTACTTACAAATATATATATACACCTAAGATTATTAATTATATACAATAATGTCACATATATACAATTATATATATATATATATAAATATTGAAATACACGCACATGGTGCAGTTATCTTCTACAGGGGAGGGGCACGTTGAAATTGATATGGAGTTCCTAGGAAATGTGTCTGGTGAGCCCTACATTCTGCACACAAACATTTATATCAATGGGTTAGCCGATAGCGAGCAGCAGTTTTATTTATGGTTTGATCCAACAGCAGATTACCACAATTACTCGATTACCACAATTACTCAATTCTCTGGAACCCACAGCAGATTGCGTAAACTTTCTTTATCTCTATCTCTTCCTTACAATCTGGTTTGGACGGTTTATCCATTTTGACTTTGAGTTGAGCTTCAATCTAATTATATATGGTTTTTTATTTAATGTGAACTACATTTCAGGGTTTATGTTGATGGTTTGCCAATCAGAGTATTTCCAAACAGTGAAGACATAGGCGTGCCATATCCAAATGGACAGGAAATGAGAGTGTACTCGAGCTTATGGAACGGCGATCAGTGGGCAACTCAAGGGGGGCGGGTGAAAACAGATTGGTCTTACTCACCATTTGTGGCTTCCTACATGAATTTCAAAACTGACATCTGTGAATGGACAGGCAATGGCAGCACCTCTCAGTGTTGGGCAAATAACTGGTGGAGTTAGAGCTTGAGCTATGCCGAGCAAGGACAACTACAATGGGTTCGGAGCAATTATATGATATACTATTACTGCAAAGATACCGCCAGATTCAATTATCAGCTTCCAGCAGAGTGCTCGCGACAACCACAGTAAAGAATAATTCCACTACAAATCTCGGTCGGTGTATGTCGTTGTTTTTCGATTCTTAAATTTATTTATTTGAAACAAACATTCTGGACCTTTCGACCGCTAAATAAAATGGAATTTTAGGTCACCTTCCTTCCTTTTTATGTAGAGATCTTGGTGCTATGTACCCAGCTTAGATCCAGATTTCATGACAAAATATATATATATACATACCTAAGATTATTAATTATTAGGCCGACTTGTATATATATAGATATATAATCCGACTTTTTTATGTGACATGTGTCATCTCCACGTTGAGCACAGAATCACACTTCTACCTCATACCGGGCTGTAGAATGCGCCTCTCGGCGCAACAAGTGTTCTTTACATGTTTGCTGTATATTTTATGAAATGTGTGTGAGATGCCAATCCAAAATATAATTAGCATATGCATCAGTCAATGAATTTTGATTTTGTGGAATATGATTGAAAGTAATAACTTCAAAATGTCTTTCCAGTAAACGAATTTGTATGAACTGACGTAACAAGGTAGGATTCCGTACCTGATAAGCTTGATTGAGCTGGGAAACTACCAACTGAGAATCGAAATGGACTTCAAGTTGGGTGATGCCACGTGACAAAGCATCCCATAGGAGCTCAATAATAGCCCTATACTCAGCAACATTATTAGAATCAGGACCAAGACAAGTGCCACCCGTGGCAACAAGCTGTCCTGTGGGAGAATAGATAACCCATGCTGCCGAAGCCAGGTTGCAAGTGTGACGGCTGGTGCCATCAGTGAAACATACATACATTTCGGAAGACATCTGCAACAACCAGGAGATAATATAAAAAACAAAACTGACAACCTAATGTACATAAAAATACATACACTAAAATACAAGAAAAAGTGCTAAGCCTAAGCATAGTACTTCTTTAGGTAGAGCCCATTTCTAGGCTCAGTCAGCTTATTCCCATCATAATCCACTAATTCATATGCACCTTTACTCAAAACTTTTGACACGACATAGGGTCCTAACCACATAGCCTTGAATTTTCCTGCCCCCAGAGGTTCTTTATCTTGGTCCCAAAGCAAGACAAGTTCCCCTTCAGAGAAAACCCTAGGTTTGACCGTTTTATCATATTGAGATTTAACCCTATTCTTATGAGCCTGATTGGCAGCCAACGCATTTCTACATTGCTCATCAAGGTGTTCTAGATGTACTAGACGTTCTTCAAGCTCAATTGTATCAGGTAACACATGAATGGCTATCTGTAAGGAAGGGATTTCACATTTAATCACAGTGACTGCTTCCACCCCGTGAACGAGTTGGAAAGGTGAATAACCCGTGGCAGTCTTAACATTAGTTCGGTAAGCCCAAAGAGAAGGATATAACATGATATGCCAATTAGAACGGGCTGTATCAATTGTCCGTTTAAGGATAGTTTTCAAAGTCTTGTTTACAGCCTCAACTTGGTCATTTGCTTGCAGATAGTATGGAGAAGAATGCTCTTGTCGAAATCCGAGCATGGTGGTCAGTTCTGTCATCATGTTATTTTGAAAATGACTACCATGGTCAATGACAATCACTTTGGGAATACCAAACCTTGCAATAATTTGATTGAAAACAAAGAAAGCTATAGTTTCCTCGTTATCTTTGAAAGTAGGCATTGCCTCTGTCCATTTCGTAAAATAGTCAATGGCAACAATGATGTATTTATGCCCCCCAACCGAGACTGGGTTGCATGTCATGTAATCAATCCCCCATTTCATGAAGGGGCCTACCGAGACAATAGGAAATAACAGAGCAGGATGCGACAACATTTTTCTGGTGTAAAGATGACATGGATGACAGCGCTTCACAGCTTCCACACAATCTTTAAAGATCGTGGGCCAAAAATAACCAGCACGCAAAATCTTCTGGGCCGTTGCTAACCCAGATAAATGACCCCCACATGCTCCACTATGAGAATCATTTAGGACAATCTCCGCTTCCTCATGAGTAAGGAAACGACGCAAGATGGAATCTACCCCTCGTCGATATAATGTATCTCCCATAATGAGGTAATTCTTAGCATGAAGGCGTAACTTACGTCGGTCCACCCTAGAGTAAGCGGCATGATACTTCAAAGTCTGGAGATATACAAGAATATCCCCGTACCAAGGATCAGAGGTAGATATCAAGAAGATGTGCTCATCTGGGAATGAGTCATCCTCAACTGCTACATTTTCTTTAGTGGGAAATTCTGTTATTAGCTTAGCAAAAACTAAGGAATTTTTAGACTTAGAGGATTAAAAATCCAAGTCAAACTCCTAGAGAATGACTATCCACTTGTTGAATTTTCCCCCAACAATCCGTCGGGATAAAACATATTAGAAAGGATTCACATCTGCCACTACCGTGGTGGTCCTCAGTAAAATGTAATGGCGCAACCTCTGCACAGCATAGACAGCTGCTAAGGCTAACTTCTCGACGTGGGAGTACCTAAGCTCAGGTCCAGCCAAAGCATGGCTAAGATAATAAATGACATGCTCAACGAGCTTATCGTCTTCCTGAACTAGCACTACCCTAATGGTTGACTCCGACGCGGCCATATATAATATAAAATCCCTAGAATAATCTGGTGGGCGTAACAAAGGAGCCGACATCAAAGCTTTTTTCAATGCCTCGAACGCAAGTTGTGCGGTTTCATCCCATACAAAAGGAGTGTCTTGTTTGAGCAAGCGCATGAAACCTTTAGTGATCTTGGCATAATTAACGATAAAACGTCGAAGAAAGTTGGACTTTCTTTGCAGGCTTTGAAGTTTCCTGAGAGAACGAGGAGGAGGCAGATTTACAATGGCCTCAAATTTTAAAGGATACACCTAGATGCCTCTACTAGATACGATGAATCCGAGTAATCTTCCCGACTCGACATAGAAAACACACTTGTGGGGATTCAAGAAAATTTTATAGTATCTACATCTTTCAAAAATCAACCTCAAATGGTCTGGATGCTGGATCCTCTTGCGAGAATGTGCAGGTAGGTCATCAAGGTAAGGTTCAACAATGGCTTTTATGTCGTGAAAAGCAAAGTTCATGGCTCGTGGAAGGTAGCCCCAACATTTTTCAATCCAAATGGAATTTTTCTATACGCAAATGTACCCCAAGGGCAAATGAAAGCAGTTTTATGTTGGTCTTCTGGTTTGATTTGGATTTGATTGTAGCCAGAGAAACCATCCATAAATGAAAATAATTCACTCCCCGCACATGCATCTATGATCTGGTCAATGAATGGTGTGGGGTAGTTATCCTTGGGACATGCTTTATTGAGATCTCTAAAGTCAGTACAAACACGAATAGTCCCTTTCTTTTTATCAACAGGAACAGGGTTGGATACCCATTCAGTCAAATCTATGGGATATATAAAACCAGCTTTCAAGAGCTTCTCAACTTCTACCTTCACAGCCGCCGCTTTACGCAGGTTCATGGGGCGTAATTTCTATCGAACCGGCTTGGTATCAGGATAGGTTCAGATTTCATGTTGGACAATAGATGGATCAATGCCTTGCATCTCCTCATATGACCAGGCAAAGATATCACATAATTCCTTGAAAATGGCAGTGTAGATGGCAATCTCCTCCAGAGAGCAGTTTGCACCTATATAGATGTTTTCCATGACATCTGGGTTCACAGAGATATTGATAGGTGTAGTGGTGGAAATTTTTTCCATATTCCCCTCAGCAAACACCCCTTCCCTAGGCAAAGTGTTGATAGGTACCTCAATATCATCTGAGAGTCTCACCTTAAACTCTTGGTTTTCTATCTTGCTCAGATCTGGAAGAAAATAGGATCGATGATGAAGATCCTCACAAATCTTATCATGTCCACTCATAGCTTCCAGACTAGATTCATCGAAAGGAAAAACGGTATCTAAGCAATCTATGGAATATAAAGAGTTTTTCTCCCATGCGGGAAAATAGACTTCTTCCAGATCATCCGAGACTAAAAGAGGATCTGGAATGGGATCAGTAGTAGCTTCAACGATGGCTTGATAAGCTACCTCTACTATTGATAAGGGCACTTCTGGTTCATGGGGATATGGGAGGACCCAAGGATCAGTCCTATCACCAACCATAGTGATGGAATTCCCCACAGTAGTAGAACCAATGTAGTTCACCGGGGCTGGAAGGTCAAATGTGCCCATCAATGATGCGTACATTCCAGCTCCCAAGCTCTATGTAGCAGGTTTGACCTGATCAACCAATGGCACAGTGGATTCCTTAGACTCTAAATGGCCTTTTCAGGTAAAATCAAGCTGGTCAACAGAAACCAACTTGCCCTCATGTGGAAAAACCACTACACGAAGAACAGCCGATGCAACAACAAACATTGCATAAGTCCAATTCCTTCCTAGAAGCAAATTATAGTCCAAAGGAGCATCAATCACTTCAACTTCAACAGACACTGCTTTGCTTGCCAATTTAAGCTCGAAAGCCGGCAGGATACCATGAGGATGGAAGGATCTTCCATCAAAAGTAGTAAGTAAAGTGTTTGATGGGACCAGCTCTAGGGATCCAAGAGCTTTCCAACAGGCTAGGGACATAACACATGTAGAGGCTCCCTCATCAAGAACTGCCCTTCCAATGGTCTTACCACCATGGATGACATCTATCGATAGGGCTACATGGTAAGGCAGGCAAATTTTGACATCAGACAGATTGAATTTCGCCATGAGACTCGAAGAATCCATGCTACCTAAAGCTGCTAAGAGAGCATCCCGCTGGGAAAGACAACTATGTAACACCTCTAAAGCTGACATTGCACATGGGGTTTGAGCTAAGTCTTCAACCATGGAGTAGTTTGAAGCAGCCCTAGCATTAGGGTTATGCAAAGTCTTCTTGAAAACACCTTTCGGTATCTTTGGCATAGTTTCAGCAGGCTTCTCTATCGTGAGAGGGTTGGAAGGTTCAACTACAGCTTTACCCTTCTCAGAAGTCTCAGTTTCATAGTTTTTGTTCCTGGTTTGCAACAAAGTTGAAGATCGAACCATGTTGATATAATTAGGGTCAAGGGTAGTTTGAGTGCCCCCTGCTACATTAGAAGCTGAAGCAGAGTTCTGTCCTTGGAGAAACGGGTCCTTCAGGACAGCCGGTTGTTGAGATTTGAGCAGCTTCTGGGCTTGATCCATAAGGGGACAAAGGTGAGTAAGGTGGTCCTCTTGGCACAACTTACAAGGGAACTTGACCTTCTTCTTTTCTTTATTGCCCCCAACAACATTGTTTGCAGGCTTGGGCTTGTTTTGGTTTCCCTCTCCTTTCTTACCTTTCTTCTTCTTCCCGCCGGGCTGCTGATTGCCCTTAGAAGAAGTTTGCGCAAAAACATTTTCATTTTGGGGAGAGGAGGCAGCCTTTGCTACCTCTGCCGTAGACTGTTTGACAGACAACTGGTGAAGTTGCTTAGTTAAAGACTCTACGGTGGGAGAGTTGACAGACCCAACCACACCATCGTCGTGGGGTCCAGGCTTAGGCTTCTCCGCCTCGTGCGAAGGCCTCGGTGCCTCAAGGATGATCTCATACAAGATCCCAGACTGTGAGTAAATCATGTCTAACTGCTGGGCCCTAAGTATGGCTTCTTCTTCATTCGTTACTCCTGATGTGGAAACATCCTTAGATATGTATGGCAACAGTGATTTAAGGAACCATTCTAATAGAAACTCAAGAGGAATGGTGGCTTTGATAAGGCTCTTTTTCCTCCTCCACTCTTGGATATGATCCGAGATGTGGGTAGCCTTGTTTTGTCTAAAAGTAGACAACAAGTCCGTTCCAAAATCATATCGAACCGAAAGCTGAAAGTGGCTAAGGAAAGCACTAGCCAAATCCCAGAAACTACTAAAGGCAGCAGAAGGAAATTCGATATACCACTTAGCCACCGTACCATTCAAGGTTCTTTGGAATAGCCTCAATCTAATTGAATCCTCATTCAATGAATTGGAAGAACACCATAAGTGAAAAGTGGTGGCATGTGCCCCAGGATCTTCACCAGCTTTGCTTCGAACTTAGGGATGTCTGAGGGCAATTTGGTGGGAACAGGTGGCCACAAGGGGTCATGCCTAACCGGGTCATTCATCAACTTTGACAAGTTTGGCAAGTTTAAAGTTTCCAGAAAAGGAATTTTGGGCCTAACCGGGGTAGTAAATGTGCCAACTTGGGGATTCGAGGGACCTGCCCCCAAATGCCCATGGGTAAAAGTGGGGTTGTCCCCAGCCACCAGTTGTGAAGTGGGAAGGCTGATTTGAAACGGATTCCATCCGTAAGCCACAGGATTTTGTGTGGGAGGTGTAGTATAAGTGTTTCGGGCCGTCCCCATAGAAGCAGGGGTCTGGAAGACTGGAGCAGGTATCCCTCCGCTAAACAATGAAAAGGGAGAGCTTGTGTATGGGACCTAAATAGGGGTTTGGAATCTCTTCCTGTAAGAGGTGTTGCTCCCAAACTGCACTCCTACATATGAAGGAGATGGACCTACGTATGGACTGGATGGGGGAATGTGCCCCCCATTCCAAGGAAATCCTTGGACATAAGCCAAGGATCTTACCGAACCACTCTGGGTAGTGTAAGGGAAGGAAGAAGGAATGGTAGGTATACTGGGGATCCCAGCAACCGTGTTACCAGAATTACCTCCTATGTTTGAGTGAACCGGTGGTTGAACCACCTGGCTCGCTGGAGTCAAAGGTGTAGAAGGAAAACTATATCTAGGGGTACTGACCAGGGGAGGTTGCACCCCTTCAATCGGAATGGTTGAGGTAAACACAAAAGAACTTTCTTCCATAGAAGACATGACTCTACCCACAGGTACACCTAGCACTGGTGAATCAAAATGCCTAACCTGGACGACCACGGGATCATTTAAGTCAGTCAAGGAGGAGTTAAAATTTCTTGCAAACTCGTCAGTCTGCAATTCTTCTATCTCAAATGTATCAATATTGAAATGGTTAGCAATGAGTTCCGGTTCATCAAGCACTTCACCTGTTCCTACAAGTTCAAATGAACCCTCTGTGTCTAATCTCCGCCTTTGAGGTAAAGGTGGAGGCTCCAATGCAGTGATAGGAGGAAGGTTTCTCAACCTTCTTGACCTTCTAACAATTTGGTCCTCTAGAATTAAATATTTGACAAATCACACTCTAAGGCCAACTAAACACAAGAAAAACCACAGAGCATACACTAAAAACGTTCCTAGAATCTCAAGCAATCAAACCAGGGTAAAAGATATACTTTCCCGAAGAGAGCTGATGAACGATTACTTGGCGTCCTTGAGGTGGTTCTTATGCACAAGCGAAGGAATCACCCACCGCCCTCCTACACTTTCCATAAGGGTTACCTTCCAAGCCCATTCAAGGTGAACCAGAAATAGCCTTCTGGTTTACCTAGGTATGAACCCTAAAAGACAAGAGACTAAAGGTTGCCTTGGCAATACCAGCTATCTAGGGGGACAGTAGTCAGCCGAACTCATACGCATGGGTAGGGTAGCTAAGCCAGAAAATATGTCTAGGACAGAATCCTCAGATGCGTAAAAGTCCTCGGTTACATTTTGACAAGGATTCAGAGGGTTATCTCCTATGTCCAAGCCTCCACGTAGCCTAGTGCTTAACTCCCGTTTGAGAGGAGCTTCCCAGATACAGTGATACATTCAAGGATTTCCCTAAAGAAAGGTCCACTACGTCTGAGTTTATAACTTGTGGGAAGTTTACACTCCCTAGCCCACAAGTCTAGACTAAGCTAGTAGGTGAAAGGCCCCTAAAAATAAAAACTTACTAGTAAATTTTAATTTATGTGTTTATTTTAAAGGGTTGTTCTTTACTCAAGAGGTAATGGAGTGGTATACTGTATGATGTTTTGGCTCAAACAAGAAACAAATGAAAGCAAAGGTGCATTCAAATCAAAATTACCATAAAAACAAACTTCTTTTTAATTTTTGCAAATATGTATTGATGAAATGAAATCTACGATGAAAGAAACTAAGCCTATGTTTTTGTAGTTTTTTGATATAATATTTTTAAATTGAAATGAAATCTACTTATGCAAAAATTACAATGCAAAAGCTTTAACTATGTTTTCTTTTCACTTTTAAAAATAATCAAAACTCTACTATGCATCTACAATGCACAAATCTTGAGCAAACTTGACACTTATAAACTGTATAAAAGCAATAGACTGAAGCAGACAGGCTAACAGGACCAAAAGACAACCAATGAAGGAAGGCTAGGAACCCTATCTTGTCTGCAAATAATGACAAAGAATCAATGTAGACTTACAAAGGCAAGTGACAACCAACCACTGTCAGAAGACAGACTAGAAAAACAGAGCCCAAGACCCTGATCACTAATCTGGACTAAGACACTTTAACCCACTACCCAAACAGGCCAAAACACTTCAGTATGAAAGCAGTAAATAAACCAAGCAAAAAGACTCAAGAGCTTCCAAAAAAGCAAGGAAATGTGATCACCAACAGTATTCAGACTCACTACACAGCATTCTTAAAGAAAGACCACTCAGAAACAGGGACCAAACAAAGAGAAGAAAAAGCAAAACTTATCTCAAAAATCCCCACTTCCAGGAGTATTCGCGACTGTCACTAAGATCAACTCGCGAGTGACTCGTGACTGTCCAATATAACAACCCGCGAATGCACAGTAATATTCGCGACTATCTAGAAAGACAACCCACGAATGGGTATAAAAATTTTCTCAGAAAATCAAGAAAAAACCCAGGACTTTCAAACGCTGAAGTAAATAAGAACCAGGATAAAAATCACAAACAGACTCACAAGAAAAACTAGTCAGGAGGACAGAAAACAACCTACAGCAGTCCGTGCTCCCCAGTGGAGTCGCCAATTCTATTGTACAGGATTATACACCTAATAACCTAAGGTCTGGGGTTACCAACATACTCAATTAGTTGCAGACAATTGACTCTTAAAGCATAGAATAAGAAATAGGAAGATCAAAAGGACTTACTTGTTAAACGAAGGTCGATCCTTGTGTTGCAGCTGCAACATTTTCCCAAAATTCTAAAAAAAAATTGGACCCTCCTTTACTTTGAATTAGTCGGTTCTTTTCTTGATTTTTGGCCTATGGATTTTGAAGCGTCTTCCAGCACTTTGGTTTGCTGTCATTCGATTGGTTCTTTCTCAGTTCATGCTTAAATGAATCCCATCCTTAATTGAGTTCATTGTCGTTTTAAGCCGTGTTGAATCGGGAGTTAAGTCACTGGATTCTTCGCCGTTGCGGGAGGACCTTTAATTCTACCCTCCGACGTTGTGGACCGTTTCTGGGTGTGGAATTTCCCTTTCGCTCCGATCGTTGCGTGTAAGTTTTGTTTCTTTGACGTGTCGGAGGGTTTTTGATTCATCATCGGACGGGTTTGAAGTCTCCCTCGTCCGATGTTGCGGAGAAATCTCCTTTTTGGGCGTCCGCCGTTGCGGATCACTTTGGACTTAGACTTTCTTTTGCGCCCCGATTGCGTTTCGTTTTCTTCCGGCTTCGTATCGGGGCACTTGGACATCACTTCCTTCCCCGTTGCGGGCGGCATCATGCTCTGAGGATTCACCGTTGCGGAGGAGTTCGGATTCTTGGTCATCTGATCAAGGTACCCGCCGATGCCCGATTGTAGTTCACGCGTTCTATTTTATCCGTGCGGGTGAGTTAGTATTGTGGACCATCTGTCGTTGCGGAAGGCCTAAGGTATTAGCCGCCCGACGCAGTTTCATTTCCCACCCGATTTAAAGTCTCTCGCATGCGTGGTGTTTTTTTTATATATATGGTGCGACGGTATGTGTTTTTTGTATTGTTTTTTTTTTATTATCGAGCATTGTCGTGGTGAGCTTAGCGTTGAGCTGTCATGCTTCGAGGGGAGAGAGGGTCTAGCTGTCGTTGTACTAGCTTCCAGGTGGAAGAAGTATTCCAACCTTCATCAACTCAGCCGATTCGCCGGATTGTGAGGTAGGTTTATTCCGTCTTTTCCCATCACGTTTGAGCGGTTATTGGTTTTCTCCCATATTTGGGGTCCCTGGCGTTTTCCCTCGTCCAAGTAGGATTTAAGCCTGTATGAGTGGGTTTTATCTTGACCTTGGGTAAGGGGGGGCGTTTTGACCTTTTAATCCATTTTCTTTTCCGCCTTTAGTCACTGCCTCGCGCACACAAGGGTTGAAGGGTTTAGGCGTAGACGGTCGTTACGCCATCTGCGCCAAACCTCGCTGCACGGCCGTGATAGACAGGGGGTAGTCAGGTTTCGGGCACTGCTTGGGGAGTTTGGTAGACTATTGATTTTCGTGGTGCATTCCCAGCCTGTAAACCCTAGCCGTTTCACTTCCGCGTTTTTCCGCAGTTTCGACGAGGCAGAAGGTCGGACCTATATTTGGCTGGGAGGAATAGGTTTTTGAAGGGGATTTTTACAGTCAATAGTGTCACCTTCGCGATTCTAACCGCGGCCTGCATTGATTGCACCATCCTTCGCAGCCCCCTTTTTTTGGTTTTGGTCGCCTAAAACCCTAGTGGGGTCAAAGGGATGTGTCGCCAGTTACCCTGAGGATAGCGTGGGTCATGTTTTGATGAGGATACCCTGTGCAGAAATGTGGTTACGCCTCGCCGGGGAGGGCGAGATGTACTATCAGCTTAATGTATTTTTCCGCTGCCAGTCGCATGCATCTCCTTTGTGATGTATCTGCTGGGATTTATGGCTAAAGTGTTGATTGGCATGAGATTGATTCTTTTAATACTTCTCTGTGTTTGCTAGGCAATAGAATGATAATTGAATACTGCACCTGCATATAATTTACAATGTTTTTGTTTCAATGTATCTCTATCATGAGGAAGTGGCAGGTCACATAATAGTGTAGGTTTAATCCTGGCATAAGTATGATTGATAGGCTTGCTCATATAGATCGGATCATAAGATAGTGCACCCATAGTCTCAAGGAATTATAAGGTTGAACAATATATGTATTTGTTGCATTGAACATTACCATACTATGCATAAGATAATGGCACATTGCACAGTACTGCATGCTAGTTTGATTGTTCAGTATGAGAGACTTATGATTTGATTTTATGGACTGGTCACAATTATGATACACTTGAGAAAGGATATATTGCTGCACAATGTTCACAAATTCAAACTGGTTAAATGTCATAATGTTTTTACATTGCAGGAAGAATTTACAATGTCCAAGAGGCAGAAAAGGAAGGCCCCTGCGGTCGAAGAACAAACAGCAATAGAGGTTGTCCCACAGAAGGAGTATATATATGAGGATACCCAATGTATCTCTGGTATTGAGCCTGAGTACAAATGGGGTGAGATATACAGACTGATTTCCCGTAGGGAAGTCCCAGACACGGGTCTTGAGGAAGAACCTATTTATGCCAACATTGAAAAATCCGCCATCATGAAGGTGGCTACCAGACCAGAGATGTTCCCTTGCTCTGATGTGATGAGATGGATTCTACCACACACAAATAACAAAACAATGCTGATGGGAAATGTTGAAGGTCAGGGCTATGCTGCATTTAGCCCTGGATATGTGGCATTGGCTTACCACCTGCCAAAGCCCCAAGTCTTCTTGTCAAACGATTGGTTAGATAACCTCAAGATGGATTTAGTGGAAACCCTGAGAAGAATGCTCTTACCAGGAAATCTTTATAGACACAAAGCAACTGAGGACTATGACACAGCGAGCTTAAGAGCTCCTTACAGGTTTATAGCCTTGATGCTAAACTGGATCTTTGGAAGATCCAATGGTAGACTCTTCAAATTGGAGTGGATACCTCTTATGTTTCATGTGGCCACAGAAGGAACAATATTCAACTGGGCCAGCCTAGTATCAAGTAGTCTCTCTTCTTGTGTAGCTGCAGCCTAGGGAGGAGGACAAGCCTGAAAAAAATCTGAGTTCTACATGAGCTCCATTCTGATAGACTGCATACTATGCCACCAGCCTTTCCTGGGGCTCAAATGTGTTTGGGATAGGGAAAGAATGCCCATATATGCAGCCTACAAACTACTGGGGGCTCATCAGTACCACAGTTACTACCGAGAGATCTGTGAGCATTTTATTATGCCTCTGCACACGCTTATCTTCCAAAAGGACTGCATGTCTGAAGAGGCTATGCAGGTAATATAGGATTATGGTGATTATTTCTTGACAAAAAACGGGATGTATCTTAGAATGTTTGGTCGATCAAAAACACCTTATCTGCTGCCCAAGTATGCAACGGATTATATAGTCCACAAAGAGGCAGTCAGACAAGTGTTTATTGATGGATTTGGTCACTTCTTGTTCCAGAAAAAGAATACTACCTATCCACCTCTACCATTTAAGCTAGGAAGCTGTAGTTTCACCAATGTGAAGCAAGCTGCAGAATTTATAGAGGAAGTAGGGAAGTTCCACTTTGGCGAGATGACTTTCAGATGAAATGACACTCATGGCAGAGCGGCTGAGCATTGCAAGAAGCACAAGGTGTTTTACGAGTACAACCACCATTTTGATCGAGATGAATCTGTTTTCAGGAGTGCACCAAACATGACGGCACTTAGTAGAAGATTCAAACCAAAGCATCCCACCAAGGGCGGAAAAGGGAGTGAGCAGGATAAAGTTGAGCAAGCTAAGGCTGAAGAGGTCACCAAAAGGATAAGAGAGGAGGCTCAGAGGCTTGAAAATGAGGATGCAGAGTGGCTGCAGAAGGGAGAAGAAGAGAAAATGAAAGCTGCCCAAGAAGCAGCTGAAAAAGCAAAAGAAGTAGCCAGAGAAACAAAAGAAGCTGCTAGGCAAGCAGCCGAGGAAGCAGAAAGGAAGCTAGATGAAGAGCTTCGAGAGCAGGATACTGAGAAGATAAAGTTGACTCAACATCAAGCCTCTGAAACACCATCAGGGCAGATACAGGGATAGGAAAAACCTGAAGTGCAGATCCTTCAAGTACCTACTACCATCACTCCTACAACTCCTATGCTCCAGCTAGTGCACTTTGCCCAGAAAAAAGGGGAAGAAGTCCGTGATTTTTAGTACTGTTTATTATGAAAGGGCCACCAAAAGAATTGTGAGGAGAACCGAAAAGAAGGTGGAGGCGAAAGACCTATCAGGGAAAATGGTCACAGATACAGCGGTCATGTTAGGGACAGACAAGGATCCTTTGTTCACGATAAGAGCAGGGACTGCACTGATAGATTCCTTCGCCGATAACATAAACAAGTTGATGATTGAACTAGAGTCAGCCAAGAAGACCTCTGCTCAGCTAAAGGATACACTGAGGCAAGAAAGAAATGAGGGAAATAGACTCAAGAGAAAGTATGAACATACCCTAAGAGAAGTGGAATCAACAAAGGGTGAAATCCATGCCCTCCAGATAGAAGCACAGGCCAAAGAAACCACACAAGAAGCTCTAAAAAACGCGTAGGAGGAAGTTCAAGATCTGAAGAATGAGAGAGAACAGTTGAGGGAAAAGATAGAAGACCTAGAAGTGCAGCAGAATGTTATCTATGAGTCCAATACCGCATACGTTAAAGAACTGAAAGAGCAGCTGGAAGAAGCAAAGGAACAGCAGGTCGATCTACAGCCGGTTAAAGAACACATCCTAGCCCAGAAAGCTAAAGTGCTACACCTGCAAACTGCTCTAGAAGAAGAAAGATGCCAGGTCCTCCAGATTGATGGTTGACTGGAAGAAATCTTGGAAACCAATTCTTATTTTGTTGACAGGTCTCAAGACATCCTCGAAGTACTGACTACAAGGATAGCCAGGGTGGAGAACAATGAGGAAGCCCCAGCTGAACTACCATCCAAGGATAAACAAGCCCTTAAACGGGACCACGATCTGATAGAATTCGCTATCAATACTGCAGAAGACTTCCAGAAAACAGTCAAGAAGACCAAGGGAGCCTGCATAGAATTCTTCAGGAGAGCCCTGGTTACCTACAACCGATGTCAGGTAGAAGTCGAGCAGAGGCTATATGAGTTCCCTGATCATGATACATTTGTAGAAATGTTGCAGAAAGGACAGCAAGATGAAGAAGCCAGAGTACAACGCATCAAAGCTATTGATGACCAAATCCTGAAAAATGAAATAGGCCATACATCCGTCAGTGTGCAGCTCTTAGAAGAACAGGTGCGATTGAACACAGCCAGGGTAGAGGCCATTAAAATCCAGGCTGAAAAGTTCGAGCTAAACATTTAGTTTTTAGAACCGAGCTCGTTTGAAGGTCTCGTTGCTGAAACATCAGCGTGGAAGAAATTCTTGGGAAACCAAGCGGGACCCTCCTCACAAGAGGACCGGTCAACTTTGTTGTAATTTGATAATTTGTAAAAGGATTTTTGGGAAAAATGAAACGTTGGGAAGACAAAAAGGTTGGGAATCCCAAAGGTCACTTTGGGTAGCCCAACCAATTTTTGCTTTTGTATAAAAGTAAGAAGGGTAGATAAGAAAGGGGTCTTTTTTCCCCAGTAAGACTGGAAAGTTGTTGTAAGAGGAACTACTTCCTTTTGCAATAAAAGTTACAGTTTTCCTGTTGAAAGAAGATCGGTGGGATTTCAAATGTTTTGGACATGGATAATCGAAAGATGAACTACTTTGTTTTTCAGCATTATATCCATGAATCGTGAGATCATTCTAACTTCATGACCTATGTCTTTGTTTAATGATTTCTGATTTATTTTATGAAATCTCTACCATGAGTAATGTAAGCTTGTCATAAACAATTAGCTATCTGGTTGTGTAATATTTTTCACTGTTCATGTGTGTAAAGGTTAATGTCAGCTATCTGTAATTACTTTTATTACGCATGCAACTCCACATTACTCATCTATGTGTTGGGCTCTGATCTATCAGTTTTAATCAGAACTTGAATTTAAAATCAATCCGGGTTTGTGAACTTTGAGACACATCCAAGTTTAGGACAGAGAAGCTGAACTCAGTTGGAATTTAGCTAACTGAAAACAAATCTACTGACAGAAACTGAGATACTGTAGCTCACAGAGACAAAATCCTCTTACAAGGCTGCTTTCATTGTTTCCTTAAACATACAGTAGTTGGTTTTGTGAAAACATAAAAGATTGAGGTAAAAATTAATTTAAACAACAAGTTTATAACACCCTTGGGTCAAATTGCAGACTTCTACCAGCGCTGAAAGACAAATATCAATCAATTTCTTTTACAAGACAACATTCATAATTCATAAATGTCTTTTACCATTTCATTCTCAAATAAACAGCAGTAAACAATGCACAGAGGTTTACCATTTCATTATCAAATCAGCAGTAAACAATGCATAGAGGTCGTGGTTTGATTATGTGATATCCTCAGCATTTAATCGGTGAAGAACAACGTTTATCCAATAGTGTTAATGACATACAGCACAATGGAATTTGCAATTTGAACCATAAATGGAAAAACAGAGCATCAAATATAATCAATGAAGAAATTACTAAGCCTATGTTGCGATTCATAAACAAGAAACTACCAGGAACACATACCAATGGTTTGATTTAACTGTTTGCATCAAAAGGAATCGCTGAAAACATCAAATTACTGCATCGGCAATGTGAATGTGCGAGAGTTCAACAATGGGGGCCCTCCAAAGCCTTACTCCACGCACAATGAAAGATTTACAGAACTAGAATTTGATATTCATTCACCAGAAAATCTCTTATACAAAAATATCACGCAGTTTGGACTCACAACGTGTTCCTCTTCAAAAAAATTGTGCTTCTACTTCATTGTCTTGCAAATAGATTTATACAAATTCTAAATCGAACTGAAATTGCTATAAAACTGCATCTAATTAAATGAT
>LPNX011086333.1:44884-169650 GCA_001517045.1 Pseudotsuga menziesii | reverse complement strand
GGTTCATATGAGACTAAAGCTTTTCCTTTTTTACTCTGATTTTCTGATTGAGGTTTTTCTGTATTTAATTTTTTTGTATTTTTCTCATTTTCTATTTGTTCCTCTACAATAACAGGAGATTCTTTTTGTAAGGCCTTTCCAGATCTTAAAGTAATATTTTGCAATGGAAGAACTGAATAAGGAAGTGCCATCCCATCATCAACATTGTACATAGGTCTTTCTGTCTTATTGTTTGGATTTGGAATGGGCTGAGCTGGTAGTTGTGTAGGCCGAGGTGGAGGCTGATTGGATGGCAATTGAAGCTGTTGAGGTGATGGACCCAATTGAGGAGCCATATTGGGTTGCTGGAAAGATGGGACTTGGTAAGATGAGGTTGGATAAGGAGGAGTTTGGACTTGATGCTGCTGGTATTGGGGATAGGCTGAAGGTTGTTGGTATGGCTGCAAATAGGCTTGTTGATATGTTTGATTACCATGGGAATAACCTCGCCAATTTGGAGCAGATTGGGCTAAAGGAGGAGACCAGGTTTGCCAAGGCATAGGTGCACTCCATGAGTTCTGAATGGGGGTTTGATAATTTGCATTAAATTGTTGCATAGGGTCTTGGGACATACCTGAGAAGCGTGGCTGCCAAGGTCTTCTTTGTCCCATGAAGTAGAGAGACTCCATGCTTTGACTTTCCTCCATTCGGACTGCCTGCAACTCTTTCAATCTAGGGAAATCATCAGTCTTATGATTAAAAGTGCATAAACCACAGATTTCAATAGCATTTAAAGGACATTCTTTAAGTGGGTGCTTCTTTCTACACTTAGGACAAAAGATGGACAAGGCTTGTTCTTGCTGGTCTTGTTGTTCTTGTCTTTTCTTAGTTTTTTCTACCTCAACCTGTGTGCCCAATGTACTTAATAAGTCTATTTTGAAATCCTCCAGCAAATTTCCAAGTTCAGCCCTAGAAATACCACTATTTGCAGACTTGTTTACTTTGGTAATTATCTCTCTTTTTCCAGTCTTAGCTTTCCCTCTTGAATATTTTTGACATAGATCTTGTATTTCATCAAATGGAAGGTAAGAAATATCACCTTTGCCCATAACATTCAAAATATCTAAATACTCCTCTCTTATCCCTTTCAAAAATATAGTTCTAATCATCTCTGATGTTAAGGAATTGTATTTAGATTTTTGTAAATTATATGAGAACCTTTCCAAATATTCCTCTAGACTCTCATCCTCTTGTTGGGTCATGCCAAAGATATCATCTTTGAGATCCTTTGATCTACAATAGGCTTGATATTTCTGGAGAAAAATCTTCCTCATTTCATCCCAACTAGTAATAGAGTATTCTCCTAGGCCCATAAACCACTTCAAGGCAGCTGCCTTAAGGGTAGCAGGGAAAAGACGAAGTTTATGGGTATCATCAGTATACCCATAAGTTCGACACAAAATGTCAAATTCAAACAAGAAAGAGTCAGGGTCTTCAGAGGTTAGGCCATAAAAGTTTGGTAAAACAGAGGGTGGAATGTTCTTCATCTTGACATCTTCTCCTAGGATAATACTAGTGTCCAAAATAGGAAATTTGAAGGTGGCTTCATGATCCTCTTCTATCTTTTCATTTCTTTCATGTCCTCTTTCTTCTTCTCTTTCATGTCTCCTCTCTTCTTCTCTCCTCTCCTGTCTACGTTTGTTTTCTATTTCTAGCATCCTCTCATATTCTCTTCTCTGCTCAGCTGTTGGGCCTTTTGACGTTTCTTCCTCAGACATTTTTGAACTACCAACTGTTGAGATAAATCCCTTTGGAAGAGAAGCTCCTGTTAGTTCTGTTTTTGGGGGGTTTGTACGAAATCTTCCTTTTTCGTCTCTAAGTCTTGACATAAAAGTAAAACTTAATCTGTGTTTTTGGTTTAAAATTTTTGTTTTTATCAGAAATCTAAGGTTCCTAAGACTGCTCCTACAGTGTCTCCCCGGCAACGGCACCAAAATGTTAGGCTCTGATCTATCAGTTTTAATCAGAACTTGAATTTAAAATCAATCCGGGTTTGTGAACTTTGAGACACATCCAAGTTTAGGACAGAGAAGCTGAACTCAGTTGGAATTTAGCTAACTGAAAAAAAATCTACTGACAGAAACTGAGATACTGTATCTCACAGAGACAAAATCCTCTTACAAGGCTGCTTTCATTGTTTCCTTAAACATACAGTAGTTGGTTTTGTGAAAACATAAAAGATTGAGGTAAAAATTAATTTAAAAAACAAGTTTATAACACCCTTGGGTCAAATTGCAGACTTCTACCAGCGCTGAAAGACAAATATCAATCAATTTCTTTTACAAGACAACATTCATAATTCATAAATGTCTTTTACCATTTCATTCTCAAATAAACAGCAGTAAACAATGCACAGAGGTTTACCATTTCATTATCAAATCAGCAGTAAACAATGCATAGAGGTCGTGGTTTGATTATGTGATATCCTCAGCATTTAATCGGTGAAGAACAACGTTTATCCAATAGTGTTAATGACATACAGCACAATGGAATTTGCAATTTGAACCATAAATGGAAAAACAGAGCATCAAATATAATCAATGAAGAAATTACTAAGCCTATGCTGCGATTCATAAACAAGAAACTACCAGGAACACATACCAATGGTTTGATTTAACTGTTTGCATCAAAAGGAATCGCTGAAAACATCAAATTACTGCACCGGCAATGTGAATGTGCGAGAGTTCAACAATGGGGGCCCTCCAAATCCTTACTCCACGCACAATGAAAGATTTACAGAACTATAATTTGATATTCATTCACTAGAAAATCTCTTATACAAAAATATCACGCAGTTTGGACTCACAACGTGTTCCTCTTCAAAAAAAGCGTGCTTCTACTTCATTGTCTTGCAAATAGATTTATACAAATTCTAAATCGAACTAAAATTTCTATAAAACTGCATCTAATTAAATGCTAGAGCTAATCGAGGTCATTTTCAGGATCGTGGAGTTCCACAAGATCAGGATTGTCCCTTGTTTTGTGTTGAATGCAGAACGGTGGCCACATTTGACTCTGCTTGACTCGACATCTGCACAGGCCACTTCATTTGACTGTTAGATGTTCATCCATCTGTGGACATTAAGGATCCATTCTTGATCTTCTGTTTCCCTCCTAGCTGTCCTGTAATTACTCAACCTTGGAGGAAATGCGGGAAGTTAGTACATCCCGTAGTCTAAGTAAAAATCCTAGTTAAAATGCCTAAAAAATTACAAAACTCAATTTATTAATAAGCAAATGACATAATACCTCTTTAACCATGGTTTATAGATGGACTTTAAAGCTTTCTACTCAAAATGGAGGTTTTATGAAGGAAATGAGGGTTATATAAGAGGCAAAAAGGGGTCAAAAACAGTGCCCAACAATATGTTAATCACTAGCTGGCTCCCTGGGGATAGGATACGTAGATAGATAGGTAGGCATATTAGATAGGTAGGCATTTCATTTCTGCATGAGTATTTCAGATGCATGGTGAGCCTAAGACGAGAGGTAAGAACTTGCACATCACTTTGTGAATGCTCCTTGCATCCTTCACCACCCTACATTTAGTTATCAATTTGCATTTCATACTTAAGTCAAAAATACAAATTCCGGTGGACCGGGCCGCAACCGATAAAACCCTTGTTCGTTACTTTGACCTATGGTAGCCAGACCATAAACCGGATGGACTCCATATACCAAACAGTCAACGGGCTAGTTGGGAACGTTGATTGGGGAGAATCCCTTACTATTGTAGCCTGCGAATTTCCAGGCCTCAACAGTTTTGGCGCTAGAAGGAGGGCCACCAGTATAGGCTAGCCGTGGAGCTTATTTTCCTGAGACTATCCTACTAGTAGAGGTTTGAAGCTTTCAACCTGACCCAAGTACTCACAGTTTCCGTTATTCTCCTTGTGGCTTATCTATTTACCTTTGCTCATGGCTGGAAATCAACCCAATCCTTTGCGAGCATGGAGAGCTAGGTCACCTCTGAACCTAACTCCTCCTTTGCATAACCTACCTCAAGCCTTTTACAAGCTCTTACCGAAGTTTGACCCTGTGGAAAAAATTGTTGTAGAGGATCACCTCCAAAGTTTTTACCTAGCATTAAAAGGGCTAAGGGCTGGGGAGTATGAAGATGTGGTCTGCAGATTGTTCCCGCACACTCTGAAAGGAGCAGCAGCATCTTGGTATTTCAGTCTGCCTGCTAATTCCATTCCTGATTGGGACACTTTTGAAAGGGTTTTCAGAGGTAAATATACAACTCAGAAGACACATGCCTCGTTGATGAAAGGGATTGGTTTGTTAAGAAAAGAGAGGAATGAAAAGGTACATAGTTTCACTCAGAGATTTTCATTGTACTTAAAAAAAATTTCTACTGTTGAAAGGCCTTCAGACAAAGTTCTAATTGAGTATTATACCTCAGCTCTAGGTCCTATTGGCCATGTTTTCCAAGATGAAACTCAAGCCCACGCTGGCAGAAACCTATAAAGAGGCTGAGAGAGTAGAGGCTGAAAGTGAGAGTATAGAGGACTATCTTGACTCATTTGAAGATAAGACCATGGTAAGAAGAAGCTCACTGCTGTTTAAATCTAGAGAAGAACAACCACGTAATTCTCATGAAATGATGAAAGCGCTTCAGAAAATGTCCAACCGAATTGTAGATCTGGAAAGGGAGAGCAACATTCAGAAAACCAATACGCCACACTATCCAAATAGGGAAGATAACAGCCAATGGCAAGTCCCACCTCCTAATTTGGCATCAATAAACATAACAGAAATAGGAGGAGATAATTTCTGTACCTTTCATCAACAACCTCATTCTAAGAAGAAGTGTCCTCAATGGTTACATTCAATGACATTGGTGATGAATAAGTTGTTGGACCCAGAATTGACTAGGGACAGTGGTGAGGAAGAAAAAGAGAAACAGACCATAGTAAAACCAGACGATGATAATACGTTTTCATGGAATGATATATCACTGTTTAACACAGAAGAAGACGTTCTCAAGTCTCAATATACTTCTACAACCACAACAAATGAAAACCTGGACATTGAGAACAATGCAATAATATCAAAGGTTCCAGATTTGCAAGAGGAAGTAAAGGGGCAGGATGATGTGAAGGCTAAAGATGACATACCTAAAGATATTCATGGCAAACAGGAAACAAAGCCACTCATTGAATTTGCCAAACCGGTGGAAGATGATGAGGAAAGCAAAGTTGGCAAACTGAAAGAAGAGTTGCCCACAACAAACCAGCCTGTGGAAGAAAAGATTGATTTGATCAAGACTAAGAAAACCAGCGCTCCACCTTTCCTTGTGACTCTTGAAATTTTAAATCATAAGGTCCATAATTGTTTGGTAGACTCTGGATCATCCATGAATGTTATGCCCCTGGCAGTTTGCAAAAGGCTTGATGGGCCGCTAAAACCTACTATGTGGGATGTCACTCAACTTGACGAAACCAGTGTCAAAGTAGTAGGGGAAATGGAGGATGTTCTGATCCGATTAGCTGCAAATAAAAGGACATGTCATTACGTTGACATCGTAGTAGCAGAAATCCCTGATGGTTATGGAATGATCCTGAACCGAGATTGGACAGCATGACTAAATGGGTACTTTGCTTTAGACTGGTCTCACTTGTGGTTACCTCAGAAGGGTAGCCCAAACATGATTAATATTTTGAGAGAGCCATATATGAAGCACAATGTCACTAAGCTAGGAGAAGAAAATGAATCTGCTGAGTCTGTATTGGGAAACCATCTAACTGAGTGTAAGCTGAGACATCATACTTCAAGAAAGGCTAGTCCTATGATGGATGCCCAGCCTGAGCTCCTTCAACTCCCTCAGGCTGAAAGAAATGACTGCAGGATCTTAGATATGGGTTCCATTTCAATAACAGCACAGTTGGATCATGGTTAGGCAATCCATGTCTAAATCCATCCCATTCCTCAGTTTTTAGATTTATAATTTTTCAGGAATGGGCAAAATTTTTGTTTTCTTTTTGTTTTCATTTGTACATAAATAAATTGCTTTGTTGCTTATGATGTTTTCTTGTTTTAATGCTTTGATGTCTTCTTTCTTTTGATTTCTTGCTATGCTGCGGTTTGTTTATAGCTTTACTAGTTCTCTTTTGATTTTGAATAAGAGGCAAACTTTTGGTTGCAATGGGAACATCAGGGTTCTTTATTAACTAAAATCTTGAGTGAAAGATTGCGCTTAAAAGTATAGAATGTCTCCTAGTAACCGTATTCCTAAATGACAGAGCATTTATTTGAAGTCTTACTTAATCCCTGTAAATAACTCAGAAGTGAAAAGGGTCTGAAGTACTATTTCAAGGCTCCATTTATTTCACATCTTAAATACCCAAGGGGGTGACAGCAAAACACCCACGGAAAGGAAGCAAAGTGGAACAGTTTATCATATATAAATGATCCCATGCCTTAAATTAATAAAAAGTTAAAATATATGAAGAGTTCAAGCTCCTGAAAGAAACAAGACATGTCAAAGCAAAGCTCAAAAAGCATTAATCTCAAAGCATAAAGTACGAAATGGCCACAAGATCCTCTCCGTCTGTGAACTGAATTACAAAGTATATCATTCACACAAAAGGACACTATGGGATAGAGGATCCTGAATTAAAATTCAGTAAGAAAGGCCTGCACGAAGACTCATATCAAAGAACTAATGTCCAGAAGGCACAAAAAGTGCAAATTGGCACGGGAATGAGGAACAAACGGATAATGCTGTTACTCTCTGTCACAATCCTGTGGTGTCTAAGCTGTAGCTACCAAAGGGCAGGTAAAATAAACCTCACCCATTTGGCCTCAAAAGAGTTATTCAGACCTGAAACGCTGCTGATGTTACCTTTTCCCGAAAAATGGACTTCCTTTATGAATTTTAATGCATAAGTTGGCTTGTTTAGGAATACATACATATAGAAGATTTCGCTTTTATTCAGACAGTATTAAGCTGGGAGAGAGAGTTAATTCAGAGATCTGGGGTTCACCAGATAGTCGCCAATTGTTGCAGCTGCAACATTTTCCCAAAATTCTAAAAAAAATTTGGACCCTCCTTTACTTTGAATTAGTCAGTTCTTTTCTTGATTTTTGGCCTATGGATTTTGAAGCGTCTTCCAGCACTTTGGTTTGCTGTCATTCGATTGGTTCTTTCTCAGTTCATGCTTAAATGAATCCCATCCTTAATTGAGTTCATCGTTGTTTTAAGCCGTGTTGAATTGGGAGTTAAGTCACTGGACTCTTCGTCGTTGCAGGCGGACCTTTAATTCTACCCTCCGACGTTGCGGACCATTTTCGGGTGTGGAATTTCCCTTTCGCTCCGACCGTTGCACATAAGTTTTGTTTCTTTGACGTGTTGAAGGGTTTTTGATTCGTCATTGGACAGGTTTGAAGTCTCCCTTGTCCGATGCTACGGACAAATATCCTTTTCGGGCATCCGTCGTTGCGGATCACTTTGGACTTAGACTTTCTTTTGCGCCCCGATGTGCATTTCATTTTCTCTTGGCTTCGTATCGAGGCGCTTGGACATCACTTCCTTCCCCGTTGTGGGTGGCATCATGCTTTGAGGATTCGCCGTTGCCGAGGAGTTCGGATTCTTGGTCATCCGATCAAGGTACCCACCGATGCCCGATTGTAGTTCACGCGTTCTATTTTAGCCGTGCGGGTGAGTTAGTATTGTGGACCATCCGCCATTGCGGAAGGCCTGAGGTATTAGCTGCTCGACGCAGTTTCATTTCCCTCCCGATTTAAAGGCTGTCGCACGCGTGGTGTTTTTTTTTATATATACGATGCGACGGTATGGGTTTTTTGTATTGTTTTTTTTTTATTATCGAGCACTGTCGTGGTGAGCTTAGCGTTGAGCTGTCGTGCTTCGAGGGGAGAGAGGGTCTAGCTGTTGTTGTACCAGCTTCTAGGTGGAAGAAGTATTCCAACCGTCATCAACTCAGTCGATTCATCGGATTTCCAGGTAGGTTTATTCCGTCTTTTCCCATCACGTTTGAGCGGTTATTGGTTTTTTCCCATATTTGGGGTCCCCGACGTTTTCCCTCGTCCAGGTAGGATTTAAGCCTGTATGAGTGGGTTTTATATTGACCTTGGGTAAGGGGGGGCATTTTGAACTTTTAAGCTATTTCCTTTTCCGACTTTAGTCACTGCCTCACGCGCACAAGGGTTGAAGGGTTTAGGCGCAAACGGCCGTTACGCCATCTACACCAAACCTCACTGCACGACCATGATAGACAGGGGGTAGTCAGGTTTCAGGCATTGCTTGGGGAGTTTGGTAGACTATTGATTTCTGTGGTGCATTCCCATCTTGTAAACCCTAGCCGTTTCACTTCCGCGTTTTTCCGCAGCCTCAACGAGGCAGAAGGTCGGACCTGTATTTGGCTGGGAGGAATAGGTTCTTGAAGAGGATTTTTAGAGTCGATAGTGTCGCCTTCGCGATTCTAACCATGGCCTGCGTTGATTGTGCCATCCTTTGCAGCCCCCTTTTTTGGTTTTGGTCACCTAAAACCCTAGTGGGGTCGAAGGGATGTGTCACCGGTTACGCTGAGGATAGCGTGGGTTATGTTTTGATGAGGATACCCTATGCAGAAATGTGGTTACACCCCACCGGGGAGGGCGAGATGTACTATCAGCTTAATGTATTTTTCCGCTGCCAGTCGCATGCGTCTCCTTTGTGATGTGTCTGCTGGGTTTTATGGCTAAAGTGTTGATTGGCATGAGCTTGATGCTTGTAATCCTTCTCTGTGTTTGCTAGGAAATAGAATGATAATTGAATATTGCACCTACATATAATTTACAATGTTTTTGCTTCAATGTATCGCTATCATGAGGAAGTGGCAGGTCACATAATAGTGTAGGTTTAATCCTGGCATAAGTATGATTGATAGGCTTGCTCATATAGATCGGATCATAAGATAGTGCACCCATAGTCTCAAGGCATTATAAGGTTGAACAATATATGTATTTGTTGCATTGAACATTACCATACTATGCATAAGATAATGGCACATTGCACAGTACTGCATGCTAGTTTGATTGTTCAGTATGAGAGACTTATGATTTGATTTTATGGATTGGTCACAATTATGATACACTTGAGAAAGGATATATTGCTGCACAATGTTCACAAATTCAAACTGCTTAAATGTCATAATGTTTTTACATTGCAGGAAGAATTTACAATGTCCAAGAGGCAGAAAAGGAAGGCCCCTACGGTCGAAGAACAAACAGCAATAGAGGTCGTCCCACAAAAGGAGTATATATATGAGGATACCCAATGTATCTCTGGTATTGAGCCTGAGTACAAATGGGGTGAGATATACAGACTGATTTCCTGTAGGGAAGTCCCAAACACGGGTCTTGAGGAAGAACCTATTTACGCCAACATTGAAAAATCCGCCATCATGAAGGTGGCTACCAGACCAGAGCTGTTCCCTTGCTCTGATGTGATGAGATGGATTCTACCACACACAAATAACAACACAATGCTGATGGGAAATGTTGAAGGTCAGGGATATGCTGCATTTAGCCCTGGATATGTGGCATTGGCTTACCACCTGCCAGAGCCCCAAGTCTTCTTGTCAAACGATTGGTTAGATAGCCTCAGGATGGATTTAGTGGAAACCCTGAGAAGAATTCTCTTACCAGGAAATCTTTATAGACACAGAGCAACTGAGGACTATGACACAGTGAGCTTAAGAGCTCCTTACAGGTTTATAGCCTTGATGCTAAACCGGATCTTTGGAAGAGCCAATGGTAGACTCTTCAAATTGGAGTGGATACCTCTTATGTTTCATGTGGCCACAGAAGGAACAATCTTCAACTGGGCCAGCCTAGTATCAAGTAGTCTCTCTTCTTGTGTAGCTGCAGCCCTGGGAGGAGGAGAAGCCCAAAAAAAATCTGAGTTCTACATGAGTTCCATTCTGATAGACTGCATACTATGCCACCATCCTTTCCTGGGGCTCAAATGTGTTTGGGATAGGGAAAGAATGCTCGTATATGCAGCCTACAAACTACTGGGGGCTCATCAGTACCACGGTTACTACCGAGAGATCTGTGAGCATTTTATTATGCCTCTGCACACGCTTATCTTCCGAAAGGAATGTAATTGCATGTCTGAAGAGGCTATGCAGGTAATATAGGATTATGGTGGTTATTTCTTGACAGAAAACGGGATGTATCTTAGAATGTTTGGTGGATCAAAAACACCTTATTTGCTGCCCAAGTATGCAACAGATTATATAGTCCACAAAGAGGCAGTCAGGCAAGTGTTTATTGACGGAGTTGGTCACTTCTTGTTCCAGAAAAAAAAGACTGCCTATCCACCTCTACCATTTAAGCTAGGCAGCTGCAGTTTTGCCAATGTGAAGCAAGCTGCATAATTTATAGAGGAAGTAGGGAAGTTCCACTTTGGCGAGATGACTTTCAGATGAAATGACACTCATGGCAGAGTGGCTGAGCATTGCAAGAAGCACAAGGTGTTTTACAAGTACACCCACCATTTTGATCGAGATGAATCTGTTTTCAGGAGTGCACCAAACATGACGGCACTTAGTATAAGATTCAAACCAAAGCATCCCACCAAGGGCGAAAAAGGGAGCGAGCAGGATAAAGCTGAGGAAGCTAAGGCTGAAGAGGCCACCAAAAGGATAAGATAGGAGGCTCAGAGGCTTGAAAATGAGGCTGCAGAAGGGAGAAGAAGAGAAAATGAAAGCTTCCCAAGAAGCAGCTGAACAAGCAAAAGAAGCAGCTAGAGAAACAGAAGAAGCTGCTAGGCAAGCAGCCGAGGAAGCACAAAGGAAGCTAGATGAAGAGCTTCGAGAGCAGGAGACTGAGAAGATAAATTTGACTCAGCAGAAATCCTCTGAAACACCATCAGGGCAGAGTCAGGGAGAGGAAAACCCTGAAGTTCAGATCCTTCAAGTACCTACTACCATCACTCCTGCAACTCCTATGCTCCAGCTAGTGCCCTTTGTGCAGAAAAAAGGGGAAGAAGTCCCTGATTTTTAGTACTATTTATTATGACAGGGCCACCAAAAGAATTATGAGGAGAACCAAAAAGAAGGTGGAGGTGAAAGACCTATCAGGGAAAATGGTCACAGATACAGCGGTCATGTTAGGGACAGACAAGGATCCTTTGTTCATGATAAGAGCAGGGACTGCACTGATAGATGCCTCCGCCGATAACATAAACAAGTTGATGATTGAACTAGAGTCAGCCAAGAAGACCTCTGCTCAGCTAAAGGATACACTGAGGCAAGAAAGAAATGAGGGAAATAGACTCAAGAGAAAGTATGAACATACCCTAAGAGAAGTGGAATCAACAAAGGGTGAAATCCATGCCCTCCAGATAGAAGCATAGGCCAAAGAAACCACACAAGAAGCTCTAAAACATGCGCAGCAGGAAGTTCAAGATCTGAAGAATGAGAGAGAACAGTTGAGGGAAAAGATAGAAGACCTATAAGCGCAGCAGAATGTTATCTATGAGTCCAATACTGCATACGTTAAAGAACTGAAAGAGCAGCTGGAAGCAGCAAAGGAACAGCAGGTCGATCTACAGCCGGTTAAAGAACACATCCTAGCCCAGAAAGCTAAAGTGCTACACCTGCAAACTGCTCTAGAAGAAGAAAGATGCCAGGTCCTCTAGATTGATGGCCAACTGGAAGAAATATTGGAAACCACTTCTTATTTTGTTGACAGGTCTCAAGACATCCTCGAAGTACTGACTACAAGGATAGCCAAGGCGGACAACGATGAGGAAGCCCCAGCTGAACTACCATCCAAGGATAAACAAGCCCTTAAACGGGACCACGATCTGATAGAATTCGCTATCAATACTACGGAATACTTCCAGAAAACAGTCAAGAAGACCAAGGGAGCCTGCACAGAATTCTTCAGGAGAGCCCTGGTTACCTACAACCGATGTCAGGTAGAAGCCGAGCAGAGGCTATATGAGTTCCCTGATCATGATGCATTTGTAGAAATGTTGCAGAAAGGACAGCAAGATGAAGAATCTAGAGTACAACGCATCAAAGCTATTGATGACCAAGTCCTGAAAAATGAAATAGGCCATACAGCCGTCAGTGTGTAGCTCTTAGAAGAACAAGTGTGATTGAACACAGCCAGGGTAGAGGCCATTAAAAACCAGGCTGAAAAGTTCGAGCTAAACATTTAGTTTTTAGAACAGAGCTCATTTGAAGGTCTCGCTGCTGAAACAGCAGCGTGGAAGAAATTCTTTGGAAACCAAGCGGGACCCTTCTCACAAGAGGACTGGTCAACTTTGTTGTAATTTGATAATTTGTAAAAGGATTTTTGGGAAAAATGAAACGTTGGGAAGACAAAAAGGTTGGGAAGCCCAAAGGTGACTTTCGGCAGCCCAACCAATTTTTGATTTTGTATAAAAGTAAGAAGGGTAGATAAGAAAGGGGGCTTTTTTTCCCAGTAAGACTGGAAAGTTGTTGTAAGAAGAACTACTTCCTTTTGCAATAAAAGTTACAGTTTTCCTGTTGAAAGAAGATCGATGGGATTTCAAATGTTTTGGACATGGATAATCGAAAGATGAACTACTTTGTTTTTCAGCATTATATCCATGAATCGTGAGATCGTTCTAACTTCATGACCTATGTCTTTGTTTAATGATTTCTGACTTATTTGATGAAATCTCTACCATGAGTAATGTATGCTTGTCATAAACAATTAGCTATCTGGTTGTGTAATATTTTTCACTGTTCATGTGTGTAAAAGTTAATGTCAGCTATCTGTAATTAATTTTATTACGCATGCAACTCCACATTACTCATATATGTTAATCACTAGCTGGCTCCCCGGGGATAGGATACGTAGATATATAGGTAGGCATATTAGATAGGTAGGCATTTCATTTCTACATGAGTATTTCAGATGCATGGTGAGCCTAAGACGAGAGGTAAGAACCTGCGCATCACTTTGTGAATGCTCGTTGCATCCTTCACTACCCTGCATTTAGTTATCAATTTGCATTTCATACTTAAGTCAAAAATACAAATTCCGGTGGACCGGGCCACAACCGGTAAAACCCTTGTTTGTTACTTTGACCTATGGTAGCCGGACCGTAAACCGGATGGATTACCTATACCAAACAGTCAATGGGATAGTTGGGAACGTTGATTGGGGAGAGTCCCTTACTGTTGTCGCCTGCGAATTTCCAGGCCTCAACACCTTGCTAATATTCTTCTTCTCTTTTCCACTTCCAAATTCTTCAGGATTGTTCCTCTTTCACCTGTCAAGAAACACTTTTCCATATACAAGATGATTCATATATGTATAAGCAGGTTAGATAAATCACATATAGATGCAGAAGCATAAATAATTATCAAACCACAAGACATGAAACACATATGGAAGAAGTAATCTCTTTATTATCAATAATGGAAAGAGTTTAGATACAACCCAACGCCTGAGACAAGGACTCCTCTGCAACCAAAGGATTCTGAGTTCACTGCTCCAAAGACTTCTGTATAAACTCCACCAGCATAACTTTTCTCTCCAAGTGTAAGTAATAGACACCCTCCCCAAGGCCTGTATTTATATGGGTGAAATAAGGGAGTTATCGAAGGTTAGGGAGGTTACAGCAGTTAAGGAAATTAAGTTAAATAACTTAACTAATATCCCATTAGCGCGAGTGTTTTTATGTTTTAATGTTGAGATACATTCATGGGTCTGTAGCAGAGCAACCCGCGAATGAATCGCGACTATGTATAAGCACAACCCATGAATACATGGATTCGCGACTTGCTGAACAGGAGACTCGCGAGTGATGCGCGAGTTGTATAAAATGATAGTCGCGAATACATCTCAATATAGGCAAATGACAAAGTAACTAGGTGGATGGTGAAAGAATGTATTTCATGACAAGACAATCTATAGTGTTTTGGGCAAACCTCTATCCATAAGTGTCCTTTTGTGTGCCAACATGAGGGATGTCGGCACTCGGACAGAGAGGTGCCATTCAGGTGTATAACAATGACCCAATTGAGAAGCAGGATTATGCCCTCATAAAATATTTGAATAACTTCAGAATCTACATTCTACATGCAAAGGTCATTGTGTATGTCCCTTTAGCTGCTATAAAGGATGTTTCGACTCAGCCTGACATTGATGGGAAGAGAGCTAACTGGATTTCCAAACTGATTGAGTTCGATGTAGAGGTTAAACCCACCAAGTTGGTAAAAGGATTAGGTTTGGCCAAACTCATGGAAAAAGAAAACTGTGAACTACTGGGAATGAATTTCACATACGTCAGGTCAACAAAGGTGTAGACTATGGTGGCAGCTGAAACAGAGGAAAATAAAGATTAGAATAACAGTCCAACATTAGTTGAGAACATATGTTCATGTGAGTGGTACTCAGGTATCATTCAATTTTTGCTAAATTAGAAGTTTCTCCTGATCTTACTCCTAACCAAGCACGAGCTCTTAAATTGAAATCTGTTAATTTTTGCGTAATTGACAAACTGCTGTACTGGAGGGATCGGTATGGGATTTTGTTAAGGTGTCTAGATAAAGAGGAAGCATAACAGATCATGCATCACTTTCATTACAGTACATGTGGAGGCCACCATTACTGGAAAACCACAACCCACAAGATATTAAAAGCAGGGTACTATTGGCCAGTCCTTTTTTCGTATGTATGCACTTTTGTAAGGGATGGTGACCAATGTCAAATATTTGTAGGGAAGCAACAACACAAATCCTTGCCCCTTAGTCCTGTTACAGTGAATGGGCCTTTCCAGCAATGGGGTCTAGATTTCATAGGTGAAATAAATCCATCTTCCAGTGGATAGCATAAATGGATCTTAGTAGCCATTGACTACTTTACCAAATGGATAGAACCAATACCCACCATAAATGCCACTCATCAAGTCATCATGAGATTCTTATATGAGAACATCTTCAGCAAGTTTGGTTTCACGGTAAGGTTAGTAACTAATAATGCACAATCTTTTAAAGCTGGGGAATTGGTTTAATTGTGTGAATCAATGGGTATTCAACTAGTGCACTCCACATCCCATTACCCACAAGGCAATGGCCTAGCTGAGTCATCCAACAAAAGCTTAGTCGAGATCATTAGGAAATTGCTAGAGACAAATCAGAAAAGATGGGATTCAAAGCTTAAGTTTTCCTTATGGGATGATAGGGTGACATATAAAAGATCCATAGGGACTTCTCCATTCAAACTAGTTTATGGCATTAAGGCCATCTTTCCTATCCAGCTCACCCTTCCAGAGGCAAAGTTCTTTCAAGAAGAGGAATATGAACCAAATGATATGATGAGAAGGATGATGGATTTGGTGGAGTTATAGCAGATCAGGGAGCAAGTTGCAGGAAAATCAGAGGCTCATCAACAGAGGATAAAGGGCATGTTTGACAAAAGAGCAAAGGCAGACAACTTCCAGGTCGAGGACTAGGTCCTCAAGTAGGATGCTAGCAGACAAGACAAGGGGAAACATGGAAAATTTGACTCTTTATGGATTGGCCCTTTTGTTATAGACTAGGTATATAAGAATAACACCTTCAAATTGTAGAATCTGGCAGGTGAAGAGGTATTCGATGGCCTAGTAAATGGGCGATTCCTAAAACTCTATTTTATTTGAGGATCTGAGGCCTTATAATTGTAAATTAGTAGATTGTAGGTTGTTTTTTCTTTCAAAATAAGACTTCATTCCCGATGGAACAATAGAGAATAGTGTTAAGTTACTTAGTTGCATTTAGAGAAAGGCATTTTGGTATAGGGTTCTTAGGACCTCACAGGGAGGTTCCCATCCCCGAGTAGGAGCCAGATGTTATCTCCCAAATAAAATAAATTTATTTTTGATAGTATGAAGAATTTAAATGATGCAATGAAGGATATGAAGATCACTAAAATTTTTGAAGACCTCTAATTTTTTATGCAAATTTCACAAAGTTGTGGTTTTGGTGGCTTGGGCAAGGATCAAAAAATCTCATTATCCAATGAAAGATGGAAGATCAATAGCAGGTGGAAAACCCCTTCAGCAGATAGGCATATTGCTGAAACTTTTACACCATCGGAGCATTTTTTTAAATAGTAATAGGAAGGGGTGAAGACTACAGATCGGCGAGACAGTCCTATGAGAAGTCGCAACTACAGACGGAAGAAAGACTTAGTTCGTGACTTGAAAACTTTAAACAGATCAACAGGCTAGTTCTCAAAGGCGCCGCAACAACAGAGATTATAGTGACTAAGCATTCCGATTCAGACTTCCAATAACGATGAAATCAGATTGAAATAACTAAGGATTAAGCAGTGGTGAGGTAAAGCTGAAAGGTGTCGAAATGTTGGTGATATGAAAAAGTAAAATGTTGCCAAAGTCAAGCAACAAAAGTCAGAAATTGAAAAGACTAAACTGTCCGCCAAATAGTTCATTGCAGAGCCGCAATGGCAAAAGAGAAACTTACTGTGGGTTCTGAAACAATACAGACTCATCGACGTCGAAACTTTAAAGGACTAACGATCAGTGAGCTAGTTCCCTAGAGAGCTGAAACGACAGTAAGAAAACTGACTACGGCTTCTGATCGATGAAAAGAAACATTTTGATAGCACGACAATAGAAGAAATTTGTCGACAGTCAAAAGACCTAAGAACAATGGAGCGACAAGCTAGTTCACTAAGCGGCTGCAACAGCGGAAGAAAGATCAACTATGGGGTCCGTGAGCAGATGAAAACTTTAGTGTCGAAACATGAAAAAACTAACTGCCGGCGAGTTAGTCTACTAAGGAGCCGAAACCGTGGAAGAAAAACAGACAAGGCTTTCGATCAGCTGACAGAAAAGCATTCCGATAGCACAATAAGGAGAAATCACTGGAAACCAGGAAAGATGAGAGCTACAGATCGACGAATTTAAGACTAAACTCCTCCGCAGTATAGGCTGCACAGGAGAGTAAAGCTTCGATTCATACATCGTCAATTGACTTTCGACAGGGTTAAATTTAGTTAGTTTTACCTCTGAAACTATGACAATGTTAAGGTAAAGGTTCCGATGCATTATTTACTATGGCTCTTGATCGCCAATGCATTAGTTATAAAGAATGCTGATTCTTGGATATTAGGAGCACAAAGTGGATAAAAGAAGAAACCGTCACAACATTGGTGATCTAAGGAGCACCGACACTGCGACAACAAAGAGACTTGGGGTGTCGATAGAATAGAGAAAAAAGCCTCCGATCAGCAACCATGATGGTAAACAATAGAAAAATAGAGGCTTGGAGTGCCAAATCTGTGATGACATGATAAAGAAAAATCCAGCGGATTAAATGAGGAAAATCACTTCAATTAAACGCTGATACACTGGCTGTTGGCGGCAATTTCATAGCAAACCAGTAGTAGTGGTTATTAGCTACCACTTCAGTCATTAAAAGATCTCCCAGTGAACTAGATCTTCACAATGAATAAACAAATTGTTAGTAAGGGTTTGAAGCCATAATCGGGAAAAAACTATGACTTTCATTTATTTTTGATGTAAACAGATCGGATTTTTAGGATCTGTAAATTTTGTAAAAGGATATAAAGCCCATGATTATTTCATTAATGAAGGTTCGACTCTGGGGATTTATGAGCCTGTTCCATTATCAAGCGTCTCATCTGGTTTACTCTAAGTATAAGCTCTTTTGTTGTGATTTGTTTAGCCATCTCTTTCTTTACTGTGTTTATTGCCTGAATGTGCATTTAGGTAATTTTCAGATTTATTAAAGGGCCGATAGTTGTCATCCTATTGGTTATTTAGTGATATTTGATTTATCAACACCATCCTCAGTAGGATTTAGCCATTTATATACATGTGTTATGTGTGTAATTCTACCAGTCTGGTGAGTTCTCCATCCCTGTACCTTTTTGTCAAACTACTAAAAACGTTGTAACTAAAATCCTTGTGATTGAGTGAGCTTCATGCATGTCTTGAGAGTGAGAGGTTATATAGGTTATCCGGCTTGATCCAATTCAAAAAAAATCCAAAAAATGGTTTATTTTAATAGGCATCCTCGAGCTACAACCTGGAGGAGTTTCCTGGAGTAATAACAATAAGAAAAAGACCTACCTATGCAAAACTGTACAATAATATACAATAACCATCCTTGGCTGAAAATCATGCATAGTACTTTTTAAGATAGATCCCATTTCTAGATTCTGCTAAGGACGTACCCTCATAATCCACTAACTCAAAAGCACCCATCTCTAACACACGTTTAACGACGTAAGGACCACGCCACATGGGGTTAAAATTTCCTGACCCCAAGGGTTCTTTTGGTTGATCCCACAAAAGGACCAAGTCTCCCTCACTAAACCTCCTTGGATGGAAAGACTTATTGTACTGGACCTTAACGCGATGCTTATTTACTTCTAGAGCCACCAAGGCATCTCGGTGCTGCTCATCAAGTTGCTCAAGGTGGACCAAATTCTCCTCGAATGGTGAAGTGTCTGGTAAGAGTTCTATGGCTAGCTTCAACGAAGGAATCTCGCACTCAATCGGCAATACCGACTCCACTCCATGTACAAGTTGATATGGATAAAAACCCGTGGTAGTCTTAACAGTGGTTCTATAAGCCCACAAAGAAGGATATAACATAACGTGCCAATTCATCTTGCTTTGTACGATGGTTCATTGGAGAATGGATTTGAGTGATTTGTTCACTACTTCTACCTGTCCATTTGCTTGAGCATAGTAAGAGGAGGAATGATCTTGATTATACCCTAACTTTGATGACAACTCTTCCATTATATGATTCTGAAAGTGCGAGCCATGGTCAGTGACAAGCTCTTTCAGAATACTGAACTGAGTAATAATCTGGTTGAATACGAAGTGCGCAGATGTCTTATCATCGAATTTAACTATAGGAATAGCCTTAGCCCATTTTGTGAAGTAGTCAACAGCCAATATGATATGATGATGCCCCCAGCTGAAGCTGGGCTGCAATCCATAAAATCAAGCCCCCACTTAGTGAAGGGATCGGTGGTGATGATGGGATGTAACAGGGTAGGTTTTGAGTGCATATTATGTGCAAACACCTGGAAAGGATGGCACCTCTTGACCGCATCTACACAATCCTTAAAGATCGATGGACAGAAATAACCTGCTCTTAATATTTTTTAGGCTATAGAAAGCCTAGATAAATGACCACCACATGCCCCTCCATGGAAATCATTCAGCACAAGCTCAGCCTCCTCGTGAGTTAAACAATGACGTAAAATGGAATCTACCCCACAGTGGTACAAAGTGTTATCCACTATGAGGTAATTTTTAGACATGTGACGTAACCGCCATTGTTCATGCCGTGAGAGGTGAGTAGGGACCTTCAATGTTTGTAAATATATAATAATATCCCCTTACCATGGGTCCAAAGTTGATATTAAGAATATTTTCTCATCGATAAACGTATCTTCACAAACCAAATCCTCGGCCTCGCTTGGGAAATCCGATATAAGCTCCGCAAAAATTAATGATTTCTTCGATTTTGCCAAAACAAACTCGAGATTAAATTCTTGCAAGATGACAATCCATTTATTATATTTCCTCCAATAATTCTTTGAGTGAGAACAAATTGAAATCGATTGACATGGGCTACAACCAAGGTCTGGTGAAGGAGACTATAATGTCTCAACCGTTGAACCACATGTACGATAGATAAGGAAAGCTTCTCAACATGGGAATAAAAGATCTCTACATCAATAAGATTTTGGCTCAGATAGTATATGACATGATTTTGGAGCTCCTCATCCTCTTGACCCAAAACCATACCAATCATCTCCATGGACACGACCACATAAAGTAGAAAATCACGGCTGTAGTATGGGGGACTAATCATTGGGGCCGATGCTAGGCCTCGCTTAAGCGCATCGAAGGACTCCTAGGCTCACTCATCCCAACAAAAGGTGGTGTCCTTTTTCAAAAGACGCATAAATCCTCTAGTCAAATTGGCAAAATTGACAACGAATCTCTGTAAGAAGTTTTCCATGCCTAGCAAACATTGAAGATGTTGAATGTTTTTTGGGTGGCACAACTAAAGTATTGCCTCAACCTTCAAAGGGTCAACTATTATACCCTCCTTGGAAACAATGAATCCTAATAAGAGACCAGACTTCATACAAAAGATGCACTTGTGAGGATTTAACCTGACCAAATAATGGCGGCACCTTTCGAATACCAATATCAAATGATACGAATGACACATTCTCATACGAGAATGACTAGCAAGGTCATCCAAAAACACTTCGACAATCTATTTGAGATCATGGAAGATCAAGGTCATAGCCCGCTGAAAAGTAGCTACGACGTTCTTAAGGCCAAAAGGCATTTTCCAATATGCAAAGGTTCCCCAAGGACAAATAAATGCAGTCTTATGTTGGTCCTCATATTTAATTTGTATATGATTGTATCCATAAAATATGTCCACAAAGGAAAAAACCTCGCTACCCGCACACTCATCCAAAATATGATCAATAAATGGTGTGGGGAAATTGTCCTTAGGAGAGGCACAATTCAAATCATGGAAATCAGTACATATGTGGATCGCTCCCTACTTCTTATCAACCGGAATGGGATTTGAAACCCACTTCATCAAGGGAATGAGATAGATAAAACTGGATTTCAACAGTTTTTCTATCTTTGCCTTAATCACAGGTGTTTTCCTAGGATTCACTGCATGCTAGCATTGTCGAACAGGCTTAGCATTGGGATAAGTCTTAATCTCGTGTTCAACAATGCGAGGGTTGATACCTATCATTTCATCATAAGACCAAGCAAAGATATCATGAAATTATTTAAACAGCTCGGTGTATTCTTGAATCTCAGCATGGGAACATTCTGCCTCAACATAGACATTCTATATCCTTCCAGGATCACGAGAGATATTGATAGGAATTGTTGGAGATATATTTTCCATGTTCCCATCAGCCATAGGACCAAGAGAGCTTAATGGAACCATGGGACTACCAATTCTCTCACTAAGAAACTCCCTAAAATCCTCATGCTCTAAGCAGTCAAGCTTGGGAAGAAAGTAAGATCTATTATGCAACTCTTCCCATGGTGGCTCAACTCCCAACATGGCCTCAATAATCATTTCGTCTGAAGGAAAAACACTATCAAGGAATTCGTGCACATGAGAAGAATGAAATGCCCATGCAGGCAGCACATATGGGTTCTCCTCCTCCATATATGAAGAGGAAGGACTAGGCTCTGCAACACATCCAAGATTAGATTGATAAGCTACCATAGTTGTAGGCAATGACACGTCTGTCATGATGGGCTCACTCGAAGTATTCGGTGTAGGAAGAATCCAAGGATCTTCCATATGACTCATGTGAAAATACACCAATCTCACAGATGTTGAAGCCTCACTGGACCTAGACCCTATCATAAGGACAGGTGCATGACAACTAAAGCTTCCCATAAGGGATGGATACATGCCCACACCCACACTCCTAGTTGCCAGCTGAGAGTGCTCTATAATTGGGATTGAAGCTCCCAAAGATGCAGTAACCAACGGATTCTTGAATGACATTTGATCAATCGTAACTATCTTCCCATTAAATGGAAAGCATACAATGCAAAATAGTGAAGAAGCTACAGCTTGCATACTGTACATCCAATTCCTACCCAACAAGAGATTGTAGTCAAGGGGCGTATCAACCACCTTGACCTCTATCGCAACGGTCTTCCCTCCCAAATGGAATTTAAGGGAAGGAGGGATCCTGTGCGGCCTAAATGATCTCCCATCAAACGAAGTCAACATGGTACTAAATTTAGACAACTTAGGGTAACCTAAACCATTCCAACATGATAAAGACATCATAGAAGCAGCAACGCCTTTGTCAATCACAGTGCACTTGATGGTCATGTTAAGACATTCTACATGAATCAAAAGAGACACATAGTAAGGCAAGCGAGGCTGAATTCCTACAGTTTCAAATTTAATCATGGAGGAAGAATTATCATCATTCACACCAAGGGCAGAAAGAAAATCCTTCCTTTGTGAAGGACAACTCTGAAGTACTTCTAGTGTAGACATTGCACAAGGAGTGTGGCCCAAATCCTCGACAACAGAATAGTTCTGGGCGGCTCGATCATTAGGATTGTGCCCCGAATGCTTAAGGACTCCCTTAGGAATGCGAGGTGCAAATTAAAGTTTATCCACAGGTTTTTCAATACACAAAGGAGTCCCTTGTGGATCAGGTTCGTTTCATGGGTTGGGTTGTGATGAACCATAGTCCTTTGCATTGGTCACAACCTTCATAGCACGCACCATGTTAATACAACCATGACCACTATCCTCCGGTGGATCTTGATCCCCACCAGATTGATCATGGGTCCTTGAGTTCATGTTTTGATTGTGAGGTAAAGGGTTAGTCAGCACAGCTAGGCCCTACGCTAAGAATCTCGAGGCTTCATCGATACGAGGGCACAAGTAAGTGAAGTGATCATTCTTACATAACTTGTAAGAAAATTTAACCTTATGTTTAGGTTGCTTGTCCCCCCAAGCATTACAGGAATTCTTGTCATTAGTATTATCATTTTCATTCCTATTCCCACCCTTACGATTATTCTTACCCTTCTTTCTATTCCTTCCGGGTTTCTGGTTACCCTTCTGGTCTGACGATTGTACTGAAAGTGCACTCACCATTTGGGTGGGTTGAGACAAAGCCATGGCTTGTCCTGAAGCATATTGATTGATTGACAATTGAATGACCTATTTCACAATTGAATCTGTAGGTTTAGCACTTACACAACCAACAATTCCATCGGCATGTGGTCCAGGTTTAACTTTGGGGTCGAAACTAGAATGCAGAGCATTGGGAATGATCTCATATAACAAACTAGATTGAGCATAAATCAAATCCAGTTCCTACACCCTAAAAATGGCTTGTTCCTCATTTTGAACTCTGGATGTAGAAACATCCTTCGCTATATAAGGAAATAACGACTTAAGAAACCATTCGAGGAGGAATTTCGGTGGTTTTATCCTACTGAAACGTCAACAAGAGTTCCATACCAACTTCGTAACACACTGGTAGCTGGAAGTGGTTAAGAAAACTCATTGCTAGGTCATCGAACAAAGTGGATGCCCCCCTAGGTAACTCTATATACCATTTCATGGTAGGCCCTGTAAGGGTGCATTGAAACAACCTTAAACGGATCGAATCTTGGTGTAAGGAATTTGAAGAGCACCATAGGTGAAAGGTAGTAACATGTTCGCTCAGATCCTCTCCTTGTTTTCCCTCAAATTTGGGTATGTCCAAGGGAAGCTTAGTAGGGACAACTGGCCAAGACGGGTCATGAGATACAGGATCGTTTGTCAATCTCGACAAGTCAGGAATATTTAACGTTGTGAGGAAAGGGATCCTAGGAAGAGCAGGTTGGTACACCGATCCCTAATAGTTTTGATTCACATAGGTCTGATTACCATAACCACCATGGCCTTGACGATCGTTTGTCAATCTCGACAAGTCAGGAATATTTAACGTTGCGAGGAAAGGGATCCTAGGATGAGCAGGTTGGTGCACTACTCCCTGATAGTTTTGATTCACATAGGTCTGATTACCATAACCACCATGGCCTTGACCCGTGTAGGGTGGCATGGAAACACCATAATATGGTGTACCTTGACTATTCGGGGCTACAAAGCCATAATTTGGAGAGTAAGCGAGTTGTTGATACCTGTACCCATAAGGTGAAGAACCTTGTCCATACTGCATCCCATAATAAGGTCCATAAGTCATCGCATGAGATGTCCAATGAAATACTCCGTAAGTAGGAATATACGCTCTGGAGGTAGGAATATACATTCTGGAAGTAGGAATATACACTCCAAAAGTAGTAACATGACCTCTAGAAGTATGAACATGACCTCCTGAAACGACAGGTGGTACTTGAACCTGAGACACAATTGGTTGAGAAGCAGCAGTATGGACATGACTCGTAGAAACATTCCGGCCCAAAGGACCACGTGAATGAGGTGGAGGGTGAACATTCCAAGAACTAGGGATAGAGGATGAAGGGACCTGTGAAATTATGTACGTGTTGTTCCCTATAGTCACTTGTCTTGGATCTAGTATCCTAATAGGATCACTAACCCTAGGCCTAGGAGAAATATGTGATGTAGCTTCCAATGCCAGGATGGAAGGTGCAATGTGACTTGTGCTCCCAAACCTCTCCACGTGGTAAGGAATGAGAGTGCCCCGAGGCGTAGTGTTAGGATCAAACTCAGACTCGACATGAAATGCCAAATCATGTGTGGGAAAACCAGACATACCATAACTACCATAACTAGTGCTCACGGGTTCAAAACGAGTCTCATCATCTTCCAACATTCCATACCAGCGATGTGTCAATGGGGGATAAACGCTAGAGTAAGTAGGTCTATCATGAAAAGTACCTATCTTAGAAATTACAGGACCTAACTCAATCAAATCAGGTGAAGGATAATAAGTAGGAGTAAACTCCCCATCTTCCACTTGAATGGGAGAGGGTGGTTAAGGAATACCTTCAACATGGTCTCCCATCGTGTGTGAATCAATGTGTGAAGTAGTCCTCCTGGACTGTCTATCTCTCTCTCCCAAAGGAGGAGGAGATGTAGAAGGCAGAAGTCCTGCTAAACGATGAGAACGATGAGGAGCCGCACCTGAATCCACAATTACTCAAAAAATATAAAAGACTCTTTAACTACACAAACCCTAGGCAAGCTAACGTGCACAGAGCATACACCAATAAAATCTAAAGCCAAACACAAGCAATCAAGGGTAGGAATAGTGAGCTCCCGAATGAAGTAGGTATGTCTCACCTAGGAGAGGCTTGAGACTCCCATACACAACAAGTGGAGGTACATAAAAAAATATTGTGGCTCTTAGCTTCAACGCGTAAAGAGACTGTGCTGTCTGACCCCAAGTTGGCTGGAACACTTGCAAAATAACCCCTGTAGATTACCCCCTTGATATCCTAGGTAAGGCCACTAAGGTCACCTCAATATAATAAATGTTCAAGTGAACAGTCGCAGGTGGGATTGACTGTATGGGTAGGGTAGCAAAGCCCGAAACTCTCGAAAGAGCCCCCAGATATGAATACAATCCTGGAAATATCTCTGGTGCTACTTAGTTATGAGTAGGGGTCATCCCAATCAATAACCGCTCACACTGCCTTGTGCTTAAATCCCTTTTGAGAGGAGGATCTTGAGAAACACTAGTTATACCAAGGAATTTCACACACTCACCTGGACAGACACATACATGTTGTTGTCTAGTGGTCTTGGAGAATTTACTCACAATGAACTATTCCAAGACCCTAAAACCTAATCTTGTTGGTGAACCCTATTAAATAAAATAGTGTAGTTCATTTTAATTAAGCATTGATTTTAATTGGCTTTATTACTCAAAAGGGGTATATGGCCGTGCAACTAATGGCATTATGACACAACATGAAGCAAAATGCACACCTAACAATCAATGCAAATGCATTGTGTCCATGAAAAACAGGGTATGCTACTACGTGAAATGCACAATTTTCTTCAAATGATAAATGCAAGCTTTCTTATATGAAATCCTGACTAATACTTCAAAGCAAATATAGTGCAAGTACTATGCAAAATGCAAGATGCAATGCATAATGATAATCAAATATTGTTGGATTTTTTGAAGTAAAAATGAGATATTAAAGCAAAAGAATGATTCTACAACCCCCAGACTCTGCAAGCACAATCAAGTAGCACTCAAGCAAAGTACTAAAGTAAAATAAATCTAATGCACTAATCCCAAAACAAAAAATTGAAAATGCAATGACAAGAACATTCTTTAGAAAAGAAATTTTACCCTAAAAAAATGTCTCTGGTCAGAAACAAAGGTGTATACAGACTTTAGCAGTATCAAAGGAGACTTAGCAATCATCAAAATTCACCCAGAAATAATCAATCTTCCTCTAGAAGGCAAAACTAAGGACATACGTGACTGTTTGCAATAAACCCGTGTGTGTACGTAGAAATAGCAGTGAAACCCGCATATATACACGACTATGTGTTAAAAACTCGTGTACAGGAAGAAAGGTGCTTAAAAATAAAGGCAAATAGACAAGCTGAGACAAACTTCACACCAATCAGACACTACCAGGAAAACATGCCCCCATACCTGACACAGAAACAGAGAAATAAGAGCAATTCAAAGTCATTGAATGCCTATAGAAAACCCCCAAAGGACAACTACTAGGAACTCCCTAGTGGATTCACCAATTTTGTTATGGAGAGAAATTCCTATGGCTTGGGCTACCACAATAGACATCTTGACTCCAGAAATCAATCCTTTCCAATATGCAAGAGAAATCAAATATTTAACACTAAAGGATCAGACCTCGTACCTGATTCCAGATGGTTGAAGTAGATCCCCGTTGATCTTTCCAACTTTAGCTTGAATTGATGAATCACTTCCTCAACAACAAGTAGACAAGACAAGCATACTATATATATTGGTGTTAGATCTACTCTAGCATATATAATCAACAATGTATAAGCATTCGAAATCATCCATGGATAAAATATTCATTCAAACATACATTATTGGACACGAAAAGATATTTCTATTAATATAAAATTAGAGATTACAATGAATATAACCTATGTCGGCACATCTGTGAATTGGAGAAACGGAATCTCCCACTTGGGCCTCCACCACCTAAATCCCCCATCTCTCAATAGCCAACTCATAAGCAAAAGGAAAGCTTAGGAAGAACACCAAATTGCTCCAAGGGACAAAGGGATGCAGACTCAGGCACAAGTTCCGGCAACAATGGACTATAGTTTCTTTGCTCTCAATTCTCTGATGGCTTCAATGTATCCAAACGGTTTCTTATATAGCTTTTCAATGGGGTAATGAAAGGTCGAATCCGAGAGATCTCAAGGCAATGGAAGGCCAAAAGACAAGTGAGTCAGATCCATGTCAAGCAAAACTTCAAAATGATTTCGATTTTGTACACATCCCGATGTACATGGTTTTAGAGGTCAAACCCATGTATATACGTGACAAGGGGTTTAAAAGTCGTGTACAACAATTTTCACATGTTTTTAGGGATGGTCTAGGAAACATCAAAGGACAAAAAATGGTCCAAGGGGTCTAAGGAGTCTGCATAGGGACAAAGGAAGGCCATACAAGTGTGATTCACCTAGTGTGGTAAAATCAGCTGTAACAACCCCATTTCCCTCGCCCCCCCATATGCTGAGTGGCCAACAACATCACAGCTAGAGCTGCTGTCAGCTATAGCATTGTGGCTGATTTGGCCCAAACACCAATGACCATGTACGCTCTGGAGGTAATCAAAACGTGCCCAATGCAGCGAAAAGTGTTACTAGCTGCCCTTGGGGCCATAGACCCCTTCAAATCCAAGTTGATCATGCTCTACATAGAGAATGGATAACCATCTATCCCTGCACCCCCTCCCCAACCCAATCCCAAAGCTCTAGGGGAACCTCCCACTGCAGAAATAGGTGTTCACCACCTGCTAGCCATGACGACTGAAGAGGTCAACTTACAAACTAGACGAAATCAGTACGGTACCACCACCGAACCCGCTAACACATCAACGGCATCTACGTTAGTTAATATCAACTTGTGTAATATATCTGTTAGGTAAAAGTGTGTTTCTTTAGTATGCATTAGGTCACATAGGAGTTAGTTAAGATCAACTTGTGTAATATATCCATTAGGTAAAAGTATGTTTCTTTAGTATGCATTAGTATGCATTTGTAAATATTCTAATCCGATGGTCACGATATGTTCTAGACATAAAGTGATCTGACGGTTCAATTTCTCTTAGATCATACCTACCATTGATTCATGGTACACAGGGTACTCCCAAAATACCAAACACCTTGAGAAACCACTTCACACAAATAGATCACAGATCAACACATCGATGTTTGTCACGTGGTTAAAACCCTCTAGAGGGAAATAGTCCATGGCCCCAACCAAATAGCTACTTGGAGCAATTTATTATGCAAAAGAAAGAAAGTTACATGAGATTCTTATAATCGATGAACTAGCCAAGGACCCTCTATGCTCTTTAAATAGAGATCATAATCCAATCGGGTGTTAATCCATGGATCAATGGTAGGTATGATCTAAGAGAAGTTGAACCATCAGATCACTCTAGGTATAGAACATATCGTGACCATCGGATTAGAATATTTACAAATGCATACTAATGCATACTAAAGAAACACACTTTTACTTAACGGATATATTACACAAGTTGATCTTAACTAACTCCTAAGTGTCTAAATATCCTAACATCCCCCCTTAAGAACAACTTGGGATAGTATTGAAGGATTTACAAAAGTGACACTATTAGGAGAAGGAAGGAGGAATTAGAGCCTACCCCCCCTTAAGGACACATTCCTGAACTACTAACATAGATCTAAGTTTAGAAAACTTTGCTTCTGTAAGAGACTCGGTGAAGATGTCTGCAACCTGATCATCTGTAGGGAAATAGAGAACTTCAATAACACTATCATGAACAAGATTTATGATGAAGTGCATGTGTATCTCAATGTGTTTGTTGTGCTAATGTAGAACTAGATATTTGGCAAGCTTGATGACACTTTGATTGTCATACCAAAGTGGAGTAGGCTGCTGTTGCTCGAATCCAAACTCTGAAAGGATTTGTCGAAGCCATAAAGCTTCCTAACTGGCATTAACCGTGGCTCAATATTCTACTTCTGCTAAAGAAAGAGCAAGTGCTTGTTGTTTCTTACAAGCCCAAGTGATAGGTCTAGATCCCAGACTGAAAACATAACCTACAGTAGACTTCCAATCATTAGGATCGCCAGCCCAATCTGAATTAGTGAAACCAACCAACAAAGGTTCCCCCCTGTACTGTAATTAATCTCAAACTAAATTGTACCTTGAATATATCGAAGTATTCTTTTTGCTGCTTTCCAGTCACTTTCATGAGGAGTTTGCATATAACAGGAAACACAACCAACGACAAAGGAAAGGTCAATACAGGAATGAGTCAAGTATAAAAGACTACCAACAAGTTGATGATATAAGGTGGCAGCTACTTCAGTGAAAGTACAAGTGGCAGAAAGTTTGACTCCATACTGGAAGGGAGAAGGGGTTGGCTTACAATCTTCCATGTGGAAGCGATGAAGAAGGTCACAAGCATACTTATAATGGGAAAGAAATATTCCCTCTTTGGTTTGCAAGGCTTGGAGACCAAGAAAATAATGCAAATGTCCTAAGTCTGACATTTCAAAACTTTGCTTAAGACTAGATTTCACATGGGTTATAAGTTTAGGGTCACTATCAGTAAGGATAAGATCATGAACATAAAGAAAAAGTATGATGAGATGGTTTGCTAATTTCTTGGTATAGACATTTGGGTCAGAATGGCATCTAGAAAAACCAGTGTCAAGGAGAAAGCTATCCATTTTGGCATACCAAGCTCTAGGAGCTTGCTTAAGGCCATATAAAGATTTCTTAAGGAGACAGACAAGGCTAGATTTATCCTGAACATATCCAGGAGGTTGTTCCATGTAAATTTTCTCCTGTAAATCACCATGTAAAAAGGCAGACTTGACATCTATTTGATGGACTTCCCAGTTATGTAATGCTGTAAGGGAAAGAACAAGGTAGATGGAATTCATTTTTGCAACATGAGCAAAGGTTTCATTGTAATCAATCCCTTCAACTTGTGAAAAACCTTTGGCAACTAACCTTGCCTTAAGTCTTTCAACACTTCCATCTGATGCATACTTAGTTCTGTAGACCCATTTACATCTGACAAGTTTTCTTCCTTTTGGAAGAGGAACAAGATCCCAAGTATCGTTCGCCATTAAGGAACGATATTCTTCATCCATAGCTGCATCCCAATCTGGATTTCCTAAAGCTTCTGCAAAAGTTTCTTGATCATGATTCTCAGAAACTTGATCCAAAAGAGAAGAGGCTCGCTGAAACTGAGAACGTGTTCGACGTTGATTTCTAGGATCACTAGCAAGATCACCAGCTGCTTCACATGTTGAACAGATCCATCGAGGAAGTATTGGTGCTGGTGCAATTTGAGGAACATGAGCAGGAAGAGGTGGATTTTCATCCTCACTGTCATCATCATAAACTATATTTGGAAACCTATCAAGGAATTTGGAAGAAGAGGAAGAAGGAACAATCGCCGAATCAGGCTCGCAGGACAAAGATGGCACACCCGCCAAATTAGGCTCGCAAGCCAAGAGATTTTCATCAAATTTAACATATATTCTAATGATTATATCATGTGAATGAGGTTGAATAAGTCTATAACCTTTTACATCTTCAGAATATCCAACAAATATGCACTTTTCACTTTTAGGCTGCAATGCTTTCCGTTTTTCATCTGGAATGTGAGCACATGCTTCACAACCAAACACACGAAAGTGACTTACATCTGGTTTAATTTTACTCCATGCTTCTTCCAGTGTTATACCTTGTAAAACCTTAGTGGGTGTGCGATTAACTATGTAATTTGCACAACTTATGGCCTTAGCCCAATATTGAAGACTTAGTCCCTTCGATTGGATCATATAATTAGCCATTTCTTTTAAAGTGTGGTTCTTCCGTTCAGCTACACTATTTTGTTGTGGTGTATATGGAACAATGTGCTGTTGTTAGATTCCTTGTTCAGTACAAAAAGTAGTGAAATTGTTGTTAACATATTCTCCTGCATTGTCAGATCTTAACTTAATAATTTGATGACCAGATTGTTTTTCAACAAGGGCCTTGTAGGCCAAGAACATGTTAAATACTTCACTCTTAAGTTTTAGGAAGTAAACCCAAGTGCGTCTAGAGTAGTCATCAATGAAAGTTAAGAAATATTTGAAACCAGAAAAGGATGTAGATGGAAGAGGACCACACATGTCACTATGCACGAGCTCCAAAGGAACCGAGGCATGCCATGAGGCACGTTTGTCAAAACTGTCCCGATGATGTTTTTCGAGTACACAACCGAAACAAACACCATCCTTACAAGATACCATTGGAATACCAGTCAACATATTATCTTTACATAGCTATTGCAATGAGCAATAATCTAAGTGACCAAATCACTCATGCCAAAGTTTGCTCAAGTTATCACTATGAGCAACAAAAACTGAAGGAAAAGGTGATGACCCAAAGTTGTTAAATTTGTACAACCTGGTAATATCATCAATAGTTCCAGTAGCAAGGACATTTTGAGGATTTTTAAAATCCTTGATTACAACTTGGTGAGGTGTAAACGTCACAATTTTACCTTCACATGAATGAGTAATTTGATAGACTGATGAAAAATTACAGGAAATTTTTGGAACACATAGTACATCATTAAAATGAACATTGTCTATTGGAACTATTCCAGATCCTACAAAACTTAGAGATATATCATCACCAACAAATATTTGTTTGGTGTTACATTCATGCATAGTAGGAAATATTGCTTGATCCTTAGCCATATGATAAGATGCTCCAAAATCAATAAGCCATTCATTTGAAGTAGAAGAAGACGTAGTATAAGAGTAACCAGAAACACAAAGTGCATGTCCATGAGAGTTATATTTTGAAGATGAATCTAACCTCATGTGGTGCTTCTTCATTGCTACTTCCAAGGCTGCCATCTTCTTGAAACACTTAGATTCATCATGATTACCTTTCCCACAAAAATTGCAATGACGCTCAGTCTTCTTTCCTTTTTGCTTGGATCCTTTGTCATTTTTTAAAGAAGGAGCTGACTGAGAGGGTTTGGAACCCTTGTTGTTTGGCTTATTATTGCAAAAATTCTATTTCTTGGGAGGCTTGGACTTTTCTTTTTGTTGGGACAATAAGAATTTCCCAGATGTATCTGCATTGTTAATTATTCCAAGATGAATGAGATTATCTTGCTCTCTAATTAAGGAATCATAAAAGGATTCAATACTAGGCTCTTGATAGCTAGCTACAGTCAAGGATTATTTCATGGAGTAGAATGTAGATACAAAAACAGAATATGAAGGTCCAAGTTTGGAAAGAATATGATAAATACATTGTTTGTCTTCTTTCTTAATCTTGTATTCTGCACATAAGAGTCTAAGAGTTTTATACTTAGATAAATAGTCTTGAATGCATGAAAAATCATTTGGATTCAAGGAAAGCAACTCATTCTCAAGTTGATGACCCCGAATTTCATTGTGCTTACCAAACACATATTCCAACTTTTCCCAAGCTTTATTAGGTTCATCAATTCCAGATATGCGGAATCACAAATCAGTAGAGATTGACATCCCAATCAATCCACAAGATTCATCACATATATTTGCCCATTTAATTTTCTTATCATCATCAGTGGGTTTTGTTTCTTTCCCTGAGGTTATCCTGAAAAGTCCCCTACTTCGTAGAACATCCTCCATATAAGATTTCCATGAGAAATAGTTAGAAGTTGTAAGTATAATATCACAAGGGGCAGCCATACTATAAAATAATGGATGAAAAAATAGAAACTAACTGTTTGGTTGCAAAGCACTCGAAAACATATGCTGTTTTAAAAAAAAACGACACTGAAAACTGATTCTAGATGATGAAGTTATGCTTGATCAAAGAAAATGTTGAAGATGTCTCCAATAGTGACATGGTAGATATTAACTTGACCAACTAAAAAAAAAAGAACCTCCCTCTTTCCAAGATCAACCTTTGACAATCACTTTACAATAAAGTTGCTTTGAAGTGAATCACTTTTGTAGAATTAGTGAGGTTCACTTTTACAATAATGTTACTTTTAAATAGTGCGGCAATAAATTAAAAGACTTAAGTGACTCACTTTTTATTTTATTTTATTTATGTGAGATGCACTTTTACAATAAAGTAAATTGAAAATAAGACTTGAACTCAAGACCTATTAAGGAATAAAGAAACTTTGGACCAAGTGAGCTAAGTTTAAAAGGTACGTAAAAGAATGGAAAGAGGAAGGGTTTTTTTTTTTTACTCTTCTCTGTCATTCTCTTGGCTTGCCTTTTTTTTCCTGCAAATCACAAAAAAAATGAAAAACAAAAACAAATTTTTTTTTCCACACAATGGGGTTAGATCTTGGTTAGCTTACCCAGAAAGTGTTCATTTTCAAGTTTTCTCGCTGTTTCTGATTTTCCATGATCACACAAGGTGCACGAAAAAGAGCATACGTAGCCGAGAAGACAAGAAAAAAATGTTCCCTTACTATTTTTGATTCGCCACGATCGCACAAGGTGCACGGGAAAGAGCATATGCAGTCAGGGAAGGAAATAGTCCGAGACTAAAACAAAAAAGATCTAATAATAAAACTTATAAGATATGAGAGATTTAAAAAAAAACAAATCCGTCACTGTAACATTATACCTTCAGATTTTTCGAGATGGGTGTTTCTAGAACAAACGAAAATAGTTTTCGATGAAACAAAACTATTTCTCAATAGAAACGGTGCTATGGACTCAATGGAACAGCTCCCATAAGCCAAAAATGCATAGAAAATCCAGAACCGGAAACCCTTTCAAAGTTTCGACAACACTAGTTCCAAATCTAGATCAAAACTGAAAGTGGCTCTTCATAAAAGCTCTGATACCATGTTTGGGTACATAGGGTACTCCCAAAACACTGAACACCTTGAGTAACCACTTCATACAAATATATCACAGATCAACACATCGATGTTTGTCATGTGGTTAAAACCCTTGAGAGGGAAACAGTCCACGACCCCAGCCAAATATCTACTTGGAGCAATTTATTATGCAAAAGAAAGAAAGTTACATGAGATTCTCATAAGCGATGAACTAGCCAAGGACCCTCTATGCTATTTAAATAGAGATCATAGACCAATCAGGTGTTAAGCCATAGATCGATGGTAGGTATGATCTAAAAGAAGTTGAACCGTCAGATCACTCTATGTCTAGAACATATTGTGACCGTCATATTAGAATATTCAAAAATGCATACTAATGCATACTAAAGAAACACACTTTTACCTAACAGATATATTACACAAGTTGATCTTAAGTAACTCCTAAGTGTCTAAATATCCTAACAGTGTTCACCACCTGCTAGCCTTGACAACTGAAGAGGTCAACTTACAAACTAGATGGAATCAGTACGGTACCACCACCAAACCCGCTGACACATCAACATCATCTACATCCAAGTCGGTCAACGCACCTCTTAAATTACCCCCTTTCACCACCCCCCATACAGTGACTGGCCAACAACACCATAGCTAGAGATGTTGTCAGCTATAGCATTGTTGATGATTTGGCCCAAACACCAATGGCCATGTCTTCTCTGTAGGTACTCAAAATGTGCCCAACACAGCGGAAAGCGTTATTAGCCACCCTTAGGGCCATAGACCCCTCCGACTCCAATTTGATCACGTTCGACACTGAGAATGGAGAGCCATGCATGCCATTGACCATCACCTTCCAAATCTTGGTATCTATTCGGAATTTGGTTGTGCACCGGTGCATAGTAGATGAGGGGGCATCTATCTGCGTTATGTCTACCCTGGTTTGGCAGAAAATGGGATCACCAATCCTGCAACCATCCTCCACAACTCTATGGGATTATGATGGCCATACCACTAAAGCCAAAGGAATCCTCCCCCATGTCCCCATCACATTAGCCGAGAAGACAGTGCTGATCAACATAGAGGTCGTCAATGCTCAACTGGACTATAACCTTCTCCTTGGAAGAAGTTATATGTATGCCATGCGAGCAGTATCATCAACTGTCTTCTGTCTCATGATGTTCCCCCACAAAGGGAATATTGTGACGGTTGACCAACTCACCGATCATGATCTGCAAGGGTTAATGGCACCCATCAACGTTATCCCTACCATCACCACCATTGATCCATAAGGGATGACTACACACATTAATGTCATCCCTGAAATCAACACTATGGTTGACAATACACCAGCCTACCTATTATTGAATGTGGGCCCTGGGTTGTTTGCTAATCCCACCATGATGACTCCTTTCCCCTCAGTGTCACCACCACCGACAAAAAATGAGACTGCAGACTTGTGCATGGTCTCATCCAGCACTGCTGCACCCAAACAACAACCGCAGCCACAACCCCAACCAAATCCACAACATCATTTGTAGCCGCAACACCAACAGCAGCCACAACATCACCCACATCAACAGCATTTCGCGTAGCTGCAGCCACAACCGCATCCCCACATGCAACCGTAAGGGATTTATCTGGGATCATATCTAGTCCATACGATTCCCTTCCTCTTCCCCCCGCCTGGTGCCATGAGCAAGCCAATAATGGCCACCTTAAGCCTACCCAACTTTACATTGGGAATTTTGGTATGGTATCTTGATCCACTAGCTCAACCAGCGATGCCCCAGGTTGTTTTAACCACAGTTCAATCCATCATGGTCGAGGCTCACCCTCCACCTAGTCTGCAAAAGCCAACCACTACACCTGCACCTGCATCGCCCCACGAGAAAAGGGCCAGAGGAAAGAACGCCGAAGCCACCGCAAAACCTCAGTAGATCCCGCCTTGCATCGTCTGTGAACAATAGGGCCATCCAACTTAGAATTGCCCTGAAATTCTAATGATCTGTGCACATTTGAATGCCATGGACACAACCAAAAACCTCCCTATGGTTGAACTTCCAACCGTGCCAATAGTAAAAAACAAGTCATTGAGAACAAACCATGCTTGCGCCCTCTACGGTTTATATGGACACTATTCTCACCATTGTCAAGACTTGCCTGAATTTTGAATGGCTCTAGCCAACCTTCGATAGCATTCCCTTGAATCTGAGATCACTCTGATCGAAGAAGTCCAACCCCCACCTCCTTCTTTAGACACTATGTCCATTTACATGATGTCCAGTTCTACAGACCCTCTTGTCTCCACCATCACCGACGGTCCATCAGACCTCTCTGTTTCGATGTTTCCCTAGCCACCGCCGCAACCTCAGTTGCAACCTCAACCTTAGTTACCAGGGAAACATTTGGGTTCATTCCCAATCAACACGATCCTTTTCCTACCATTTGGGATCGTGAGTAAGTCTACCTTGGCAACCCTCAATCTATATGATTTCAGGCTGGGAGATCCTGTGTGGTACCTTGAACTACCTACCATACCTTTGAGGCCCCAGGATGTGTTGAATCATGTCCAGCCAATTGAGATAATCTTGCACCTACCTCCAGGTCCATCAAAGACTCCTTCTGTCTCCAGGCCTGCCCCTCTTCCTCCAACAGAGACTGGGGGCAAGGACACAAAAACCATAACCAATACCATTTACATGATCTATAGCACCATTTTTCCTTCTGTCTCATTGGTCATGGAATATCCACTTGATCTATCCCAGCACCACTTACAAAATGATGGAGATATATGTAATACTACCTTCAGTTTTACCCCATTCCCTTTAAACCATAGTGTGGAATTGGTTCTTCCCATAAAAGACCAGATTTTGTCATCCTGCCTTGCCAATGACCTTCATCTCGGCAAGGGGGCATACCTCTTCATTGACTCATATGGTCAACTTTTGAAGAATCCACACAATGGGCTCCACCTCAAGAGATTCTATTCCTTATATAACCACTATGACTCCCTTATAAGACGGATTTTTCCCTTTCTTGTTTTTCATCGTTTTTTAGAGAAAGTTAGGGGCAGCACCATCAACTGCTAATTCAAAGTCTCCCGGAACCTGTTCGAGACACTCCTCACACCTCTAGGCCCAAATTTCTATCTCCTTATGAGACCACTGTCTCATGTTTAACAAACAAATTTTGGGACCGCTTCCCAGAAGTTACCTCGATTTACGAGCCACAACATGGTGATACAAGTGTCGGTGGACCTGTACTTGCATCACACTTGCCTACCACTACTCATGCAGGTTCTTGGGATACCTCCCATTAAGGGTTACCATGTTTTTAGTTTTTTTTTGTATTATAACACATAGTTGTCTTTTCTATCCACCACACCTCACGCGGAACTCTGGACCACTGTCCACAAAATGATTTATTTTTCTTGCATGTATTTGGCATAGAAATGCCCCCGGACTTGTACTCACATCACATGTAGTAAAGTCTGTCCATCACAACACACACACACACTCTCTTGACCTCTGTTTGAGAGCCACCTTGGTTTCAATGCCTCTTCCACACCGACTCGTGAGCCTCTGCCTTGATTTATCCCACGCATGTATTGGTATGTTTGAGAGCCTTTTGCTCCATCCATATTGCATGGATGACCTTTGTACCTTAGTCAACGGTCCCGACATGGGGCACCACCTGTGCCACTGCAATCGGTTGACCACACTGGAGTTTCATTTAAGCTCTTTTCTAATTCTTAAAAACAATGAAAAGATTACCGAGTGCAACTGCTTCCTTTCCTGCTCACTAAAGTATAGGAAAGGACATCTACATCATCTCGTTTACCTCCTTTTGCAGATCATGTAGACCATTAATTGAAAAGAAATTCCTTGGCACACTCAAGCCAAGACCGTTCCCCTCTGCATACCTTTACTCTTTCTTGAGAAGAGGGGCCACACTTTATGAAAAAGCTCACCACAAGCTGTCGTTAAGCTCTTTTCCAGCCTTCTCATCAAGAAAAGATTGCCAAGCAAACTTGGTTTCATTCATGCTCATAAAATTATTTGAATGATCATCCATTCAATATAGGTTTAACCTTTTCCAGCCTAATTGGACTACCAACGGTAAAGAAGTCTCTCATCCCCTACAGGATGGGTGAGCTCTCCTATGTATACTTTTATCCTTTTTCAGGCACAAGAGACTACCGATGAAAAAGATCCCCCACTAGAGTCTTCTTCATGCTTTCAGACTCTCTAAAATTAAAAGAACCATCGAGCATTTACTTTCTTGGGCTCGCCAAAAATCCACGAGATAATACCATAACGGTGTCCCTAGACACCACCTCACAGAAAATAGTTTGGTAGCATTCCCCCTTTGGTTTGCCTTTGTTCAGAGTACTCTGCAATGTGTCTTCCTTGGATCCCATCAATATCAAAAGTGTCCACCTCCTCCAATTATTTCCCATCTACAGTAACATTCCCGGTATTACACCTATGATCCCATTCCCATGAGTCAAGTTTCATTTGCTGCCTGGTTCACCTTGCCATCATACTCTGAACAAAGGAAGTTTGAGTCTACCATACTCCCCCTACCCCTGTTCAAATATTTCCCTCCCCTTCTCCCCCCACGATTCAGTGGGTCATTCCACAGATTGTCTCACACCTTTCGGTTATCTCCCTTGCACTCCTAGTTAAGGAAACATCATTGCCTTGACTAGGGGCAGGTCTCCCTCTATTGACGACAACACATATATTCTAGAGGATAGACCTAGAAGTCCCTGTATCCTGGTTTCATTAACCTTATTGATGAATTCCTTGGACCACTTGAGAGGATTCCTTAGTGTCTCTCGGGATGGTTGTTTCTCACATGCTCGACTCCAAATACATCATCACATCGTTGATATTTGTACAGGGTTTGTTCTGCATAGTACTTGGTCGAAGACCTTGGATGTCACCTAATTCTAGCACATTGATGAGTCTATTCGAGGGACCTAAACAGGTTATGTCCCTTGTGATTTCTGGGTTGCGTTAGAGACAGTGTTCAGAAGCCCCAGCAGTGCTTCTATATAGATTTATGATTAATGCATTCTAATTCTCAATCAGCGAGTCCATACAACTATGTATCGTCCCAAATATAGAAGGTTGTCATTCATGAAGATATAGCATTCCATGAGAATGCCATAGGTCCAATGTACCAGATCAGTATTGTATTCAGCCTCACATTGAGGCAACCATTATCGTACCATGAGTTGTATATGATCAACTCTTGTATTTTAGAGCATAGATCAAATTATTCTTTTGACATTTTCATGAGCATGGGGATGCCCGCCTCGTCCATATACATGTCACACATTATTTGTATCTCACCCATTGATGGGAACCATATTAATACAAAAACCAAAAGCCACCATGCCCCAGCCCCAGAAGCACCACCTCTATGCAGCAAATCCTATGATGTTCATCCGCCATACGATGAGCTCCTGCCCTCACACATCAGGGGGCAATCTGTTAACCCAAAAAAATCTTCACTCAACTCTACATGGCCTCCACCACCCAAGGACACCCATGATTGATCCTCGTAACCTCCCATTAGACCCCCACACCCTCAAAAAGTCTTAAGAATGAAGAAAAGGGCTTAAAAACCCCAAAAGGGAGCCTAAATAACTCTCATAGGGGATAAAGCCTCCAAAAAGGGGCTAAAACCCCTTAAAGGAGCCTAAAACCCTAAAAAGAGCTAAAGCTAGGGTGGAAGGGGCTAAAGCCCTGGCCCAGGGCTTAAAACCCTAAAAGTCTCCAAGAAATATTTAAAAGGAGGGGTGGGGGTCACTCTCAAAACACTTCTCCCTTGCATACTGTTATGGTGCCTGTGGATGCCTTGAGACCCTTTGTCTCTCAAGACACCCACACTCCCTCTCCTCCATCTCCATTGATCCATAGCTCCCCCATCCAAGAGAGGTGCTTCTTCAAGACAGGGCATGGTGGCCCAATTCCATCAAAGAGAAGGTATACCAATGTTGTTTCTTGCATTTGCTTTATTGTTTTGTAGTTTTTTCTAACCTATTTTTGTTTGCAGGATTATTTATGACATGTTTTGCAGGTTTATTTTTGCTTAATAGTTGTTTGCAGGTAGCCAAGGCGAAGCCCTAACCTTGTTTGGAAAGGGGCTCATGGCCATTTTCTTTCTTGTTCTTTGCATTTTGTATATTCCATTTTCTTTCTACATTTTCCACATGCATGAACCTACCCTTCTGTCCTATAGATAGAAGGGAGCCATTCTTTCCCTTGTAGTAAGGATAAATCCTAGCTACAAGGAAGTTTACATTTTTCTACCAAATTTGGTGAAATATAACTTAAACTAGCTCCTGGATCAATTAAAATAGATATGGGTGTTTGGTTTATCTTACCTTCTACTTCCACCATGTAATTTTGATAGTTTGTTTTCCGATTCTCCAAAGCTGCATTGATCCTAGGCATAGTCCTCGCTAAATCTCCAACAGTCATCTCCTCCTATATTGTATGGATATTACTGACAATCTTTTCCTGTTTAGGACAGACTGAGGCATAATGTGGGCCATTGCACTACCAACACTTTATAGGTTTTTTTCATTCAAAGTTCTTTGTGTAATTACTGTGATTATTAGTAGACTCTTAAATCTTTTGATTTTTCTGATTGTTCTGTGAATTATTCTTATTCCCCTGGAAATTCTTATTTGAAAAATTTCTGGCATGATTATTTTTAGAATTCCGATTAGGCACAAACTCTTTCTTCTTTTGATCATAATTATTATTCTTTTTGGCCTTCCAATTGGCCATATTTTCCTTTTTTAGATTCTGTTCATAACATAAATTGGATTTCCTCATAGCTTCTTCCAGAGTTTTTGGATTGGCATACTCAATCCTATCCTTTATGTGATAAGGTAAACAACTGAGAATCTGTTGTACCTTTGGTTTTTCATCCACAAGGTATGGTACATACCTAAGTAGACTTAAAAACTTACTGTTCAAATCTTTCATAGTCATTGTACCTAGTTTTAGCTCATAGAATTCTTTAGCCCTTTCTTCATAGTATTGTTCAGATAAAAATTTCTTTTTAAAGTACTTCTTGAAGGTACTCCAATTTATGTTCTTCTCTCTTATTCCTTTCACTCTCTTTAAATCTTGCCACCATATATCAGCTTTCCCTGAAAGATTATAGATAGCCATTTTAGCCTTTAATTGGTTAGAATAGTTATAAATATGGAAGTACTTCTTCATCCTAGATAACCAGGATTCTCCTTCCTCCCCCTTTTCAGTTTCTCCATTAAATGCTAGCGGCTTGATCTTTTTAAACTCTCCAGAAATTTCTTCATACGGTTTATATTTTCTCTTTCTAGTATGGTGGTTATCCTCACTACTATCACTAGTAGAATGAGAATTATGTTGATCACCAAATACTTTGGAAGATGAGCTACTTTCATTTTTATTCTGTTTAGTCTTTTTATATTTATGTTGGTAACTTATATCTTCTGAATCATCTCTTTTACCCCTACCCTTAGCTTGAAATATTTCTATTAGGATCTGATTCAACTCCTCCTGAGCTCTCAGAATCCTCTCATTTTCTTTCTTAATAGATTCCATTTCATATTTTAATTCTTTTACTGTTTGTAAAAGTTTCGAGGAATTAGTGGTTATGTCTTCTTGTATAGGTTCTCTTTGTAACTTTTCTTGTTCAGTATAGGGATATTCCTCTTCCACATATTCCTTCAGTCTTTCCATATCTGTTGTTTAAACTCAAAAACAAATTTCTCTGTTGATAACATTAAAAGAAAACAACATCATCAAAATGATATAAATTCACGATTTCATATAAGCAAGTTGAGATTCATCAAGGCCCAGTGTTTGAACCTTGTGCTCTGATACCACACGTCATAACCCCAAAATTTCACAAAAATTTAAATTTTTAAAGTAATATAAAATGTCTGAAGTCGCAGTTTAATAACTGCTAGCGGTTAGGGGAAAATGAAACAGTTAACAATATGTAGTGATTAACTTTAAACCCATAAAACTAATACCATTTTAATTTTGGTAGGTTATATAAAATGACTTGCATTCAGTTGCTTCTAGCTGTATTGATGATTTACTTTTGTCAAGTAGGTGAGAAAGCCATGTTCTAAATCGGGGCTTACTTAGCAACTGCTAACTCAGCGGGATTTTCTGGTTCTTACAGGTTCATCAGGTAAACTTTTGAACAAGTAGGAGTTTATTTTTGCGTTAAGTCAAGAAGTACTTCTTTAGAATAATAAAATTCTAGAGTGTAAATTGATTAATAGATAGAAAGGCTATGATGAGGTAAAGTAACTTCATTTGCTTCTTTTGGATCTAAGATGGTATTTTAGTTAGTCGTAAAGAAAAATATTCTTAACATACTTAGCGCCTTTATCCAGAATGAGTTATACTTAAGTTTCTTTCTATTGTTTTATACCTAGTCACTTATAGAATCTATTGATGAACATAGGGCTCATAATTTAATATGGAAATACTTTTACTATAGCATAAGTTTACTGCTATTGTTATGTTTAATACTCAATGTACTGCTTTATATCCATGAATATAATCCTATGATCCTCAAGGAATAAGTTTATCATATATTACATAGCTCTACTTTTAACTCTTCTTTAGTAGTGAAGAATATCAACTTGTTTATTTGTATACAGTTATAATTATCTCCTTGCACTACTAGAGATCAAGTTATAATTTTTGATTTCTAGTTAATCACTATACCACATTTGTTTTTGTAATATTACATTACCATATTGTTAATAGTGTTACTAAGTAGTTTTACTTATATCCTTAGGTAGTCCTACTAAATTGTAATTAAAATGGTGTGGTCTAATAAATTATTTGATTTATTATGAGTTTGGTTCTTCATAAAAAACAACAATAACACTAACCCCAAGAAGGGTTTAAACTATAACACTATCGAATTTATAAAATCGTAAGAATTATACTAGGGTAGAAATACTACCTAGAAATTACCTCCACAAAGTTAACTATAGATAAATGAATTTATCAGTTTTGTTCTTACATAAAACTAGTCCTAAAACATTGCTTAAATAATCGAATACAAGTTTTGTAATAAGAGCAATTAGAAATGTAAAAGACTAAAGATCGAAGGCATAAATTTCAATATTGATCACGATATATATATGCTTTTACAAATGATTGATTGTAATGTTATCAAAATGCAATTGATAAGAACTAATTTAATACAAAAAATATCATTATTTGCATGGTATATATGATTGGCAATGATATGATTTTCAATCAATAGTGCAGGGTTGACTATAGGGATCAACCCACTTTTGATTAAAATTTTCGACGGGCACATGGAGGAGTCTCCACCATGCAATGGTTAATTTAAAACTCAAAAATGAAACCCTATGCTCTTTATTTTCCATCGAGGGTTTGCTTTGCACTGAGGGAGTTCTTCGCGGCCATGAGAGGCCTAATGGTTCACCATTTGTTAGCTCCGTTATATGTAGTATAGTACTGCATTTTTTGTGCAAGTGTTAAGGGATTCGTAGTTTGTGATTTAGTATTTTCTGTGAGTTGTTGGAACATGGTGAGAGTGATTTTAGAACTTTGTCAGTAGCTCAAAAACTGGAATAGTGTTACCCTATCTCTGCTTGTGACTTGCTCTGGCTTTGGGAATATTAGAGGAATAAACTCGCTGCCTCTGTCACAGGGTTGACATGAGGGTTTGGTTGCTTCTAGGTGTAGTTACTCAAACCGGTTCAGTTCTCTTCTCGGCTCCAAACCTCTTATTTGCAGGTAAAAAGCTTCACCATGCACTCGTCCCTTCCATTAATTTATAGCTAAGGTTTTTAATACGATGAATAAATTTTCTAACTATTGATTTAGCTTGGACTTACAAATTACAGTCATGGCTTCATATTTGAAGGCAAGCCTCTCTAGTGTTGGTTAACTTCATGGCCTACAACGGGTAAGCCTCAGTCTTGTCGTGGCATCTCCCTACTTACAAATGGTTGTTGGAAGGAGGCATGGCTTTGGTTCCTTCAATGGTTTAAATGTTTAGTATGTTGTTACTTCAGTTTTATTCTAAAACACTTGCTGTTTACGCTAGGTAATACTGGCCCTTGATCTGTGATATGTATTTTGTTTTTTTTGGTTAAGAATTAGCCTTGCGGCTCGATAATGTAATACAATTGTTTTTTTTTTAAGGATTCATTAAGCTTTAAATTTCCATTTGAGCTCTATCTCATTTTACTCTTAGATGTGAACTGTGGTTTCGCTAGCCTGTAAATAATGTGTTTATTTTTTTGTATAAAAGATTTATAATAGATATTTACTTTTCGGAAAAGACTATGATCAGTATAATGCATGGATTGTAGCATTCTTGTTAAATTTATTACACAGTTAACAATGTAACTAGTTATAAATTATTATAGATTAAATTGTATTTGAATAGATTAGTCGAAGGGGTTTCGACCCTTAGGTTTTCACAGGTATAAACCTGTCTGGTTAAAAAATTTTAAAATGCACAAATATAAATAATTCTTAGTTATTTCGTTTATTATTTATAAATAAATTTATTTTTATTTCCTAATCTGTGATTTATAATTAATTGGAGCTCTGTAGAGAAGAGAATGTTAACTCTAGAACTCTGTTTATTTTACATAAATGAAGGGTTTATAAATGAAACCCTAATCTGGTTTTTATTAAGTAATAGTTGAGATTAATTTAATATTTTAAAAGAAGAAACTCTTTAGTTATTAACTTGTTTATATAATTTCTTAAAGATTAGTTAATATCTCCTATAAACTTTTATTTCCTATCAGTATACTATTACTGTAATACTAGTGTAATTTACTATTTCTTTTACCTCCATTTTCATTTAGTTAAATTAAGTAAAAACAATAAAATATCAACAAACATAACACTACTTTTTCATTGCATTTTAAAACATTGAAATAAAATTTACTCTGTTTACCTACAGATACAAAATCATATCTACTATTTCCATTCTCTTAAGGATTATTTCATTTATTTAAAGCATTCTAACTTCGCTAGAGCATGACCTAGTTTCCAAGTGTGGAAAAACACAGCTTAGAAAATTTAATTTCTTTCTATTTCATTATTCCCTAAACCATTTTCATTTTTATAAAAATATAATAAGAATACTAAATCTAACATTTCACAAACTCTGAACTTTTAACATTCAGGTAGCAAATAAACTAAAATTTATTTAACTAAGACAGTAAAATAAAATAACATAGAATCTGGTTAGGACAAGACGACAACAGATTGAGGAGGTCGTTCCTCCCTACCAATCTCCTGGAGAGCGCTCAAACAATGCTTCCTTAGGACCCCCGAGCATGTTCCTGGTCTTCTTAGCTGAGAACTAGGTGGAGAATACAACTATAGAACCCTCTGTCAACTGACTAGTTCAATACCTCAGTAAAACAATATGCTCTTAGCAGTATGATCTTCAGCTTAAAAGATGCAACTAGATCAATCTCAGCAGTTATCCCCTCAAACAATTTCCAAATTCCCTTCCATTGAATTTATTTGAAGTAAATTCATTCCCCCTGAATGATCACTTCTCTAGAATGAGCATCCTTAGCTCTCTTTAATGGGAAATTTTATAGAGATGCCTAGGTCTTCTAGGTCAATTTTCATTAATTGAGCCACCTGCTATGATTCCACTTTCTTGGGGAATCATGACCACAAATATAGGGAGGTTTCCACCTACAACAGTTGGAAGTGGTTTGAGGATGCTGCCACATGTCAGTTTTCTCTCCACCTAGTCTCCACCAATTTGACCAGTAAACACTCTTTTAACAACTCTCCTAAGCTGTTGTCTCCTCATTTATTTATTTATAAATAAAATATTCTGAATTTACATTAAATATTATTGACCTTACTAGTCATCAATTACAACTTAGCATAAAATTTAACATATTGTTCCTCAAATAATATAAATTGTTTTTTGCAAAACTGGGGCATGTGACAATGGGGGTCAATGCTAAGGCTTGCTTAAAAGCATCAAAGGACTCCTGGGATTGCTCATCCTAGCAAAATGGAGTTTCCTTCTTTAAAAGACACATAAATCCTTTAGACAACTTGGAAAAATTAACTACGAATCTCCGCAAGAAATTTTCCATGCCTTGCAAACACTGAAGGTGTCTAATATTGTGAGGGGGAGACAATTGAATTATTTCCTCAACCTTTAAGGGATCTACCTTTGTACCCTCATTGGATATGATGAACCCTAGAAAGCGACCAATAATCACGCAAAATATGCACTTATGAGGAATTAAACGGACCTGGTAATTATGACATCTTTTGAATACTAATCTCAAATGGTATGGATGACGCACTCTCAAATGAGAATGAGCAGCAAGGTCATCCAAATACACTTCTATAATCATTTTGATATCATGAAAAATTAAGGTCATAGCCAGCTGAAATGTAGCTCCAGTGTTTTTAAGGCCGAAAGACATCTTCTGATATGAAAAAGTACCCCAAGGACAAATAGATGCAGTCTTATCTTGATCCTTGGGTTTCATCTGAATCTGATTATATTCGGAAAAACCATCCATGAAGGAGAATACTTCACTTCCCGCACACTCATCCAAAATATGATCAATAAATGGTGTGGGAAAATTATCCTTAGGACAAGCACGATTTAAATCATGGAAATCAGTGCATATGTGGATCGCGCCCTACTTCTTATCAACTAGAATGAGATTTAAAACCCACTCCATCAGGGGAACGAGATAGATAAAACTGGATTTTAACAGTTTCTCTATCTCAGCCTTAATGGCGGGTGATTTTCTAGGATTCACCACATGTAAACATTGTTGAACTAGCTTCACATTTGGATATGTCATAATATCATGTTCGACAATATGAGGGTCAATACCAAGCATTTCCTCATATGACCAAGCAAAGATATCATGAAACTCTTTAAATATCTCGGTATACTCCTTGATCTCATTAGGGGAATAACTCACCCCAATGTAGACGTTCTCAACTTTTCCAAGATCGTGAGAAATATTGATAGAAATAGTAGGTGATAAATTTTCCATGTTCCCATCGGCCATCTGACTAGGAGAGCTCAATGGAACCATGGGACTATCAATATTCTCGCTAAGAATATCTCTAAAGTCATCATGCTCCATACGGTCAAGTTCAGGAAGAAAATATGATCGATGATCTAATTCTTCCCAAGGTGGCTCAACCCTAGACATGGCCTCAATAATGGCTTGATCTGATGGAAAAACATCGTCGAGGAAATCATGTGCATGAGATGACTCAACTGCCCATGCAGGAAGCACATACAGGTCCTCCTCCTCTGCCCGGGAAGAGGAAGGACTAGACTCTGTAACTTAATAAAGATTTTCTTGATATGCTACCATCGTTGTAGGAAACTACACATCTGTTCAATAGGTCCAATTGAAGGACTTGGTGAAGGAAGAATCCAAGGATCTTCCATATGGGTAGTGCGAAAAGACACTGAATTCAGTGAGGACGAAGCCCCACCAAAACTAGATCCAATCATAAGAATGGGAGCAGGAAAGCTAAAGGTTCCCATAAGAGACAGATACATACCCACACCCACACTCCCAGTTTCCAGCTGAGAATGATCGATAATTGGGATAGAAGTTCCCAATGATGCATTAAAAGTCGGATTACGGAACAATGTCTAATCAATTGTAACATAATTCCCATTAAATGGAAATCATACCACTTGAAAGAAAGAAGAGGCTACGGTTTGCATACTATACATCCAATTCTGGCCCATCAAAAGCTTGTAGTCAAGGGGCGCATCAACCACCTCGACCTTGATCGCAATGATCTTTCCTCCCAATTGGATCTTAAGAGAAGGCAGAATCCCGTGCAGCTGAAATAATATACCATCGAAAGCTGTCAACCTAGTAGCAGATTGAGACAAATCCAGAGAACCCAAACCCTTCCAACATGACAAAGACATCACCGAAGCAGCAGCGCCTTCATCAATAATAGTGTGTTTGACGGTCATATTAAGACACTCTACATGAATCAAGAGAGACACATAGTAAGGCAAGCAATGATGTATTCCCATGGTTTCAAATTTGGTAATGGAAGAAGAGTTATCATCATTAACCCCAAGAGAAGAAAGCAAGGCTCTCCTCTGCGAAGGAAAATTCTAAAGTACTTCAAGCGCGGACATCGCATAAGGAATTTGGCCCAAATCCTCGAAAATCGAATAGTTTTGGGAGGCTTAGGAATTAGGATTGTGCCTTGAATGCTTTAGGACTCCCTTAGGAATGCGAGGTGCAAATTCAGGTTTATCCATAGGTTTTTCGATACACAAAGGGATCTCGAGTAGAGCACGCACCATGTTGATGCAACCATGAACAGTATTGGCCTTCGGTGGATTTTGATCTCCACCTGATGCCCAATGAGGATCAATGGTCCTCGAATTCATATTTTGATTGTTAGGTAAAGGATTAGTTAGTACAGCTGGGCCCTGTGTTATGAACCTCGAGGCATCTTCCATATGAGGGAACAAGTGAGTGAGGTGGTCATCCTTACATAACTTGCAAGGAAATTTTATATTACGTTTAGTCTACTTGTCCCCCCTAGAATTACAAGCGTTCTTGTCATTATAATTAGCATTTTCGTTCTTATTTCCACCCTTATGATTATTTTTCCCTCTTTTCTTATTCCTTCTAGGCTGCTGGTTTCCCTTCTGGTCTTACAATTGCACAGAAAGTACACTCACCAATTGGGTAGATTGAGATGAAGCCGTGGCTTGTCCCAACATGGATTGATTAATTGACAATTGAATCACTTATTTCATAAGAAAATCCATAGGTTTGGTACTTGTATAGACCACAATGCCATCGACATATGGCCCAGGCTTGATATTGGGATCGAAACTAGATCACGGAGCATTAGGTATAATCTCATACAAAATTGCAGATTGAGTGTAGATCAAATCCAACTCTTGTGCCCTAAAGATTGCTTGTTCCTCATTTTGGACTCTAGATGTAGAAACATCCTTCGCGATGTAAGGTAACAACGAATTGAGGAACCAGTCAAGGAGAAATTCCGGTGGTATAAAGGCTTTAATCAACCACTTCTGTCTACGCCACTCTTGAATATGATCCGAGATATGTGTGGATTTGTCTTGTCAAAATTTCAACAAGAGTTCGGTACCAATGTTGTAACGTATGGGTAGCAAAAAGTGATTGAGGAAATTCATGGAAAGGTCATCAAATAAAACGCATTCCCTCCTTGGTAACTCCATATACCATTTTGATGCAGGCCTGGTGAGGGTCCATTGAAGTAGCCTCAAATGGATTGAATCATTGTGTAAGGAATTGGAAGAGCACCAAAGGTGAAAAGTAGTGACATGCTTACTAGGATCTTCTCCAACTTTACCGTTGAACTTTGAAATGTTCAAAGGAAGCTTATTAGGGACGGTCGGCCAGGCTGGGTCATGAGATACTGGATCATTCATAAGTATCGATAAGTTAGGTAATTTCAATGTTGTGAGGAAAGGGAGCCTAGGTTGAGCTGATCTATGCCACGTTCGCTGATAGTTCTGGTTCATGTAAGGCTGATTGCTATAAATACCATGGCCTTGGACATAATAACCTCCTCCAATTTGACCTGTATAGGGATGCATGGAAGCATTGTGATGTGGGGTACCTTGATTATGTAGTGCTACAAAGCCCTAATTGGAAGAGTAAACAGGTTGTTGATACCCGTACCCATAGGGTTGATAGTTTTGTCCATATTGCGGTCCATAAGACTGTCCATGAGAAGCTCCATAAGGTGTCCCATGGGATGTCCCATGAAAATGTCCATAGTTAGGGATATGGGGAAATCCTTAATATGGACCATAAGATGATCTAGAAACAAGGATATGACCTCTTGACACAACAGGAGGTACTTGACTCTAAGATACTATTGTGTAAGCAGTTGCAGTACGAACATGGCTAGTAGCGATATTCCAACCCGTAGGACCACGTGAATTAGGGGGAGGAAGGGTTGGCAAAAACACATTCGAAGGAGTAGGGTTCAAGGACGAAGGGACATGTGAAGGAATGTAAGTGGTGTTCCCAATGGTTACTTGTCTCGGTTTTGGTATCCGCATATTATTACTAACACTAGGTCTAGGACAGACATGTGAAGTTGTGTCCAGCGCTGGGATGGAAGGTGCAATGTGACTAGTGCTCCCAAATCTCTCTGCATGGAAAGGAATAGGATTGCCCCCAAGCGTAGTGATAGGTTCAACTTCCGACTCGACATGATGTGCCAGATCAGGTGTAGGGATATCAGACATGCCATAACAAACATGACTAGTGCTTGTGGGTTCATAATGAGTCTCGTCGCCTGGTAACCAATACCAGTGACCAGTGAATGAGGGATCATAACTAGACTATGAAGGTATTTCCGGTGAAGGATCATATACAGGAGTAGGATATTCCTCCCCAACCTCATGAGGTGGAGAGGACATCTCTGGAATCTCATCCTCATGATCTCCCATAGTGTGTGAATCAAAGTGAGAAGTAGTCCTCCCGAACTATCTATTTATCTCTCCCAAAGGAGCAGGATATGTGGAAGGAAGAATTCCTGCTCAACGAAGAGAATGGTGAAGCACTGCACCCGAATCCACAATGATTGAAAAAATGAAAAGACTCGATCTAATTACACAAACCCTAGGCAAACTAGCATGCACAGAGCATACACCTATAAAATGTAAAGCCAAATAAAAAGCAAACAAGGGTAGGATATATGAACTCTTGAATGAAGCAGGTATGTCTCACCTAGGAGAGGCTTGAGACTCCCATACACAATAAGCAGAGGTTCGTAACCAAATATAGAGGCCCTAAGCTTCAACGCATATAGCGACTGTGCTGTTTGACCCCTACTTGGCTAGGACACCTATAGAATAATCTCTGCTAAGTACCCCCTTGATAACCTAGGTAAGGAAACTAAGGCCACTTCAATATAATCAATGCTCAGGTGGACAGTCGTAGGCAGGATTGACCATACGGGCAGGGTAGAAAATCCTGAAACTCTCGAAAGAGCCCCCAGATACAAATACAATCCTGGAAATATCTCTGATGCTACTGAGTTACAACTAGAGGTCATGCTAATCATAACTGCTCACACTTCCTTGTGCTTAACTCCCTTTTAAGAGGAGGATCCTGAGAACACTAATTATATAAAGGAATTTCACACTCTCACCTGGAAAAACACATAAATGTTTTGTTTAGTGTTCTTGGATAATTTACTCACAATGAACTATTCCAAGACCCTAAAAGCTAGTCTTGTTGGTGCACCCTATAAAAGAAAAAAGTGTAATTCATTTTATTATACTTTGATTTTAATTGGCTTATTACTCAAAGGGTAAATGGTCATGCAACTAATGATGTTATGACGTAACAAGAAGTAAAACACACACCTAACAATCAATGCAAATGCACTGTGTAAAACGAAGAACAAGGTATGCTACTACATAAAGTGCACAATTTTCCTTCAAATGAATATGCAATCATTCCTATATGAAAATATGATTAATACTCTCCAAGCAAACCTAATGCAATTACCATGCAAATGCAAAATGCAAACAATGCATAATTATGCAAAAAGAAAATGTTTTTGTATTTTTTGAATTAAATGAGATAAAAAGCAAAAGTATGATTCTACAACCCTCAGACTCCGCAAGAACTACTAGATGGAACCCAAGAAAAGAATCAAGGTAAAATAGACCTAATGCACTAATCCCAAAACAAAAAATAGAAAATGAAATGATAAGAAAATTTTCAAAAATTTAAACTAAAACGCGTCTCTGGTTAGAAACAGGGGTGTATACAGACTCCAGAAGCATCCAAGAAGACTCAGAAATCATCCAAACTCACCCAGCAACACTTAATATTCCCCCAAAAGGAAAAAATCATGGCATATGCGACTGTTTGCAGTAACTCAGCATATATACGTGACTATTCTAGGAAAACCCGTGTGTACATGCGACTGTGAAGGAAAAACCCGCATACAGGAAGAAAAAGAGATAAAAAGAACGAAAACAGACAAGTTGAGACAAAATTTACTCCTGTAAGACACTACTGGGAAAACATGCCCCGAGACCCGACTCAGAAATAGAGAAATCAGAGCAATTCAAGAACATTGAATGCCGACAAAAACCCCAAAGGAAATGACTAGGAACTCCCCAGTGGAGTCGCCAATTCTGTTATGAAGAAAAATTCCTATGGATTGCGGTGTACCACAAAAGACAAAGTAACTGCAGAAATCAATCCCTTCCCAATATGCAAGAGAAATAAAATATCTAACACTAAAGGATCTCGAAACATACCTTATTCCGGATGGTTGATGTAGATCCACGTTGAGATTTTCCAATACCGCTTGTGTTAATAATTTGCTCTCTCAACAATAAACAAACAAGAAAAGCATGCTATATAATGGTGTTAGACCTACTCTAGCATATATAATAAATAATGTATAAGCAATTAAAAGCTTCCATGGATTCAATATTAATTTAAATGCACATCATTGGACAGGAAAAGATATTTCTATTAATATAAATCAGAGATTACATGAATGACAACCTCTGTCGGCATGTCTGCGAACCAGAGAAACTGAGTCCTCCATCTCTCGATGGCAATATCACAAGAAAATGCAAGCTTGGGAAGAACACCAAGTGCTCCAAGGAACAAAGGGATGGAGACAAAATTTTAGCTACAACAACAATGGACTATAGTTTTCTTGCTCTTCAAATCTCCCCCCTTCAATGTATCCAAAGGGTTCCTTATATAGTGCTTCAATGGGGTAATGGAAGGTCAAATTTGAGCGATCTTGAGGCATATGGAAGGCCAAGAGACAAGTGACTTGGATCCACTTCAAGGAAAACTCCAAAAATATTTGGCCTTTTGCACACATCCTCATATACGTGGGTTTAAGGGTTATATCCTCCTGTATACACAAGAAAGGGTTTAAAAGTCACGTATGGAAAATAACAGGTGTTTTTACGGATGATATTGGAAACATCAAAGGTACAAAAATAGTCCATGGGGTCCAAAGAGTCTGCAGAGGCACAGGGAAGGCCATAAATGTGTGATCTACCATGTGTGGTAAAATCAGCTGTAACAAATATATATACATCAACATACATAAATATAATTATGAACCTAATCAATTAATTATAGAATATAATTATTTCTAAGATAAATAAATTAGTAAAGAACTTCCAAGGTCTGCATATTTAAATACAAGATAACTACTAAATCATTCCATTAAAAATAACATCATCATGAACAATGAACAGAGTAAGTATCGTGACCATTCTTTGGTCCAAGATCAAATCTCTTTCCACTATTTAAAATCCACAATCCTAATATATAAATCTACATAATAACAACATATGTCATAAACATTGAATAGCCCCATCCATAATCAACTCACAACCATAGTATAACAATTAACCACAATAATATCATAATCATTGAATAAAGAACTCAGTGTTTACATTAAGGTCACAGAAACGAATCTTGTAGACTAGCATGCTATTCGCGTACATAACTACGATTCCCTTATATTAAAACCCACAACAAATAATATTACATAGGAAGTATAATAAAAACCACAACATAAAATATGTAAGCAGTAATCAATTACATAACCATGCCTTCATTCCATATAACGAATTAAAACCATGAAATTACATTAATACACAGGAAGCGTTCTCTTTACAACCCTCATTATAATCTCCTAGAAACAGTCCCAAATTTTTATACATGCAATGACCAGGATTCGGATCTGGTAGGGTCATTTTATATTTATTAGGGCCACGCTACACACCTAGTGTATGCGTGAAACAATAATAACATCACTACTCTATGGAAAGGTCATGAGACTCTCGTCCCTGCACCCTACGTTGTAAGCGTGCCCTCGACCACTTAAAATAAATACACAGTCCTCTAATTAAACCTTGTGATAAACTTATGCCTTTCAAAAAATAAACCTACAATGATGATAGCCATCATGGGTTGACACCCATGGATCTTACACATTTCCACATTTCATACTAATGAATGAAACAGTAACTAAATCTACAACAACCTTGTCAACGAAAGGGTTTACACCCACGGTGTATTTATAAATCCACATTTCATATTAAAAACCAAATCGTGAATCCTAAACCTTCTACATTGTCGCAGCTTCCATGGAAGGGAGCTCATGCCATTCATGGCATGGCACCAAGCCATTCGTTGTCACTATCATTTCCATTCATTTAACTATTAACAATAATGGAAGTAACAATACACAGACTCATTGTGAAGGGTGAACGCCGTATGTAAACCCAAGGTTTAAATAATCACAATGCATTAATAAAAACGCAGGATGGATTCATACACACAATACTGTTTAATAACCATGAAAAAATGAAGTAAACACATTATATACTCAGAACTCAGTGGTTTATCACCTTAATACAATTTACATAGTCGTGCCAAGGGCTATGGAACCATTGCAAGAAATGGTGCATCCCATGGCTTAAATCCCCAATTCAAATTACGAATTACATAAAAAAAAACGTAGAGTCTGCTAAAGTCTCAAGGTTTCCCATTCGTTGCTAACATCACCCTTATTATTTTACAAACCCAAAACTTGTACGTAGGACCGAAGGAGAATCAAAATCCCACTATAAAACCCCATTAATCAATGTGATAACCCAATCCTACCCACAATGTCGATAGGTGACCAACACAGGGTGTTTAACAGGTTTACTGTGCACCTATAGCATCACCCACGAACCAGTGGTAAAGCTCTAAACCATGAAGCTCCACGCTCACCCTGTCACCTGCAACCATAAAAAAAAGTGACAAGCTTGAGAAGTATGCAAATGTTAAGGCAGAAAAATAAACATCAAACACTGCCATGAAACTAGCAAAGCTTACCTTCATTAACCAGGGTGTCGCCTCAATCCTCTGCGCATAGCCAAGACCAAACCATCAACGAAACAAGCAAAATGGCCAAGTCATTCATGGAGCCAAGCACTAATATTGGGCTTCCCAAAACCCTGAGAAGCATTAATGGTGCCATCCTGGTGGCAACTATCAACCCAAAACCCACATCTCCATAGTTTACATTCTTTTCATTAGCGTTGGTTAGGATTCCATGCAAGGTGTTAAACCCCATCACATAAGTCAAAACCATATGATACAACTTGCCACCCCAATGCTTATTACAAGGTATAGTGTAAGTTATAATCCATGCAATGTATGTGCTATCCCAAAGTTAATCCCCAACGCATAAGTAACATATGTATCATATAACCATAGGCTTAAGCCTTACACCTTGTCTTTGTATTTTTCCCTAAGTATGAAGCTTAGAACCATGGCATATGAAATATGCCATGGTATTATCGCTAGGTATATAGTCGAGGTTTGGTCCTTAAAACCAAAGTTTAAAACCTGTCAATAGTAATAAAAATACATATTAATAGTTTGAACGCTGTAAATATGAATTACGAATAGATTAAGAGTTAAACAGTGAATCCAAAATTTCAAAATAAACAGCAGGTAACACATAGATAATTTATATATGTTAAATAATTAATGAAGATAGTAATTACCTTTCTATCAATCTGATTCTTTAAGGAAGCATAATAACAAACAGTAGGTATGTTAATGATCAAAATGTTCAGCTCTCTTTAAATCTCCGTTGCTAAGTATAATCTGCATACGAAATGGGAGAGGTGCCTTAGTTCAAACAGAACTATGTAAGCTTTCTATACAATTGAACACTTTACCTCTCAAACTGTCATGGGAGAACTATTCCTGCCACTCCACCCACTTTAGTTCCAGAAACAAAGTTAAGTTAGAACCATATAAATAATAAGTAAGACTATGCAGAAATGAATGAAGCATATAATCGAGTAACGACACATACACCATAATGTATAACATAAGAATAATGTAGCAAACAAGCATTATGGAATCTTAATTAAAACACAACAATCTGTATAACTGAAAGTAAGATGATAGAACGTAAGAACAACTTGTGACCAAACAGTGGTACAACTAGTGTACGTTATATTTCGAAAGTTGAATAATGTTTCGTTTAGGTAGTTTTCAATTTTTGGGGACATTACAGTGTTGTACATTTGTTACACTTGGGTTAATATTGTTGATCCACTCAAAATAGTCCAAAATCTTAGATAATATCTAATATTTGAGTGTTACAATCTTTGTAACATCCCTTAAATTCATAAATAAATAAAAATTTCCATTTACCAAGTATAACATTTAAATTACTAGGAATTAATTCCAAGAGATATTATACTTCATGATTCTTCTATCATAACGATAATTCATTTATTAATTAAGTGCAATATTTATGTGTCAGCTACGTTATTTTTTATATTAGCATGCTTTATCAACGTCATGCATTCTGGTGGACATTACTTTCTGACAATAACTGTCTTTTAGACTCTGTTGAAAGTAAACGTCATAAAACTGTTTATCATTTTTCTTCAGTTTGGTTCTACTTTTGAGCTGTTAAAGGGATATGTCACGGTCTTACTTAGTATTTACGACTAATTCATAAACCTTTGATTTTACCTTTTCCAGGTGGATGGGATCACCTCAACAAACAATGCGAAAGAACAAAATATAAGATATAATGCTGAAAGTGATAAAGAAAGGTGGTCCCATTCATTTGGGAACAACGTAAACCTTAACCTAGTTTTGATGTTCATATTACATACTATAACATATCTATATTTTAACAAAATAAAGGTCCTAACCAAATCACATACTAAATGCATAAACCGTATCATTCAAGTTAAGATATATTACAAGAAAAATACGATGTACCATAAGCTATAAGACTCCAATAGTGGGAATGCTATGTATATGAGTTTGGAACTCTATACTATGAGTTATAATATGCTTTGCATAATCCTTCATGGAGAACTATACAAGGTACTTAGCCTTTACACAGATACGATGGTTGACTTGAAAAGTGAAGCAATGATGGTGATGGGAAAAGGTAAAGGACAAGAAATAAATTCGTTCACTTTCAGACCATGTGATTGAAATAAAAACTCTAGTTTGCAGCCACAAGGCATCGTGTAGAACCCTAGGGGTTTAATGCACCTTGGAGGGTGCGTCTATCATTTTGATGGGGTTTTGTTTGGTGTTAAATGTTTTCTCAATGTTCTGCTTGACTTCTGGTTGTTTGACCTCGTTGTTCTTCTTCCTGTGAGAAGAGATGGAGGAGCCATAAAACTTGGTCCTCGTCATCCTCTGAACCTGGATAAGCTTGATTCGTTTGTTAATGGAGTCCACAATCCTCATTTTGGTGGTGATTTGGTGACTATGAAATCTGAGATGGTAAATAAATTAACTACATTTTCATTACTTGTTTTCTCTCTTTGCACAAGGTTTTAAAAAGAAAAAATGTGGTTTGACTTCCATGATAAAATATGTGTGCAGAACGTTTCTCTAGGATGGGGGTGTGAGTTTAACAATGGCTGAGAAGACTCTTTAGATGGTAATAACCATGTACTTACCTTGTGTAGCTCTGTGAAACACGATTTAGTCTTATTTCTGTGTTTATCCCCCTAGCATTGGGGTTTCAAATCTGTTCCTGTTCATCGATGTGAAACTGGTACATTTACTTTGGTACAATATGAACTTGTTACTGGAAAGGGATTCTCCATATTTTGTGGAGTCATACGACTATGCCACTTTAATATTTATGGTTTTTAAATGTAACTTGGTTTTGAATTCTGCTATTTGTTTTGATATTGTAAATACTTTCAATTTTGTATGACCCCGTGAGTGCTTTGTATCTTAAATTAATCTTACAGTGCACATTTATGAAACACTGAGTTTGTGTCCATGAGATTTTACTCTGCAGTATTCATTTTTGGGATATAAAGCCACTGTTGTAGTTGTGTTACTGGTTTTGATAATATAATAGTTATATCTTTGTAAAAACCCGTGAAGGTTTGAATGAACTCCTTGTTTTGTTCATCAAACTGGATGCTGCGTTTAATGATGCATTTGTTTTGTTTAGCAAAACCTCCATTTCATTTGAAATTTGAAATTCTATTAAAATGGTGAAGAAGGGAGGAATTTGTAAAAGAGATTTATCATGTTAAGAACATACAGGGTTGTTTTACTATTCATAGTCTTGCTATGTGATTTACAACAGTAGTTAACCTAAGAGATTACGACCATGGCATAATTTCCCTATAATGTATGTTTTTGGGGAGAGGGCTGTAAGATATCTGTTAATGATATTTATTGTTTAAACTTACCAATACTACGACATTATTGCAATTGTGTATAAGTTCCCTACACTTGTTTATCAATATTATTTATCATTTTATAGTTTGTAAAATAATTATGGCCAGGATGCCCTTGCCGTCGTGAATATTTTTGAGAAGAGAGATGTAAGGCCTCTGTCAAAATATTTTGACTATTATTTAAATATAGCCACAATGGTGGGTTTATATGTCCGACTTGACTCTTTCCTTCTTTGTTTATGCAAGTTGTACTGAGCTGTGAGTCATTTTCCTTATTTTCATTCATTTAACGCTTATAGAAAAGGTTGTTCCCATTAGGCTTTTATAACATTAGTATTTAAAACCTATCTTTATCTTTACGATTTCGTTAATTGTATTTAAAGAGAAAATATACAGTCATAATATCTCTATAGTGATCTCTAGTTTTGTATAGAGATTTACCAAGGTTATGACATGATGGAGGGCTTATAAAACACCATGATAATGCTTATTTTAATTATATACTTGTTGCTGTGGATAATTGTTATTTCGATATTCTTCTTGATTCGATTTGTTATAGTTTGTATTGGTTATAAAAAATTACTTTTGTACTGTGATATCATTTTTAAGAGAAGGATGTGAGGCCACTTCCTGTAGGATCACAGTTCTGAATTTATAGAAAAAGTAATTAAGCCCTAAGGGTGTTATAACTTTTCTTTCTGTGAGCAAAAATCACTGTAGATAACAACACTAATTCATCCTATAGTCTATAATCTGTGCTTTGGCCTATTGATAATCTCGATTTGGTGTTTTCATTTTAACATTAATAGTTGTCAAGAGACTGATTGCAATGCCATTAAAAAGGAAAACCTTTGTGGAAAAACTAGCTTGGTTATTATTTAGTTCAACTTTTGAAGTTACTATAAACTAACCCTAAATAATTTATAGAGCTATTGTGGAGCTCTGTTCTTAAAATGAGTTATTAGTCTACTATATATATATATAGTTCTTTGTATTTAAATACCTATATTATTGTAATCTCTATAACAACTATGAACATTATATTACCTTCTCTAATAATTCTCATAAGTGGTTTTCAAAAGTCTTTACTGAGATAAAAGCACTTTAAAATGCCAAGAACTGGAAAACTATTGTTTTAATATAAAACTAATTTAACCGATTAACTTATTCTAATTTTCAGATTTCTTTTCTTTAGAAGTAATAAAAACTATGTAGCTGATAACCTATTCATAAGCACATCTTAGATAGGAAATACAGATATGAAAATAAATAGAAATGTTGTTTCTCTAACAACTTGCATATCTAGAGTACATAACATATCCAATCATTCCATTTTAAGTTACTAAACATAGTTCAACTAAATATACAATATTCAGAATTAAACAACAGTTGAACCTGGATGACATGCAGAAAATGGACACACACCCGAAGGATACTGTTCCACCCAATCTTCTCCTAAAGCAACCAATAATTAATTTCTTAGGACCCTTGAGTTTGTTCATCGAACCAATAGGACAAAGAACTCTGAATATATCCCACACAACAATCTAGGTGCAACTTAGCACTCAACAACAAACTTAACTCAACAATTTTACTTTAGTTATCCCCTCATCAAATTCCTTGTGTGCCTGACTTTTCAGTGTGCAGTAGTCACAAGGTTCATTCACTTAGAAATCAGAATGAGTGAAGAGCCTCTTGCTCAATTTGATGGTATATTTAATATTGCCTAGGTATTTGGGTCAGTTTTGGAATTAAATGAGCCACCATCTCAGTTCCCCCTCTTAGGGAACATGACCACTTTGGGATTATGCTCCTGTAATAGCTAGAAAGTGAAATACTAGTGCTGCCACTTGTCAACCAGCCTTCTACAACTACCTTTTCCTCCTATTGGGTTAGTGAACACTCATTTAACAGTCTCGTTTAGATAGGTGTCTCTTCTTTTTAATTATTAAAATAAATAATTCTTCAATTACAGTCATCCTTGACCAACTTGGTCATAAAAATTTACAATCAATTTAACATAATGTTTTTATGAAATAAATAATAATATTTATTTTTCATCTCTAGGTATGTTACAAACACCCCCCCCTAAGATCAACATTGTCCTCGATGTTGCTTAAGTTATTATGAGTCTTCTTGGAACAAAATCAGATATACCACCTGCATATCGCTCTCCAATTCCCAGGTTGTTTCATATAGACCAAGGTGTTTCCATTTCACCTTTACCTGTCCAATGGTGCGATTTTAGAGAAAAATTTCCCTCTTGTCGAGAATACAGTACGGTTCCACCGAAAAATATCCTTCTGGTTCTACCTGAATCACATTCGAGTCGATCACATGAGTAGCATCGTGTACATATTTCTTCAAAATAGAAATGTGAAAGATATTATGTATTCTAAGATTAGGTGGAAAAGCTAATTAATTTATCATAGCTCCCTAGTTTAAAGGATATGTTTCTAGGTTTTACCTTAACAAACACATTCTCACCTACTTGGAATTCCTTCGGAGTTCTTTTAAGGTTGACATGACTCTTTTGTTTGTTTGAGCAGTTTTTAAATTGCTTTATACTTGCTTCACTGTTAGTTCTAGTTATTTTAACATATCAGGTCCTAACATCAGCCTGTCTACTGGATTACTCCATGTAATAGGAGTGTTACATTTTATACCATATAATATTTCAAAAGGACTAATCTTTGCTGAAGCTTGATAATGGTTATTATAAGCAAATTCAACTAAGTACAAATAGTATTCCCACTTCTTGGGATAGTCTTTAACATCATTCGTAACATATCTTCTAGTACTTGATTGACTCTTTCTGTTTGTCCATTCGTTTGCGGATGATAAGCAGTACTGAAATTCAATTTAGTGGCTAGTGCTTTGAATAAAGATTTCCAAAAATTACTAGTAAATTTAGGATCTCTATCAGAAATTATTACTTTTGGAATTCCATTCAAACAGAAGATGTCTTTCGTAAAGATGTCAATAATGTTAGCAGCCTTATAAGTTGTTTTAATAACTATAAAGTGTGCTTCCTTAGTTTATCCACAACTACCATTATTGAATCATTTTGTTTCTGGTTTTTAGGTAAGCCAGTTACAAAATCAAGACTTATGACTTTCCATTTCCAATTTGGAATTGGTAATGGTTGTAAAAGACTTGTTGGGTGTTGATGTTTAGCTTTAACTTGTTGACATTCTATACACCTAGCTAAAAACTCAGCAAATTCATTTTTCATATTAGGAAAAAAATACTCTTTTCTCAACATTGTTATCATCTTTTGATATTCCGAATGTCCAGAATAAGGAATTTTGTGAACTTCATTCAAAATGAATAGTTTAATTTCCGGTATTTTGGCACATAAAGTCTGTTTTTATACAGTATTATAATTTTTTCATTGAAACTGTAATCTGTATTTATATTTTCAAATATTGTCTGAGTTACTTTTTCTTTTAAAATATGGTATTCTGTGTCCAGTTCTATTCCTTTTTCCAATTTATCCTCTAAATCAGTTTTATAACTGCTAATGGAAGCTACAAAATTTTTTACTACCTTTCTGCTTAAGGCATCAACCACTTTATTTTATTTGCTTTCAATGTGTTTGATTTCAAAATCATACTCGCTAAGGAAAGCTTACCATCTAGCTTTCCTTGAGTTTATATTTTGTTGATCAAACAGATTTTTAGGCTTATGTTATTAGACATTAAAAAAAATATTTTACCTATTAGGTGATGGTGGCACATTTTTAAAACATGGATTATGGAAATCATCTCTAACTCATAAGTTACATAATTATTTTCATGATTTTTTGACATCCTTGATTCATACGCAATTTCATGACCTTCTTGTGTCAGTACTCCACACAAACCTTTGTTGCATGCATTCGTGCATACGACAAAATCTTTGTCTGGGTCTTCAATTTTTAGAATGGGTGCAATGGTTAATAATCCTTTTAATTTATTAAAACTATCTTCAAATTTCTAATCCCAGAAAGAATTCTTACCTTTTTTCTGTAATGATGTTATAGGATTTCCAATTTTCGAAAATCCTTCGATAAATTTTTTGTAGGGACATGTTATTCCCATAAAGGATTGTACATCAATTATGTACTTAGGAAAAAGCCAATAAATTATTGTTTTTATCTTATCTGGATCTACCGATGTCCCTTCTTCAGATATTACGTGCCCTAGATATTGTATCTTGTCTTTATAAAATTCACACTTACTGAACTTAGCATATAGCTGGTGTTCTTATAATACTTGTAGTATTATCTGCAAATGTTCATCGTGTTTTTATTTTGTTTTAGAATAAATTAATATGTCATCTATAAATATGACCACAAATTTGTCTAAGTATTTACTTAGGACATTGTTCATTAAGCACATGAAAGTTGTTGGAGCATTAGTTAGCCCAAAGGGCATGACCATGAACTCATAGTGCCTGTATCTAGTTCTGAAATCTGTTTTAAAGATATCTTCATCTCTAATTTTGACTTGATGATATCCATATCTCAAGCCTATTTCATAAAATATCATCACTTCGCATATTTGTTCAAATAGATCAACAATGTAGGGCAGAGGATACCTATTCTTAATTTTCATTTTATTAAGTTGACGAAAGTCTATACATAGACATAAAGTACAGTCTTTCTTTTTAACAAAAAGGACCAGTGCTCCCCAAGGGGATACACTTGGTCTTACATAGTTTTTGTCTATTAATTCTTGTAATTGTAACTTTAATTCATTCATCTCTAAGATTTTCATTCGATAGGGACCCTTCGAATTAGGTACCGCTTCTGGTACTAATTCGATTGTAAAATCCAGATCTCTCTTGGGAGGTAATCCTGAAATTTCTTCTGGGAATACATCTGATAAATATTGCAGCATTGGAATATCCTAAAATCATGGATTATATTATTTACCAATTTGTTCATTATTTATTATGTGCACAACAAAGAATTTACAGCCTTTTCTTACATCCTTTTTCATCTGTAAGCCTGAAATTTGTCTAACATAAATTTTCCTAGGTATTCATGTGAGTGTAATTCTTTCCCTTTATTATTTAAACAAGTAAAAGTTTTCTAAAAATAGTTTAAAATCACTTGGTGTTTTTCCATCCAATCCATTCCTATTATGACATCATAAGATCCTTATGGTAACACATTTAACTTGACCTGATTTTCATACTAACTCATAAGCAAATTACAATTTTTAACGTAATTGACTACTTTTCTTTTAGTTTCTGTAGCTAACTGGACCCGCCATGATTTTTCAAAACTTTTGAAAGATAAACTGCACTTTTCCACTATGCTATGAGATACATAAACTTAAACTAGCACCTAGATCAATCAATATGGAAACGGACTGGTTTTGTATCATACCTTGCACTTCCACCATGGAAGTCTGATGGTCCGCCTGTCGGTTCTCTAGAGCTGCATTTATTCTGGTAATTTCATTTGCCACATATCCAACTATTTCCTCCTCCTGGATGGTATGCATGTTATTGAAGTTTCCCTTTCTGTTCGGATAGTACTTGGCATAATGCGGTCCTTGACATTCCCAACATTTCACCGGTTCCTTATGTTCATTACTTTTAACAAAGTTGTTAGGAATATCCCTTCCCTTTAGCACTGTATTATTAGTTGGTACTTTATTTTTAAAATCTGTTCTCTAATAGTTATTCTTAGAGAAATTCTAAGATTTATTCCCAAAACTATTATTTGACTTAAACCCTCTTCTTTTCTGGTCAAAGTGCCTTGTATTCTTGTTCTTCCAATTTGGTAAACTTTCTCTTTTATTACTCTGTTCATAACAGAAATCAACTTTTCTGATAGCTTCCTTGAGAGTCTTCAGGTTATCAAACTCAATCCTATCTTTGAAGCTAATGGGCATGCAACTTAGAAATATTTGTATTTTAGGCTTTTCATCAATTATGTAAGGTACATATCATAATAGACTTAGAAATTTGATGCTTAACTCCTTCATTGACAATGAACCCAATTTTAATTCATAAAATTCCTTGGCTCTTTCCTCGTAGTATTGTTCAGATAAAAAATTCCTTTTAAAATACTTTTTAAAAAATCTCCAGGTTAAGTACTTCTCCTTAATATTTTTTACCATTTTTATGTTTTTCCACTAGATATCAGTTTTTTTAGTTAAATTGTAAATAGCCACCAGGGATTTTAGTCTGTCATAATAGTTGTAAATATGGAAATATTTCTTCATTCTTGACAGCCAAGCCTCTTCTTCTTCACCTTTCTCTACTTCTCTGTTAAACATGGGAGGCTTTATTTTTTTAAATTCCCCAGAAATTTATTCATAGGGTTTGTACTTCCTTCTCCTAGGGTCACTGTAACTTTCACTACTGTCACTTATGTATTTATACCTTCCCCTATGTGACCTTGCATTAACCTCTGAAGAAGATTCACTATTAGAATATTTCACTTTCTTTCTTTTATGTTTGTAATATGTTGTTTCAGAATCAATTTCATAAACATTTCGCTTATCTTTTCTTCTGTTATGCATATTATCTAATAACATCTAATTCATTTCCAGAATTCTTTCATTATCTATTTTTACATTTTTTAGTTCATATTTTAACTCCTTAATTTTTTGTAGTAACTCTAGATTATTCAGTTCTACATAAATTTTGTATGGATTGTTGTGCTGAGACCCATTTTCAGCGGATGCTTGAACACCTTCCATTTTCCTGCAAAAAATATTTTATATTTTTGTACATAAATAAATGCAAATAAAATTAGTATACTTGTTTTCTTATTTGCATGCGAGTGAGCCAATTATGCCTAACGTTTGGAAAATCACTTTGATACCACATGTAACATCCCTTAAATTCACAAATAATTTTTTTCCATTTACCAGGTGTTGAGGCCTGAAAATTCGCAGGCAGCAACAGTGAGGGATTCTCCCCAATCAACGTTCCCAACTAGCCCATTGACTGTTTGGTATAGGGAATCCATCCTGTTTGTGGTCTGGCTACCGTAGGTCAAGTAACAAAACAAAGGTTTTACCGGTTGCAGCCCGGTCCACCGAGTTTTTGTATTTTCTGACTTAATGTATGATATGCAAGTGCCTAACTAATAATGCAGGGTGCTAAAGATGCAAGGAACAGTCACAATGTGATGCGCAGGTTCTTACCTCTCGTCTTAAGGTTCACAAGCACCCAAAACACATACAACACAAAAAATAAACTAACTACCTAAACTATCCCTAGGGAGCAGAGTTATCATTCATTGGTGAGTAATACATTTTTATACATGCATTATGAAGAGTTACAAATAGCTGATACTTCATTCAAGACACATGAACAATTATAGATATTTAAACAACCAGATAGCCGATTATTTTATGAACAACATTTATTACTCACAGTGGAAGACATCCCAAAAGATACTGAAGAACACTCAACAAGAACATAGGTTCAGGAAGTTAAATAGTCTCACACTAAATGAAACACAGCTGAAAATGAAATAGTTCCTCTTCAACATTATTCATTTAGTCGCATTGATACATTCCACATTTCGCTCTCTCCAGCAGGAAAAAGTTGCACTTTCTAACTGTAAAACGAAATAGTTCCTCTTACAGGCAAAAGAGTTTACAAATTTTTCAGGGAAAAATCCCCGGTAACTTCCCCCTTTCCAGTATTTAAACAAACAGTAAATCATTTGGGTTTCCCCCACCCATGACCTTTCGGTCTCCCCAGCGTTTCGTATTTTTCTGAGTTGTCTGTATGCACTCATGATTCTTTTAGTAACGGAACAGCAGTCAGGTTCGTGCCTTTAGCGTTATTTACTTTGTCTTTTGCTTCGAGGGCCCTTTCAGTGATCTGGTCGGTGTCGTTTCGATTTTTTCTAAACTATTCTTCTCCATCTTCACGCATTAGCTCCTTACGCACACCTGCAATTAACCCACGTGTATTATCCATTTGGGACTGTGCTATGAAACAGAGCAGTGAATTATACAAACTGAAACGAATTCTCCACAAAAACAAATGGCCTGATGCACCACGGTGGAAGTCAGAAGGATACTGACATCGAAATTCAAAGGCTTCGCTCAGCCGCAACGAAGGGAAAAAAAATAATACTAAGAGGTGCGATTCAAAGCTATGGGCGGGAAAACTCCATCGGAGATTGGGTGACTTTGACGTCGGACACCAAATGGACTCCCAGCCGTAACAGCGGAAAGACAAGCACTAAAATGATGCGAAATGCGGGCGGGAGAGGGCTTAATCGGACGTCGGAAGACATTTGAATCAGAAGCTCAATAGATTTCCTAGTCGCATCGGCGGAAGGGTAAAATCTACGGGAAAGCGATTGAAGACAAATACGAATCGAACGTCGGAGCGATTTGGACTTCGAACGCTAAACCGCTTTGGGAGACGCAACGGCGGGGGGAAAAAGAAAAAAAGCAGCTGATTTGCAGAAAAATTAAGTGTTCTAAAGCCTTTAAAAAATCAACAACAGTCAAGGACCATTTCATTTTCAAAACGATGGCCTATCAAAGACAACTGGCAAGACTCAACCCGACTATGCGACCCGCTGCAAAAAAAAATCAAGCACAAACAAATTCTGGGAGCAGGATGTATGTAAATTCTTCAAAACATCCAAAATTAAAGCATGACCGAAGAAACATCAAGGATGAAACAACCTGAAGCGATATTCAGTTATGAGGAGGGGCCCAAAATTTAAGATATTTGGGGAGAAAAGTTGCAGCAACAATAACTGGCGATTACCTGGTGAACCTAGATCTATGGGCAATTAATCTTTGAGTGACAGACTATCTAACAACAAATGCATCCTTTGGAATTCTTCCAGCTATCTGGATTTCTCGAATGCCGGCAGTGTGTACCTTCAATCATTGATAATAGTCCAATTTGGGAAAGTGGAAACTGATATTTTCAAGTCCAGATAACTCTGTCGAGGCCAGAAGATGAGTTTCATTATTACCTTTGTCTTCAAGTGGCTGGTAGCTTTGGACACCACATGATTGTAGTATATGGTAAACATAAATATTCGTTTGTTCCTCATTCCCATGCCATTTAACACTTTTTATTGTGCTTTTGGACTTTTGTCCCTTTTCATATGAGTTTACTTACATGCCTTCCTTACTGAATTTTAATTTAGGATCCTCTATCCCATAGTGTCCTTTTGTGTGAGTGGTGTACTTCAAGTTTAAGCTCACGGACAGAGAGGATCTTTCAGCAATTAAGTACTTATGATTCAGCATCTGCTTTGATGTACGATGCTTTTCATAGGAGTTCTTTGATCCTTATCTGCCTTTTGGGAATTCGTTTCTTGGCATGGGATCATTTATATCTAATATACTATTCACCTTGCTTCTTTCAATGGGTCCTCTGCTGTCATCCCCTAGACATTTTAAGTGTGACATGGATGGAGCCTCAACATAGTATTCCGGACTCTTTGAATCCGGTTTATTTCACAGGGTTAAGTAGGACTTCAATGCACACAGAGCTATTCGAGAAAACTGCTAAACTGGAAGAATTTCTTTCATATAAACAACAACACACAATCTGATACCAAAACGTTTATCAAACCCAGAAATTTCGGATGTATCCCATGCAACCGCAGGTTTGCTCCCTTTATTGGAATCAACAAAACAAGCTAAAAAACATGACTCAAAAGACAGCCAGACGAATTATTTATATACAAGATAGAAGCATTCAAAAAAACTCAGGAAAAATAAGGCTTGAGAACCAAACCATTTACTTGTAGGTTCTCCTCCCACCCCTGCAGATCCTGCAACTTGTAAGTAGAAGGACCAAGATTGGCTGCAATCTGAAAAGGGCCTACCCACAACTGCTGGAACTTGGTATGCTTTCCTTTTTCGTCATGGTGGTGGTCCCATTTGAGGACTAAGTCTCCTACTTCAAAGTATTTTTTCCCAGCTTTATGCTTGTCAAACCATCTCTTAACTGAATCTTGTTGTAGCTTAAAGCGCTCTTTGGCTTTAGACCTGGCCTCCTCTGCTTTCAGGAGATTATATATTCTTATTTGTAAAACTTCATCATCCGACCCCCTAGACTCTTGAGCTAGCATGGAAGATGGTAGCATGATATTGGGAGGAAGGATGGCTTCTTTCCCATAGACAACGGTATATGGAGATACTCCAATCGCAGACTTGGGGGTGACTCTATCAGCCCAAAGGGCATTTGGTAAGGCTGAGTGCCAACTCCTCTGGTTTTCTACCACAGTCTTCTTTAAAATTCTAATCAAATTTTTGTTAGAGGATTCAGCCAGGCCATTTCCTTCTGGATAGTAATTAGCAGAATAATGCAATTTTATCCCTTTATCATGAGCAAAAGAAGTCAATTTTATTGATGAAAAGTATTTAGCATTATCAAAAACTAACCAAATTGGAACTCCAAACCTGGTCATGATATGATCTTGCAGAAAGCTGATGACTTTGTCTTCATTTATCTTGCGCAGCGGGACAGCTTCGACCCAGCGAGTGAAATAATCAGTGGAAGTCAGAATGTATTTGTGTTGGAGAGAAGAATTTAGTTTTATTTCTCCAATAATATCCAACCCCCATTGCTTGAATGGTTCTGTGATCATCACAAGTTTTAGGGGTGCTGCTGCTTTAGGCTGTCTTCCACCACACCTTTAGCAAATATCACATTTCCTGACATGTGCATGTGCATCCTTGAAGAGTGTAGGCCAATAGTAACCGGCTCTGAGGATTTTGTGGGCTGTAGTATCTCTTGAATAATGTCCCCCAGAAGGACCTTCGTGTAATTCTGATATTAATTTCTTTGCATCTTCTTTTTCTAAGCATATGAGGACAACCCCGTCATAATTCTTTCTGAATAATACTCCTTCAACAAGTTGATAGGAGGCCGATTTAAGACGCATAACTCTTCTTTGTTTGGAATTCCAATGTTCTGGAAACAACCCTAATTGCAGGTAATGCACGAGGTCTCTATACCAAGACTCAGGAGCTGTAAACAAAGGACATACATCCATTACATCTAATTCAGCCTCACCCTCCCATGCTTGCTCTTCGTTGTTCCTGCTTTCAGTCATCAATTTGCACAACCATTGACCTTTCACTATAGAGGTTGGCTTGAATTCAAGGTTGTACTCTTGGAGACATGTTACCCATTTGCCCCTCCTTTCTCCTAACTCTTTATGTATGAGAAGGGATCTTACAGCTGGGTAGGGGACTATTACTTTGGTTCGATTTTTTAATATATAAGGCTTGAATTGCTTCACTGTCTTAAATACTGAATAAGCTTGCTTTTCAATGGATGGGTAGTTTAATTCAGCCCCTTGTAGACCAGTACTCATAAAGGAGATTGGGAATTCATCCCCCCCTTCTTCCTTTTGGGTGAGCACAGCTGCTAGCGAATCATCGGATGCAAAAGTATATAAAATAAAGTCTTTATCGAAATCTCGACTTTTCAAGGAAGGTGCATGTGCAACAGCAGTTTTAATTTTGCTGAAAGCATTCTTCTCAAGTTCAGTCCACTTGAATTGTGCATTCTGCTTGACCATCTGCTACAGCCGCTTAACAGTCTGGGCGAAATCAGGCACAAACCTTCGTACGAAATTTATGGTTCCCATGTGTTATAGCGGATTTCACCACACTAGGTGAATCACACATTATATGGCCTTCCATTGTCCCGCTGCAGACTCATTATCCCCTATGGAACACTTTTTGCCTTTTGATGTATCATTGACCATCCCTAAAAACATTAGAAAAATGATATACGCGGACTTTTCCCCTATAACCGCTACATACGCGAATATTCCCTCTATAGTCGCGTACATCGGGATGTGTGCATAATCCAAAATCCTTTGGAGCATTCCTTGACTTGGATTTGACTCATATGACTCCTGGCCTTCCATATGCCTTGAGATCGCACGGATTCGACCTTTCAGTATCCATTTGAAAAGCTATATAAGGAACCCATTGAGACATTGAAAGCATAAGAGAGAATTGAGAGTATGGAAACTATAGTCCATTGTTGCCGGAACTATACTTGAGTCTGCCTCCCTTTGTCCCTTGGAGCACTGTTGTGTTCTTCCCAAGCTTGCCTTTTGCTTGTAAGCTTGCTATCGAAGTGATGGAGGATTGAGGTGGTGGAGGCCCAAGTGGGGGATTCAGTTTCTCTGGTTTGTAGACATGCCGTCAGAGGTTGTCACTTGTAATCTCTGATTCATATTAATAGAAATATCTTTTCCTGTCCAGTAATGTGTATTTGAATGAATATTGTATCCATTGGAATATGTCAAATGCTTATACATTATTGATTATATATGCTAGAATAGATCTAACACCATGAAATATAGTATGCTTGTATTGTTTACTTGTTGTTGAGGACGTGCTATAACAATTCAAGCTGAAGATTGGAAAGCTCAATGGGGATCTACTTCAACCGTCCAGAATAAGGTACGAGGTTCGATCCTTTAGTGTTAGATGTTTTTATTTCTATTGCATTTTGGGAAAGATTGATTTATGGAGCCTAGATGTCTGTTGTGGTACCCCAAGCCATAGGAATTTCTCTCCGTAACAGAATTGGGGACTCCGCTGGGGATGTCCCTTGTTTTTATTTGGGGTAGGGGGCACAATGGGCTTGATATTATTGACTTTCTCTCTGTTTCTCTTTGTTTCTGGGTTGCATTTTTATAGCATGTTCATTCTTTGACACTCCCCTTTATTGGTTTGATCCTTGGCCTGCTTTTTACTACCGCCTTCTCTGTATACGCGGGTTTGTGGCCAAAAGTCGCGTATACACGTATATTTTACACTAAAATCCTTTTTTCCACGCAGGTTTTTGGCCAAAATTCGCATATATGGGCCTTTCCATGCGGGTTTTTGGCCAAAAGTCACGTACATGTGCCTTCCCATGCAGGTTTTGGGCCTAAAGTCGTGTACATATGCGGTTGTTCTTTATACAATCACGTACATCCTCCCTTTTGGTGAGTTTGATGTTGGGGGAAGTTGCTGGGTGGGTTGTGAGTGTGGTTGGGTCTTCCTTGGGTCTGATGTTGTCTGTTGGATGCTTCTTTTGTGACCACAAACCACTTTTTCATTGATTTTTCTTTGAAATTAGTTTTAGTCATTCTTCCTTTTTGTTTTGCCATTAGTGCATTACTCTTTTTGTCTTGGTGTCTTGCTGGGCTTGTGTTTTATACTTGCTGCAAAGACTGAGAGTTTTAGATGACTTTTATTGCATTTTTTCATTCTTTTATATTGAAAAATACAAAGTAGTTGCACTCTTAGTTGCATATTAGATATGGATTTGAGGAGGTACTTGCATTGGATTGCTTGGATGAGAGTTGTGTTTAGGCTTTCATATAGGAAGGATTGCATTGGCATTCGGAAAGAAATATATATTTATGCATCTCATGTAGTGGCATACCCTATTTTTCATTTGAAAAAGATTGCGCTTAGCATTGTTTGTTATGGTGTGCATATTTATTTCACTACTGAGTCATAATGTCATTAGTTGCACGGCCATTTCCCTTTGAGTAATTACATCCAATTAAAATCAACGCTAATTAAAATGAATTACACTCTTTTCTTTTCTAGGGTGCACCAACAAGCTTAGGTTTTGGGATCTTGGAATAGTTCATTGTAAGTTAATTCTGCAATATCACTAAACGACAACAACTAGGTGTCTGTCAAGGGAGTGTGTGAAATCCTTGATATAACCAGCGTTCTCAGGATCCTCCTCTCAAAAGGGAGTTAAGCATGAGGTAGTGTGAGCGATTATTGATTGGGATGACCCCTAGTCATAACTGAGTAGCACCGACGATATTGCCAGGATTGTATTTGTATCTGGGGGCTCTTTCGAGAGTTTCAGACTTTGCTACCCTACCCATACGGTCAATCCCGCCTGCGACTGTTCGCCTGAGCTTTGATTATATTGAGGTGACCTTAGTGACCTTACTTAGGATATCGAGGGGGTACTTGTAGAGGTTATTCTGCAGGTGTCCCGGCCAGGTAGAGGTCGGACAGCACAGTCGCGATATGCGTTGAAGCTGAGGGCCACTATAATTGGTTACGTACCTCCGATTGTAGTGTATGGGAGTTTCAAGCCTCTCCCAGGCGAGACATACCTACTACATTCGGGAGCTCACATATCCTCCCCTTGGTTTGCTTTTATTGTTGGCTGTAGATTTTCTTAGGAGTGTGCTCTTTGTGCGCTAGTTGGCCTTTTGGATCACAGTTACTCTAGTATATTTATGCTCTCTTGAGTTCAGGTCCTGTTATTTTTGGCATGCCTAGTATCCTATCACCCGTCTTGGTCCTAGTACGGACATTGGTGTTAGACTTGGGGGCATCACAACCCTTTACCGTGCTCGTTGATTTGGGAATGGTCATATTCCATCCTCTAATTCATTTGTGGAGGCCTTTTATTCCTTTCGCTCGGTCTTTACACCAGTGGTCACCCTCATGGGGGGTGGTAGTGGATGCGTGAACGTTGGGTCTACACTTTACTTTCCTTTTTATGTCCCATCGTTCACCACATTGTTTCCTTTGGGTGCTATTGTCATGATCATTCCTCCCTATGTCCTATAGTTTGGATTCTATATTAACTATTTTGGGATGTTTTGGACTAATATGGTTTTCATGTAGGATCCAATTTTTGTACACTCTCTCCGAGGTTTCGACCCATTCATTCCTATCACAGGTATTATGTCTGAACTGGCATATAGGTTAGGTTCACCACCGTTTGCATTTTGCATGACCTTATGACCATGTCACTATATCCTTAGGTACGAACCCACTCTATTATGTCACGGAACCTTCTTGCTACTATAGAAGTGGCATGATATGAGTGGTAGAGACTCACCTTACATGGGTACCCTAGTTAGCACCTTATTTTCATTTGGTGCCCATGTCGATGTTTTCCCCTTTAGGGTGTGGGAGTCCGTTGTATAGTATTTCCATGACATTTAGCAAGAGCCTCATACTCCTCTTGATCTTATGCTGGCCGTGACCCCCCGGACTCCCTTATATCAAGTTGTGGATGCATTATCATGAGCTTTTCCTATCTTATTGAGCTTTATGCCGGCTCCCCTGACATTGCATTTCAGCCATATAGCCCAAGCTTGTCTCATGTCTAGCCATGCAGAGCCTTTATTTATATCCTTCACAGCTTGATTCCCTTTTTACCGGGAGGGGATTTTCCCCCGAGTGTCGATATCCTACACATGTATCCTTGTATTGAGCATAGGTATGTTCCACTGCTTGGAACTAGTTTGTTTGCCCTAAATGACACTCATCTCCTCCTAGTTTGTAACTATAAAGCTAGTTTATTCTTTTTTCAAGCTTTTCAAATAACTGAAAAAGACCAAAAAAATCAAAAAACCAAAAAGCCGGAAAAGAAAAGTTATTATCTTTGGTAGCTGTCGAGTCGTGTCGCCTTCGAATAGAGCACTGTATATCACATCCATTGGTTGGGTTATAGTTTGACTTTAGGAGCTGTACTCGTTATCTGAGTTTTATCTCCACCGACTGGTTAAGCTTCCAGTCCCTATGGAGCCTCTATTGATGCCTCCTGCATCATAGAGATGTCCCAGTTTGTATATCAAGTCTATGCTGCCTTCATTTAGTCACCATATGCCGTTATGCTCTTGTTCGAAGGAAGTTGAAACCTGAGTCGGCCATTCCTCAGTTATCTTGACTTTGCATGTCGGCCATTCCCGATACAGTTACTGGTTCATGCACCTTATGATCGAGTTCTTCCATATTATACAGCCTTGCTAAGTACCTTGTGTTGGATGATGGGGGATGTCCTAATTCCCTCCTTCCAACGGATTTCATCCCATCGACTTCAGATCATTTATTTTGGGATTGGAGTCTAGAGTCATTTTGAGTGCCTTGAGACTTGCAGTCATTAGTGGCAGGTTCTCTCACCATCGACAGTTTTGGGAATACATCAATGTCCCCTGATCGATGGATTCTCTCAAGTGTTCGACCTCAACACATTTATTCACACTTGTTAGTTTGCACTCTAGTACCTTGATTCCCATTTTCATTATTGGTGGGTAATCTCGCGTCTGTTAATGGTATACATCAATGATCGGTAATCAGACGATGGACTACTATGTTCGACCTCAACACCTCTATTCGCATAGTAGGACATGTACTCGTAGCAGTTTGTGTAGAAGACCTTCCAGATTGGTGGCATCCACTATATGCTACCTCCTTGATCGTGCCAATGTTCATGAGATTTCAGCTCTCGTGACTTGTTCCAGTATATGTCAGACATTTCCAGCCACTTTGGAGATCTTGATCTGTTATATATCTTTAGCCTTTGTGGAGATCTTGGTCCTTTCTATATATTCATCATGGAGATTCTGATCTATGTATATTGTACATGGCGATGACCACATATGTGTTATCATGTTTCATGCCTATTCATGGCCATTGTACTCTTATGTATCCGGGATTGCTATATGTATTTGCAGTTATATGCAGAGTTGTATTATGGTATTATGCTGATTGGGTGGCTGGTATTCCATTTGGGTACCTTCATCACTTCACTTCTGGGATGGACTTATAATGTATTTTGGCCATCGTATAACCCCTCTGATCTCATACATTAGGGGGCATCTGTTATAGCAGATTTCATCACACTAGGTGAATCACACATTGTATGGCCTTCCCCTATCCCGCTGCAGACTCATTAGCCCCTATGGACCACTTTTTTCCTTTTGATGTATCATTGACCATCCCTAAAAACATTAGAAAAATGATATACGTGGACTTTTCCCCTATAACCGCGTACATACGCGGATATTCCCTCTATAGTCGCGTACATCAGGATGTGTGCATAAACCAAAATCCTTTGGAGCATTCCTTGACTTGGATCTGACTCATATGACTCCTGGCCTTCCATATGCCTTGAGATCACATGGATTCGACCTTTCAGTATCCATTTGAAAAGCTATATAAGGAACCCATTGAGACATTGAAAGCATAAGAGAGAATTGAGAGTATCGAAACTATAGTCCATTGTTGCCAGAACTATACTTGAGTCTGCGTCCCTTTGTCCCTTGGAGCACTATTGTGTTATTCCCAAGCTTTCATTTTGCTTGTAAGCTTGCTATCACAGTGATGGAGGATTGAGGTGGTGGAGGCCCAAGTGGGGGATTCAGTTTCTCCGGTTCGCAGACGTGCCGTCAGAGGTTGTCACTTGTAATCTCTAATTCATATTAATAGAAATATATTTTCCTGTCTAGTAATGTGTATTTGAATGAATATTGTATCCATTGGAATATGTCAAATGCTTATACATTATTGATTATATATGCTAGAATAGATCTAACACCGTGAAATATAGTATGCTTGTATTGTTTACTTGTTGTTGAGGACGTGCTATAACAATTCAAGCTGAAGATTGGAAAGCTCAACGGGGATCTACTTCAACCGTCTGGAATAAGGTACGAGGTTTAATCCTTTAGTGTTATATGTTTTTATTTCTATTGCATATTGGGAAAGATTGATTTCTGGAGTCTAGCTGTCTGTTGTGGTACCCCAAGCCATAGGAATTTCTCTCCGTAACACCATGAAGGATTGCATCCCCTTTTTATTATGGGGCAAGGGGATTTGTTCAATGGCCTTGACTCTTTCTAGGTCAATGGAGATCCCTTGCTTTGAAATTATGTGGCCCAACAACTTTCCTTCCGTGACAGCGAATACACACTTTTTAGGATTGAGTGAAATGCCATACTTATGACAGCGTTCAAAAATTTTCCTTAAGTGAAATGCATGTTATCCCCTTCTCTTCGAGAATATTGTAATATCATCAAGGTATACTACAGCGCTTTGGCCAATCAACCCGTGGAAAGCTATGTCCATAGTCCTCTGAAATGTTGCTCCAGCATTAATCATCCCAAAAGGCATCTTTCTATAGGCAAAGGTTCCCCATTTAGTTCTGAACATTGTCTTTAATCTGTCTTCTTCAGCTATTAATACTTGATTGTAGACAGAGAAACCATCTAATAATGAAAACAGTTCAGAACCTAAAACCATCTGTAGCAGCTGCTCCATGGGTGGTACAGGATAGTTATCTTTATCTGATGCATGGTTTAAGTTCCTGAAATCCACATAGAGTCTGATTTCTCCAGACTTTTTCCTTAATAGTACCAGATTTGATACCCACTCAGAGTGTCTAACTTTGAAGATGATTCTTGCGTCCAATAACTTCTTCACTTCACTTTGAATCAGTGGTTCCAATTTCAGATGCATTTTCCTCAAAGGTTGCTGATATGGCTTGATGCTTGCTTTAATGGGAACAACATGCTTGATGATGCTAGTGTCATACGTTTTCAAATCTTCGTACGTCCATGCAAAAACATCTTTATATTGTTTAAATAGAATGATGAATTTGTCTCTTTCTATTGGTGAACAACATTTGTCGAGATTCACGAACTTACGAGCCGTTTCAGTCCCCAAATTTATCAGTTCGAACTGTAGCGATGAGCTGTGTGTCTTTACATTGGGTGGTATTCTAAATTTTTCATTTAAATCGAACATTTTTTCCAACGTTTTGACTCCTTTAGGAATGAAATTATCATATTTCATCTCAGCCTGATGCTCTTCATCGTCTATAATCGCTCCTTTAAACACCTCATCATTCGTTAAACATTCTATGATCTGCTGGTCATCATCGAACACTCGTAGGTTCGTAATCATATTAGGTATAGAGGGCCTGAAAAGCAGTTCAACAGAACATCGATTATTAGTGGGTACGAGTCTAGCGGCTGATGTGGCCAATAGATCAGCAGCTACGTTTTTTATTCTTGGAATTGAAATAATGTTAAATGCATTAAAGTATTTCAGCAAATCCCATACCTCATTCTGGTAAGCTTTTAAGTGGGGATAAATACAATGTATCTCATTCCGGATTTGTTTCACAATAATTTCAGAATCCCCAAAATTTTTTATATTACTTACCTTTAATTCAATTGCCTTCTTTAGTCCCTGCACTAGTGCTTCGTACTCAGCTGTATTATTAGTACACTCAAACTCTAATCTACATGAAAGGAAATGTTTGTTCTTCTATGGTTCAATCAGGACACAGCCAGCTACTGACCCTTCTAATGTCTTAGAGCCATCGAAAAATAAAGTCCAAAATCATTAACTACTGGAAATGAATCTACTCCTACTGCTAAGTCTACTATTTTACAGTCAATCTCATCATCCTGTGAGAATCGAAGGAGATCAGGCTGGGTATCAGATGTGTTGTTGGCTTCTTCTGCTTGGTAATTACTTGGTTCCAACTCAATAAAATAGTTTCCCAATACAGAATCCACTGGTACATTCTTCTCCTCCAGTTGAGTAACATTGTACTTCATGTGAGGCTCTCTTAAAATCTTGATCTGGTTTGGACTTGCTTTGTATGGCAACCACAGATGCGACCAATCTGAGGAAAAATATCCATTTAATTTGGCCGACCAATCTCTGCTTAGGACGAGACCGTAAGCATCTGATATATCAGCCACCACGATGTTAATAACTTGGCACACTTTGTCATTAGATGCCAGATGGACTAGGACATCTTCCATCTCACCGATTACCTTTACATCTGTTCTGTCCAATTGAACCACCCTCCACATGGATGGCTTAGGCTGCCCATTGATCTTTTTACAGACTGATATGGGAATAACATTTACTAACGCCCCTGAGTCTACCAAGCAGTTATGTACATTATGATTGAAAATTTCAAACGTGAGGAGGAAAGGTGGATGTTTGCTTTTAGACTTACCTCCAACGTTGGTTTCTCCAATTTCTTTCTCTTCCTAAGGTTGGTTGCTCGTGGGAAGCTTCTCATCCGATGTTTCAAGCTCTTTCAACAGTATTTCCTTTTGCTGAGGCACTTTACACATTTTGAATAGTGGAACAGTCGCTTTTATCTTCTTTAAATATTCCACAATGTCATAATCCATCGGTTGCTCAATGGGATGGGGTTTTCCAGCATTTTCTTCAATGGGGTTGGCCTGCGTGTCACTCTGCCTAGGATCTTGGCTAGTGATAGTGAACTCTGGAATTTTATCAGCCAATGATTTGTCTTGAAATCTCTTCTTAACATTTCTCTGCAGCCTCTTAATCTTTGGGAGTATAAGACTGTCTTCCCTAACCGTCCCTTGGCTCCTCGTGGCTACGTTGGTTTCCATAACGCCTTTACACCCCTGCGTCTTTTCTTCTTCAGCATCAAATAGTGAGACAGAATTCCATAAAGCTAAGGTTTTCCTCTTCCTGTTCTTGAGTAGACGTGGAAGCATAATTTTCCTTTCTTTCCTCATTTCCCTCTTCTGTCAATCTAGAATCTAACAGCTGATTCATGACCAACGTCATTGAATTTATCCACTGCGGAAAATTCTTCTCAGAATGTGGTTGTTGGTGGAATGTGCAAAAATTATCCAAGCCTACCTCTGTTAAGTTCATAGATGCAGTATTGTGAGGAGGAGGTTGAGACTGGTGGTTATCCTCTCTTTTCTTATAATATGGCTTATAAAACTTTTGTGCTTCCTTTTCTTTCTCCATATCTATGATTTTATTGGAAAGCTTCTGCATCATTTTGGCCATATTTTCCAAATCTGGAGACTTTTCTTCTTTAGGCTTAGTAAAAAATAAGGCTTTTCTTCCTATACCTTTTTCTCTAGATTGTTCTGGATAGTCTTCAATGCTCTCTCTTTCAGCTTCCACCACTTCTGCTTCTTCATAGGTTTCTGTCAGAGTAGGCTTGGCCCTACCTTTGGCAAACATGGCCAAATCAGGGCCTAAAGCTAAAGTATAGTATTCAATAAGAACTTTGTCTGAAGGATTATCTATTTCAGAGAAGTTATTTAGATATGCTGCAAACCTTTGTGTGAAACTGTGCACTTTTTCTTTTCTTTCTTTCTTCAACACGCACAGCCCTTTCATGAGAGCTGCATGAGTTTTTTGAGTTGCATACTTACTTCTGAACATTATTTCAAAGGTATCCTAATCAGGGATAGAGTTAGCAGGCAATCCAAAGTACCATGATGCTGTGACTCCTTTGAGGGTATGCGGGAACAGTCTGCATACCACGTCTTCATGTTCCCCGGCCCTTAATCCCTCAATTGCCAAGTAAAAGCTTTGTAGGTAATCATCTACTAGTATTTTCTCATTGGGATCAAACTTGGGCAACATCTTGTCAAAGGCTTGAGGTAGGTCATGTAAAGGAGGTGTAATTTTTAATGGTGATATGGCTCTCCATGCAGGAGGTGGATTAGGTGGGTTAGGTGGTGGATTAGCATTTACTCCAGCCATGAGTTTGGGTGGGGAGTGAGGAGGTGAACCAACTGGAGTATGAGTAGGAGAACTGTGAGGGGTCTCTGGGCCTTCTTTGTTCAAAGGCAGTACAACCTCTTGTAAAGAAGATTCTACAAGCTCTTCCCAGTCTCCCACCAACACTGAGTCTTCTGTTACAGGACGATCTTTCTTTTTATACTCTCTTCTGGGCAATTCAGGGATGATTGGCAATCCTCCAATATTTTTTACGTATGCCCTGGTATGCCTTCTAAGATCATTAAAAATTTCGTTATCAACAGAATATAGATGTTCTCTTTCTTCCGGAATTGGATTACGGAACCCACTACTTTCAGAACTGTTACCGATGGAATATTTTCGGGAAAACAGGTTTCCTTGGCCAGCCATGCACTGGCGGCCCTCTTTCTAGCACCAAAACTGTTGAGACCCAGAAATTTGCAGGCAGGAACAGTGAAATATTCTCCCCAATCAACATTCCCAACTAACCCGTTGACTATTTGGTATAGGAAATCCATCCGGTTTGCGGTCCGGCTACCGTAGGTCAAGTAACAAAACAAAGGTTTTACCGGTTGCGGCCCGGTCCACCGATTTTTGTATTTTCTGACTTAATGTATGATATGAAAGTTCCTAACTAACAATGAAGGGTGCTAAAGATGCAAGGAACAATCACAATGTGATGCACAGGTTCTTACCTCTCGTCTTAAGGTTCACAAGCACCCAAAACACATACAACACAAAAAATAAACTAACTACCTAAACTATCCCTAGGGAGCAGAGTTATCATTCATTGGTGAGTAATACATTTTGTACGTGCATTATGAAGAGTTACAGATAGCTGATACTTCATTCAAGACACATGAACAATTACAGATATTTAAACAACCAGATAGCCATTTATTTTATGAACAACATTTATTACTCACAGTGGAAGACATCCCAAAGGATACTGAAGAACACTCAACAAGAACATAGGTTTAGGAAGTTAAATACTCTCACAGTAAATGAAACACAACTGAAAACAAAATAGTTCCTCTTCAACATTATTCATTTAGTCGCATTGATACATTCCACATTTCGCTCTCTCCAGCAGGAAAAAGTTGCACTTTCTGACTGTAAAACGAAATAGGTCCTCTTACAAGCAAAAGAGTTTACAAAATTTTCAGGGAAAAAACCCCAGTAACTTCCCCCTTTCCAGTATTTAAACAAACAGTAAATTGTTTGGGTTTCCCCCACCCATGACCTTTCGGTCTCCCCAGCGTTTCATATTTTTCTGAGTTGTCTGTATGCGCTCATGATTCTTTTAGTAACGGACTAGCAGTCAGGTTCGTGCCTTTAGCGTTATTGACTTTGTCTTCCGCTTCGAGGGCCCTTTCAAAGATCTGGTCGGTGTCGTTTTGATTTTTTCTAAACTGTTCTTCTCCTTCTTCATGCATCAGCTCCTTATGCACACTTGCAATTAACCCACGTGTATTATCCATTTGGGACTGTGCTATGAAACAGAGCGGCGAATTATACAAACTGAAACAACTTCTCCACAAAAACAAATGGCCTAGTGCACCACGGTGGAATTCGGAAGGATACTCACATTGGAAGTCAAAGACTTGGCTCAGCGGCAACAACAAGAAGAAAAAGAAGACTAAGAGGCGTGATTCAAAGCTGTGGGTGGGAAAACTCCATCGGAGATCAGGTGACTTTGACGTCGGACACCAAATGGACTCCCAGCTGTAACGGCGGAAATACAAGCGCTAAAATGATGCGAAATGTGGGAGGGAGAGGAATTAAATGGATGCCAGAAGACATTCGAATAGAAATCTCAATAGCTTTCCCAGCCGCATTGGTGGAAGGCTAAAAGCTACGGGCAAGCGATTGAAGACAAATATGAATCAGACGTCGGAGTGATTTGGACTTCGGACGCTAAACCACTTTGGGATCCGCAACGACGGAGGGAAAAAGAACAAAAGCTGCCGATTTGACAGAAAAATTAAGTGTTCAAAATCCTTTAAAAAATCAACAACATTCAAGGACCATTTCATTTTCAAAACAACGGCCTATCAAAGACAACTGGAAAGACTCAACCCGACTATGCGACCCACTGCAAAAAAAATCAAGCACAAACAAATTCTGGGAGCAGGCTGTATGTAAATTGTTCAAAACATCAAGGATGAAACAACCTGAAGCGATATTTAGTTATGAGGAGGGGCCCAAAATTTAAGAGATTTGGGGAGAAAAGTTGTAGCAGCAACACCAGGTATAGCATTTAAATTATGAGGAATTAATACCAAGAGATATTATACTTCATGATTCTTCTGTCATAACAATAATGGATTTATTAATTAACTGTAAGATTTATGTGCCTATGTTAGTTTTTATCATTAGCATGATTTATTGCGTCATGCATTCTAGTTGAGATTACTTTGTGACCATAACTATCTTTAAGAATCTGTAGAAAGTAAATATCATAAAATAGTTTCACGTTTTTATTCAATTCGGTTCTACTTTTGAGGTGTTAAATGGATAGGTCATGATCTTACTTAGTCTTTATGACTAATGCAAGAAACTTTGATTTTACCTTTTGTAGGTGGATGGGATCATCCCGACAAACAATGCAAAAGAACAAAATCTAAGATATAAATCCGTAAGTGATAAAGAAAGGTGGTCCCATTGCTTTGGGAACAACCTAAACCTTAACCTAGTTTTGATGTTCATATTACATACTATACCATATCTATATTTTAACAAAACAAAGTTCCTAACCAAAGCACATACTAAATGCGTAAACTGTATCATGCAGGTTAAGATATATTACAAGCAAAATATGATGTACCATAAGCTATATGACTCCAATAGTTGGAATTCTATGTATATGAGTTTGGAACTTTATAATATGAGTTATAATATGCTCTGCATAATCATTCATGGAGAACTATACAAGGTACTTGGCCTTTACACAAATACGATGGTTGAATTGAAAAGTGAAGCAATGATGGTGATGGAAAAATGTAAAGGACAAGAAATGAATTTCTTCACTTTCGGACCATGTGACTGCAATAAAAACTCTAGTTGGTAGCCACAAGGCATCGTGAAGAAACCTAGAGGTTTAATCCACCTTAGAGGATGTGTCTGTCATTTTGATGGGGTTTCATCTGGCGTTAACTAATTTCTCAATGTTGTGCTTGACTTCTGGTTGTTTGACCTCGTTGTTATTCTTCCTATGAGCAGAGATGGAGGAGCCATACAACTTGGTCCTCGACATCCTCTGAAATTGACTAAACTCGATTCATTTTTTAATGGAGTATGCAGTCCTCGTTTTGGTGGTGATTTGGTGACTCTGAATGCCTGGAAGGTAAATAAATTAACCACATTTTCATTAATTGTTTTCTCTCTTTGCACAAGGTTTTAAAAACAAAAAATGTGGTTTAACTTCCAGAATAAAATATGTGTGTAGAACGTTTCTCTGCAATGAAGGTGTGGGTTGAACACTGGTCGAGACGACGCTTTAGCTGGTAATACCCATGTACTTACCTTGCATTTCTCTATGAAACAAGACTTATTATTATTTGTGTGATGATCCCCCTAGAGTCGGGGTTTCAATTCTGTGCCGGTTCATCAATGTGAAAGTGGTACATTTACTTTGGTACAATATGAACTTGTTACTGTAAAAGTATTCTCCAACTTCTGTGGAGTCATACAACTATGCCACTTTTATATTTATGGTGTTTAAATGTAACTTGGTTTTAAACTATGTTATTTATTTTGATATTGTAAAGAATTCCATTTTTGTATGACCCCATGAGGGATTCGTATCTTAAATTAATCTTACAGTGTGCATTTCTGTAGTGACTGAGTTTGTGGACATGATATTTTACTCTGCAGTATTCATTTTTGGGCTATAAAGACATTGTCATAGTTTTGTTACTGGTTTTGATAATATAATAGTTATATCTTTGTGTTACAGCTGCAACTTTTTCCCAAATTTTTTAAAATTCTAGACGGTCCTTTTAATTTCATTTTTCCTGGGACTGTTTGGATTATTGAACTCTGTTTTTGTTTTCCCTCTACTACAAATTTGGATTGTTTGAAGTTGAAGTGAGGTCAACTGTTTTCATGCTTTTCAAAAAACTACTTTTGTCTACCAATGCTTTGGATTGTGGGGTTTAAAGTTGATTTGAAAATGATGTCCTTTTGATCCAAATGATTCCCTTCATTGCTATTGAAAGTCTATTTATGTTTGAATCAAAACTTTAGTTCTCTTTTTCGCCGTTGTTTTGGAAGTGATACAAACATTTTATTGCTGCCCAGCCGAAGGTCTTTCGGAACTTAAATTTTTTGATTTGGTTTTTTGGAGGTCAGTTGAAGAGTAAATCAAGGCCATATTTCTCTACGTATCCGCTGTTGCAGAAGCTAAATTATGAATGTCCTGATGGATAGTCATGTTTTTCGCCGATGTTTTTATCTCCTTTGTTTATTTCTTCAAAACTTTTGACTATCGAAGTTTTCTATTTTATCACTATCGGAGCTTTATGTGGAAATTGAACCCAGGTGTTAGAACAATTACACTCACAACAATTGCCAATTAAACATGCAAATTACTCACAAAGGAGACTGAATAATGGAGCAGAACACTAATCTGTATTGAATAAGGGTACAGTAGCCAACCTGTGGAGTCATAGGCTGCCAAAATAAATAATTACATGAGGGATTCGAATGCATGAATATGCCATTCAAATCTAGTCAAAAGAAGGCTTACTAAATCTAAGCAAATCCCCCATAGGTGCATAAAGCGGTTTCCAAAACTGTCTAGGAGCTCACGAATTGGAAAAATCAATTAGGAAATATAATAGTGGATGGAAGGACAACTCATACATGCTTTTCATAGGAGAAAAGAGTGGAGGATGTGGAGGACAAAAAACAAGTTAACTTCACCTAGTCAAACTTTCCCAATTGCCTTAAAACACTGAAAAAGTAGGCAATAAAGCAGAAAAAGTAGACATGCACTAGGGAGGCCAGGAATAAAGCAGATTTGATTCTAGGAGGTTTCCCAAGTGCTCCATGACTCAAAATTAGCAAGTTTGACCACTATGGATGTGTAGATGACAACTTGCATAAGGTGGAATATGGAAACTAGGAAAATAAGACAAAAATGGATTAATTAATGTCTAAGGTAGCTAACTATGGGTTGATTAACTCAGACTTGACATACTCACCACCATTGTCAGATCTGAGGACCTTGAGTTTCCTCCTAGATTGGTTTTCAACCAAAGCCTTAAAGACTTTGTGTTGTACAGGATTATACACCTAATAACCTAAGGTCTGGGGTTACCAACATACTCAATTAACTTGCAGACAATTGAATTCCAGAGTGCAGTAAAGGAAATAGGAGGATGAGAAAGACTTACTCAATTAACGAAGGTCGATCCTTACTAGTCCTCTTCCATTCTACTTCACCTCCAAAGTCTTCAAGGTTGCTCTTCTTTCACCTATCAAGAGCCAATCTTCCAGATACAAGATGATTCATATATATATAAGCAGGTTAGATAAATCATATATAAGATGCATAAACATAACCATTTGTCAAACCAAGATATATGAAACACATACGGAAGAAGGATTCTATTTATTATCAATAATGAAGAAGTTCAGATTACAACCCAACGCCTGAGACAAGGACTCCTCTGCAACCAAAGGATTCTGAGTTCCACTACTCCAAAGACTTCTGTATAAACTCCACCAGCATAACTTTGCTCTCCAAGTATATGTAACTCACACCCTCCCCAAGGCCTGTATTTATATGGAGGAAATAAGGCGGTTTTGAGGGTTGAGGAGGTTGAGACAGTTAAGGTGATTAAGGTAACAATGCTTAACTAATCTCAGATCAGCACGTGTTTTTATTTTTAACTGTTCAGGGACATATTCGCGGGTATGTAGAAGGACAACCCGCGAATGATTCGCGACTTTCTATAAGGACAACCCGCGAATGAATCGATTCACGACTTGCTATAAGGGACACTCACGAATGACTCACAAGTTGCATAGAAGGAAAGTCGCAAATACAACTCAACATAGTAAAATGGCAAAGTAACCAACTGTATGGATGAAGAATGTATTGTGCAATAAGCCAATATATAGTGTTTTGGGAAAACCTCTATCCATAGATGTCCTTTTGTGTGCCAACATGAGGGATGTTGGCACTCGAACGGAGAGGTGCCATTTAGGTGGATAACAGATGCCCCCTAATGTGTGAGGTCAGAGGGAAACGATGGCCGAAATACATTATAATATATGGCTTTGGAGAACTCAGAAATCCAATGGAGCAGAGAGAGTACCTGAAACAAATACATAGTAATGTCAAATACAAAGTTACATCTGAGGATGCTATGTTTAATTTACTGGAACACTAGCTCCTTTACAATTTTTGAGTACATCATATGATACGAGTATAAAACCACGTATATTACAAAGGTGGATTGAAGCCACAAAATACAATAATGATGAGTCTTCAAAGATCTAGAAGCTATGTAGATGAATAGAACATAATCTTGCGCAACTTAGTCCATAAGTGTGAACTAAGGTCTTCATAAAGGATCCCAAAGAACCAGTACAATCCAAGCCATGTGAATAAGGGTAAGCTGAAGTCGAACATGGAAAGGATTCAACAGTTTGTCAACCAATAGGTAATAATTGACAATTGAAGCAAAGGAATTCACCAATGATGAAAAGGAATCCTGAGGTACAATCGTCAAAACTCCAGGAAGTACTGAGAATGGAACCATGCTGTGATAAGGAAGGCAACAGATCCTCCAACAGATCACAAGAGTGACTAGGAACTGGTCAAAAGAAGGGAGACACAAATAGATAACAGATATAACAATGATGGGATCAGGCTATAGATTAGACATTGGGTAGAGTCCTTGAACAGTGAGCACAACACAGAGATGACCCAAGGCAGCATATAACTTATAGATAGAACAACTAGACTTATCTGTCATGTAGGATACATGATCAGATTCCCCAGGTATAACGGACAAGAGGAGGAGTAAGAAACTCAAAGTGATAGCTGAACACAAGTAGACACTGAAACATGGATATCAAAAAACAAAGAGTGCTATGTCCAAGGATGACATGCTGCCATTACTGAAAACAAGAGAAAACTTCTTCCTTACCTTCCCTGTTAAATTTTAATGAGTCCAGGAAAGTAAACTCGGTTCCCTCTTCATTTTTTAACAAGCTTGAAGAGATGGGAAAATAATGCTTGATAGTGTCACTAATTCGTGGATTTAATGAGCCCGAACTAGTACATGCTCAGCCGGTGTTTTCACATTTAGAGAGTCTGAAAATGCCAAAGAAGACTCCAGGGGGGGTCCTTTTTCGTCCAATTTAGTCTCCTGAGGTCGAAAAAGTATAAAACAAACCACAGAAGAACTCTCTTAACTTCCGAAGAAGAAAAGGTGAACCTTTTTCATACTTAGTCAGGAAGGTCCGAAAAAGGTTAAATTACCACCTACCCAACGCTCCTTCCAGAACAGCATAAAATAGCTTGAGTTTTACGAGTGTGAAGGAAAGCAAGATCACTTAGAAAGATCCATTTGGTTACGATAAATGGGGCTTACAACAATAAACTCGTTTCTTTGTTCTTTAGTGTTTAACAAGCATGACAAAGACACAAAGTACACTCAGAATATTTTTCATGTTTGGGTCCAGAGCACGAAAAAGAGAAAACTAAGCTCAAACCGGGTGTTCCTTTTCCGTAAATTTAGTCCCTTATGTCCGGAAAAGTGATAAACCTATACCTAAGAATACTCTTGTTGGGGCGCATACTCCATGTAGGGTAACTCCGCGGTTAATTAGAAAATTTGTAAGCGGAGTTATGGGTCAAAATAGTCTTAGGGGTGTCAGGGTAAGTCAAAACCCTCTGTTTTGTAATATAACCGTGGTTTAAATCCAGGGTTTAGGGTTTTTGGGTGCCCATGGTTTAAGACCATGGTTTTGTAAAAATGCGCAGTATAAATAAGCACCTGTGTAAAGAAGAAAGGTTAGGATTTTTGATGTAAAGAAAGACTAAGGCGAAGTAAGGTTGGTTTTTGTAAGGAAAGGATAAATTCCCAGCTGTGTGCGTGGATGACCTCTGCAACTGTGTGCACAGAGGGTTTTGTAAGAAGAGAAGGAAAGATCTGCAACTGTGTGCGCAGAAGCCTGCTGCTGTGTGCGCGGCTGTTGAGGACTGAAGGGATCTGCAGCTGAGTGCACAGATCAACTGTGGTTTTGAGGAAAGGAGAATAAAACGCAGTTTGTGGACGTAGCCCCTACACTGGGGGTGAACCACGTTATATTTGGTTTCATGGTTTTATTGTGTTGTTTCTGTTTCTATTATTTTCATGCATTAAACTAAATACATCTGATAACATAAGATCACTGCTAGTAATAAGCTTCGCTGTGAATTCCCTGTACTGGGTTATGCAAGTTTAGTTTGTTTATTGTGCTGCAAAGAAATATTTGAATGACTGATAAAGTTTACCAGTGTTGATTAATAATTGCTTTTAAAGGCTAAGGTACAGTAATACCCCTCTCTGCATGCAGAAACCTGATTCTGTGGCACCCCATTGTTGTTTCGGGTGAGACTGCAACCTACGCACAGGTTGTTGTCGAAAGGGCCAACACGGTGGGTCTTTGTTGGTGCGACGTATAAGAATTAACTCGGGTCTGCCCTAGTGCCCAACAAATTGGTTCCGTTGCCGGTTGAACTCAGTACCTGCTCAAGAGGGGTTTACCTTGTACCACAAGGGCTATGTTCTGGAGGCCCTCGATGAAGGACATCAGTGATTGGTTTGCTGAGATCTGTTTGCAATTCGCGTAGCTAGAGAATACGAATCCGTGTCGAAGCGCAAGTGACTTTTTACAACGGTATGTTTTTTGTGATACTTATGAAATTTTCTTTGATCATTTCCACATAGAGTTGCACCAGTGGTTGTCTAGGTTAACAGAGAGGAGGACAAACTTTCAAGCTCACCGGATTCCTGTGTGGACCCCCGCAAGGGTCAACCTTGTGCAATACGTGAACAACGAGGTATCTCGCGCTGTCGATTTCTGGACGACGCGCACATTGGAGGCCTTTGTGACAGAATTTCCCATTGATACAAGCACTTCTTTCAGCGAAGCTGAACGACAGTTTTTCAAAGGTCCCCGTGGTAAGTTTTCGAATTTATTAGGCTTAAGGATTAAAATAATATTGGCCGAAAAAGGTTTATTACTGTTTGAATCCGACTATTAGTTTAGTATCACTAACATATGTTTGCAAGTAACACTCTCGTCGACGAGCAAAGCGGGTTATTGCGAAACGGAAAAAGGTATAAGCGGAATTTTGACCCCTCTCCCTTAAGTCAGGTTACCACGTCCACCCCTGTAAACCCTGAAGAGTCAGATTCCAAAGACAACCCTTCGGTTGGAAACCCTCCGGTCACCCCGCAACGCCGCTCCGCTACCCCTGACATTCCATCGCAGTCTGAGAGTCAACCAGGCTCGAGTATTCCGGCCACAGGCCAGTCTGCTCCCGTAAATCCCCCCCCTCCACCGCATGTCCCCCTCCCAAACCCTCTCGAAACTCCATGGCCCACCTCATTGATGACATTAAACTCCCCATCTTTAAAGGCACGGGATCCGAAGACCCAGAACAGTTTTGGTTCCTCTGCGAAGCGGTATGGACCGCAAAAAAAATTACAGATCCAGATGTGCGAGCTGCGCAACTCATTACATCTTTTCGGGACCGGGCTCTGACATGGTTCATGAAATGTTCCAGCACTCAGAGCCCTACTTTAGGCGAGATCAAGGCGGCCATAATCAAAGAATTTAAGAAGCCTAAATCGGAGTCGCAGAGCATCACTGAACTCAAGGAGATTCAACAGCGACGCAGCGAATCAGTCTGGGAATTTGATTAGAGATTCAAAGTTCTACTGGACCAAGTCAGCTTTACCATTAGTCCTGCACAGCACAAGGAATGGTTTATTGCAGCATTATTACCACATATACGAACTCCACTTATGCAACAGAAAGTTGCTGACCAACAGGAGGCTCTGGAAATCGCAATGAAACTAGAGACTGCCCCTGTCGGAGATGACTCTAGGATTGCTCAAATCCAAGCGCAGTTAGCTGCAATGGCCCTGGAACTCCACAAGATGAAAAAGGGAAAATCTGATCGCGAAGCGGTCTGGTGTACGCAATGTCAGACCGAAGGACATGACAAGGAACGGTGCCCTCTGATAGACAAGTACCTGCAGACCGATGCACCGAACTCCTTTCCACCATAGGTTCTCTATTGTGAGCTTTGCAGAATGACAGGTCAACACCGACCTGAGAACTGTTATCTATTGCAAAGGTATGGGCAGGGACCTAAGAACTCCTATTGTAAATTTTGCAAATCTGTAGGCCATAATGAAGAAGAGTGCCGCACCTATGATGCCTACGGGTGCACACTGAAGGCCCACATAACGATAGTTATGGCTCCCAGGGCGGTACCTCTGGAGGCCGTGGAGGCATGGTCGGGCGAGGCCACAACCAAATTGTGTGTTACAATTGTAACCAAGACTGGAATTTGGCTCGCGACTGTCGGAACCCCACTACGACGTGTCGGTATTGCCGCGCCGTAGATCATGTGATTGAGCAGTGCCCCCAGTTGATCGCTAAGATTCAGGCACGACAGACTACACCTACTCAGAGCCTCCAGATAATTTCTATGGAGCCCCGCCCTGTGGAAACCATTAATGTCGTTACAAGAAGTGGACTCACAACACATATCCAAGAAACACCAAACCGCCCTGTCGAAGCTCTAGTTCGTAAGGCTCCGGAAAAAATTCCTGCATTTGATATCCGCAGAGAAAAAGAGACATTCATGGCAGACAAGAAATATTTGACTGGTCCTAGCCCACCCAGCGCGCCTGCGCAGCCTCAGTTGCCGCCCTGCGATGCATCGCTGGATAAAGTAAGTATACTATCTACCTTTTTGCACAGTTGCCTCAAACTTTTAAGAAATCAAGCTGCTCTGAATGAGCTGCAGAACGTCATCGCTTCCTGGGAATCTTTGTAAAGTTGTGGTCAGGACAAAACTGATCATCGAGTCAGCAGGACCGGCAGGGAAATGCGATTGAATGCTCAGATCGGGGCATATGATATGACCGATGTTATTCTGGACTTGGGGTCCAATGTCAATGTTTTAACCAAACAAACCTGGGAACAAATGGGGAAACCTACCCTTGCCTGGTCTCCTATACAGTTGAGGCTGGCCAACCAGCAAAAGATTGTACCCTTAGGAAGATTCCTGGATCTCCAAATAGATATTGACGGCGTCAGTACCTTCGCGGACTTCGAAGTAATTGAGATCATTGATGACAGCAACCCTTACCCGGCCCTGTTAGGAATTGAATGGGCAATGGCAAATGCCACAGTAATCAACCTAAAAAAGAGACAGATGGTCTTCGAAGGGAAAGACTTCAGGGTCATCCTGCCCCTGGATCCTTCACAAGGGGAACGGTATGCTGAGCCACTCCACCATAACGATCAGGCTGATGTGGAACCCATATCTACTGTCACGACGCAGGATGAAGGCTATGCGAATCCCCCGGCCGCAGGATGGGAATCTGGTAGCTCCTGTATGATGGACTCTGAAGATGAACTAGAAAATTGGAAACAACGATTGTCTGAGCACCATCGGGGCAGCAATGCCTGCCTTACCAAGTCTCTCAGATGGGTCGACTCACAAACCTGACATATACCTGTGTATGATGGTTCGATAGATCCTGAACCGTTTATTGCACAATTCTCGTCTCAGATACCTGACCCACAAATAATGGAATCCCTATAGTCAGCATTCAAAGCCACAACAGTCAGATGGTGGACGAGCCATAAGAAGCATATCCCTACCTGGGAAGCATGTCAGAAGCTCCTTCGCCTACGGTTCTCGGACCAGTTGGAAACGGTGCGGAGTAAGTTTGATGGAAAAACTTGCCCCCAGGACCACCTAAGCAAATGCTACGAGGCATGGAAGTATGTCCCTCAGGATGAGTGGGTACATAGATTTGTGCACACGCTGGGACCATTGGCGCAGAACTGGTACGCGGAGGCTGAACTTCGCCAAGATACTGTAAGCTGGGATTGTCTTGTTCATAGCTTTGTCAATACTTTTTCTACTAATGATGTCTGTCCAGCCCTAGACGCAGCTATCAGGGTCATCCATACTAAGGTATTTAATGATCAAGAAGTGACTGAAAATCAGCCTGATTGGGCCACGCAAGAAGCCTTCGCAGTAGAATGTTATAATTTCACAGTCGACGAAGAAGGGGACCCGCGCCGTCTTGATATCCCAGAGTCAGAAGGATATTGTGACGTGCATGGACTGGCAGTCAAAGTTTCCGAAGTGACACAGCCCTTGAAGACGCGCACAGTTAACATTGGATCCGAGGCACAACCTAAGTTTGCTACCATTGGCGACTATTGGGATGACGAGATGGTAAGCAAGGTAACTCAACTGCTCCATGAATATCAAGATCTGTTTCCGACAAAGTTCTCTGAAATGAAAGGTATCTTGGGAGATATCGGAGTAATGAAGATCCCCCTGAAGCCTGATGCCAAGCCTGTGAAGCAGCGCCCCTATAGATTGAATCCAAAATACAAGGAAAAGGTTAAGCTAGAGTTTGGAAAGATGCTTGCTGCAGGAATAATTGAACCTGTTGAAGAATCTGAGTGGGTCAGCCCTATGGTCATCCAGGAGAAGAAGACTAAGGGTGAAATCTGAATCTATGTCGATCTAAGGAAACTTAATGATGCCTGTCTGCACGACCCTTTCCCCACTCCCTTTACAGATGAAGTGCTCGACAATGTCGGAGGCCAAGAAATATACTCTTTTACCGATGGGTTTTCGGGCTACCATCAGATCTGAATTGCTCCAGAGGACCGGCACAAGACAACCTTTGCTACCGAAATGGGTTCCTTCCAGTATACCGTCATGCCCTTCAGGTTGAAGAATGCACCTACCATATTTTCCCGAGTAGTCATCTCCGCCTTTAAGGAATACATACATAAATTTTTAGAAGTTTATTTTGATGACTGGACTATTTTTTGGCTAGTAAAAGACCATATAAATAGTTTGAGACTTATGTTGGATAAATGTAGACAGCACCAAATCTCCTTGAATTTAAAAAAGCGCATTTTCTGTGCACCTTTTGGCATTCTACTTGGTCATGTGGTATGCAAGCAGGGATTGATGATGGACCCTGCGAAGATCGCTATTATTGTAAACCTGCCACCTCCAAAATCCGTCAAACAAATTCGAACAACACTTGGTCACACTGGCTACTATAGGAAATTTATCCAAGGATATGCCAAGATTACCACCCCAATGGAAAGGCAACTAAAGAAAGATATTAAGTTCGAATGGACTCCAGAATGCCAAGAAAGCCTCGACATTCTAAAAGAGAAAATGGTCACCGCCCCTATCCTTGTATTCCCTGACTGGAACAAGGAATTTCTTGTGCATGTGGATGCATCCTCTATTGATTTAGGTACTATGCTCGCTCAGCCAGGCGCAGGTAATATCGATCACCCTATCTCTTTTGCTAGCAGGAAGTTGTCTACAGTGGAGAAAAATTATACTACGACAGAACGTGAAGGTCTTGCTATGGTATATGCATTACAAAAATTTCAGCATTATCTTCTAGGTTCTCATTTTAAGATGTTTACTGACCATTCTGCTCTGAAGTACTTAGTCAACAAACCTGTGCTAGGAGGAAGAATATGCAGATGGTTAATTCTATTTCAAGAATATGATTTTGAGATCATTGTTAAGCCTGGACGACTTAACCTAGGACCTGACCACTTGTCGAGGCTCGAGTCAGGCGAGGAACCTACCAATATGGACGAAGGCATCCCCAATGCACAATTATTTGCTATACAGATAGTTGATGACTATTTCCAGGATATTGCTCAGTATTTTTCCACAGGTATTCCCCCCGCAGAGATGACCACACAACAGAAGAAGCAGCTGGTGGTTCGAGCCGCGGACTTCACTTTAATAGCAGGACATCTGTATAAGATGGGACCAGATGAGATATTACGCAGATGTGTCTTGGAACATGAAGAACCTCTAATACTGGCAGAATCACACTCTGGTGCAGCAGGCGGTCACTATGCAGGAAAAGCAACAGCGAAGAAGATCTTGACAGCTGGCTTATGGTGGCCCACACTTCACAAAGATGGAAGAGAATACTGCCATAGCTGCGACATCTGTCAGAGGACAGGTAGACCATCTAGGAGGGATGAAATGCCCCTAGCTCCACAAATAACATTACAAGCCTTCGACAAATGGGCCATTGACTTTGTTGGTCCTATCAACCCCCCTGCGAAAAAGTCAGGAGCCCGATACATCATTACAGCAACTGATTATCTTACCTGTTGGGCCGAAGCTCAACCCATCAAGACCTGCAGTGCTGCTACCGCTGCGAAGTTTATCTTCAACAACATCTTATCCAGATTTGGGTGTCCCAAAGTTCTTATGAGTGATCAAGGGTCACACTTCCTGAATAAGACTATTAAAGTATTGACCGAAGAATTTCAGGTTTATCATCAAAAGAGTACCGCATATCACCCACAAGCAAATGGGACTGTCGAAGATTTTAACAAAATCCTTGAGCACGCCTTGACAAAGGTTTGTAACGCTAACATAAATGATTGCGATCTTCAAATTCCAGCAGTACTATGGGCTTACAGAACTACTTGCAAGAAGTTGACAGGCCATACACACTTTCGACTAGTTTATGGACAAGAAGCTGTCATGCCCATGGAATATATTGTTCCCAGCCTCCGGATCTCTGCTTTCACCAAGATGGATGACCCTGCCATAATCACAGAAAGACTGAAGCAGATACTCGAACTTGAAGAGGATAGACTTGTCGCAGGCTTCCAGCAACAGGTGCAGAAAGCTCGAGAAAAAGCGTGGCACGACAGGCACATCAAGATGAAACATTTTCAGCAGGGTGATCTTGTGCTCCTTTATGACAGTAGATTCATGAAGTTCCCTGGAAATTTTAAGACACATTGGAAAGGACCGTATTTAGTACAGAAAGTTACTGACGGGGGCGCAGTTCAGCTAGCCAAGTTAAATGGCGATCTTTTCCCCTCTATGATAAACGGGAGCCATTTAAAAAAGTACATAGACAGGCCAGGTACTCAGAACAGGAGATAGCTCCAACTAAATAAGTAACATGCTCGCTGCACTATGAAGTCTGTTTTGTCCGCAGAAGGCGAAGTAACAAGCTGGTCGTAGGTCGCAGGGTCAGGTTGTGTCGAAGTCAAAAATTGTCAAGGTGTGTCGCAACCCAAAATGTGACGGATGGGACATACTGCATTCGGCGGCGCTAGCACGAGCGTTGCTCTCATTACTGTCATAATGATATTTTAGGGAAAATCCAGCGCTGTGTGGAGCAGATTCCCGGAACGTCGTCAGATTTGGTATCATATCTACACCATGATGCCAAATTCAGCATTGAGATTGTATAAGGAGCCATCTCGACTCGTATTTTCTACCTGAGGCACATCCGTGACATATTCAGCCTGAACTATGTCGAACGACTGTAATGTTCAGACGTTAGTATGGGGAGTAAGGGACAGAGGTCTGCAGCACCTTCTAACTACCCCGTTAACACAGTCATGCTTGGCTAAGAACATCGATAGGCAGGAGTTTGCTCTAAATTTGCAAAGACGGCTAGGAGTTTGCTCTAACGTAGAGCAACCAAGGGCATGAGGCCTCGCAGAAAGACTCTGGGAAATCCCCCCCAGCCGTCTTTTGGTATAACAGACCCATGCCAGCTATACTCCTCCCGCGGTGGGACACGCAATTCCAGGGGACCCCAAAGTCGTGGATGGTCAAGTATCGGCCATCACAGAACAGGGTGGTTTTGCAGGTGGTCGCGACGGCTTTCATCAGTAAAACTGCTGCAAAGGACAGAAGTATGCAGCTGGCAGCAGTAGGGAGAGCTTCACCAAGCAGTGCATTATGTCTCATCAGTGAAATTCTGCCACCAGAGAAGCTGAAGAGTGTCCCGGGATGGGCCACTAGTGAGTCTTAGGGGCCTGTTGGGGCGCATACTCCATGTTGGGTAACTCCGTGGTTAATTAGAAAATTTGTAAGCGGAGTTATGGGTCAAAATAGTCTTAGGGGTGTCAGGGTAAGTCAAAACCCTCTGTTTTGTAATATAACCGTGGTTTAAATCCAGGGTTTAAGGTTTTTGGGTGCCCATGGTTTAAGACCATGGTTTTGTAAAAATGCGCAGTATAAATAAGCGCCTGTGTAAAGAAGAAAGGTTAGGCTTTTTGATGTAAAGAAAGACTAAGGCGAAGTAAGGTTGTTTTTTGTAAGGAAAGGATAGAGTCCCAGCTATGTGCGTGGATGACCTCTGCAGCTGTGTGCACAGAGGGTTTTGTAAGAAGAGAAAGAAAGATCTGCAGCTGTGTGCGCGGCTGTTAAGGACTGAAGGGATCTGCAGCTGAGTGCGCAGATCAACTGTGGTTTTTGAGGAAAGAGGAATAAAACGCAGTTTGTGGACGTAGCCCCTACACTGGGGGTGAACCACGTTATATTTGGTGTCATGGTTTTATAGTGTTGTTTCTGTTTCTGCTATTTTCATGCATTAAACTGATTACATCTGATAACATAAGATCACTGCTAGTAATAAGCTTCGCTGTGAATTCCCCGTAGTGGTTTATGCAAGTTTAGTTTGTTTATTGTGCTGCAAAGAAATATGTGAATGACTGATAAAGTTTACGAGTGTTGATTAATAATTGCTTTTAAAGGCTAAGGTACAGTAATACCCCTCTCTGCATGCAGAAACCTGATTCTGCGGCACCCCATTGCTGTTTCGGGTGAGACTACAACCTGCGCGCAGGTTGTTTCCGAAAGGGCCAACACGGTGGGTCTTTTGTTGGTGCGACGTATAAGAAACAACTCGGGTCTGCCCTATTTCCCAACACTTGACTCCCTTCAATTTCATTGAATGGAAAGCAGAGATGGAGATACTATTGAGAGTGAAAGGCCTCTACAGGGTGAATATGGAAACAGAAGTAGAGCCCAATGTAGCTGCAGAGAAGATAAAATGGCACAACAGGAGGGATGAGGCTTATGGCCTCCTGTGTCTGAGTATTTCCAGAGACCTCCTTTTCCATATCGATGGATTGACATCACCGAATGAAGTATGGGAGAATATTGCTGATCTTTTTGGAAAGACAGATGAGATGAGGGGACATCAAATCGAAAATGAGCTGATTTCTTTGAGTCCAACGAGCTTTGAATCCCTGCAGCTATATTTCTCCAAGTTCAAAGCACTAGTTTTGCAGCTGAAACAGTGTGGTATGGAAAATAAAGATGATCAGCTCGTACTGGCCATCCTCTCGAAGCTGGGCCCTGATTATTCAGTGTTTGTTTCGACCTTCTATGCCACAAAACTAACAGCTCGAACCTGGAAGATGCCTAGCCTTGCAGATTTCATGGAATCTCTCACACAAGAACAGGACAAGCTGGTGATGATGGGCACCATCAAACCATCCAAAGATCAAGATTTGATTGCTGGAGATTCAAGGGTGGATTCAAAAAGCAAAAAGAAAGCTAAAAATCCACCTGAACAAAAGAGAGATAAGAAACAGTCTCCGGAGGATCCACAAGGTCCCAAGAAGAACTACAAGAAGAAGAAAAAAAAAGGTGAAATGAACAAGTGCACATACTGCAATAAGGGAAATCACTCTGAAAGCTCTTGTATGAAAAAGCAGATAGACATGCTGACCCAAATCCTAGAGAATAATGGTATCTCCCTTCCAGAAAGCTCAAAGAAGAGAGAAGGAGGATCAATTTCAGATGACAGAGAGAGAGTTCATGCTCTAGTTGCTGGCACATCAAGATCACCCAGTTTTATCATTGATTCTGGAGCTTCAAGACACATGGTTTTGACTAAGGAGGCCTTCTCCTCACTGGACAAGTCGAAAGGACCATCTATAGTACTGGGAGATGACTCTCTCACTGAAAGTTTAGGCAAAGGAAGGATATATCTTGATCATGGTTAGTTCAGCAATGTGCTATATGTGCCTGGTCTTGCCTCCAACCTCCTATTAGTGTACTAGATGACCCACACTGGGTCTCCTAAGAAGGTCATATTCTCCCCCGATGAAGTTGAGATCACAGAGATTTCAACTGGTAGAGTCATTGCAAAAGGAGTTGCGAATCATGCTCAAAAGGTATACATGTTCTCACACTTCCTACCTTACTCAAACCCCTCTGCTCTTCTGATTCATGCTAATGAAGCAAGCAAGCTTTGGCATGAAATATTTGGCCACCTAAACTACAAATATATTTATGATCTTAGTGAAAAAGAGATGGTCATAGGGTTTCCCAAGATAAAATTTTCCAAAGGAGTCTGCCAAGGTTGTATCCTAGGAAAACACCCAGAGCACAAATTTGAGAGAGCTAGTCATGAGAGAACCTCTACACCCCTCGAGCTGATCCACAGTGATGTTGCTGGCCCATTCCCTCATATGTCCATGATTCAGGCCAAATATGCATTGAATTTCATTGATGACTTTTCCAGGTATTGCTAGGTTCACTTCCTGAAACACAAGTCTGAAGTTTTTGGCCTATTCAAAGTCTTTAAGGCTTTGGTTGAAAACCAGTCTGGAAGGAAACTCAAGGCCCTCAGATATGACAATGGTGGTGAGTATGTAAAGTCTAAGTTTATTAATTATTGTACAGATGCAGGTATTCAGATGCAGCATTCTATCCCTTACACACCACAGCAAAATGGTGTAGCTGAGAGGAAGAACAGATCACTGAAGGAGATGGCAACATGCATGATGGAGGCCAAAACTTTGCCACCAAAGTACTGGGCCGAAGCTATCAAATGTGCAGCATATATTCAGAATAGGGTGCCTCATAAACAACTTGATGTCATGACTCCCTTCAAAGCATGGAGTGGGCACAAGCCAGATGTGACCCATTTCAGGATTTTTGGCTCAAAGGCTTGGGCTAGAATTCCAACAGAGAAGAGGAAGGCTTTGCAGCCCCAAAGCCAAGAGTGTCTTTTTTTTGGATAATCTGAAGATTCAAAAGGGTACAAGTTGATAAATTTGAGCACAAACAAAGCCTTCATCGAAAGGTGTGTTCAGTTTGAAGAAGAACCCCTTGCAGAAGTGGAAGTTGGTGAAGCCTCTTCACCACCTGAACCTCAAGAAGTAAGTAAAGAGTTTGTTGAACATGATGATTCTAATTTGTCTGATGGATATGAGTTTATTGCAGACCCTAACATCCTTACAAGGCCAAAATGGGAATCCAAGACACTACATGCAGTAGGTGAGCTAGCTGGGGATCCCAATGACCCAAGGAGGACTAGATCTCAATTCGAGAGTGGTCTGTGCATGAAGGATCCTATGTTTGATGAAAAATTATATTTGATGGTGGAGTCTGATCCTTAAACATATGAAGAAGCAGTAGGAGATCCAATATGGAAAACAACCATGAAGGAGGAGTTCAGCTCACTCCAGAAGAGCAACACATGGGAGATAGTGGATCTTCCCCCAGGGAGAAAACTAGTACAGTGTAAGTGGGTCTATAAGACAAAATTTGTTGCTGATGGTTCACCACTGAAGTACAAGGCTATATTGGTAGCCAAGGGCTACTCACAGGTTCATGGCATAGATTACAATGAGACTTTTTCCCCAGTGGCAAAAATGGATTCCATCAGGCTAGCCTTAGCCATTGCAGCCTCAAGGCAATGGGAGGTACATCACATGGATGCAAAATGTGCCTTCCTGAATGGATATCTCACTGAGGATATATATATGCAGCAGCCTCAAGGTTTTTCTACTAACCCTTCTCTTGTGTGCAGGTTGAGAAATTCATTGTATGGGCTAAAGCAAGCCCCCAGGGCTTGGTATGCCAAGATCGATAGCTTCTTTCTATCACTGAATTTTGTTCGGTGCAAATCAGATCCAAATTTCTATTTGAAGTTAGTTAATGGTTCATTAATGATCATTGTGTTATATGTTGATGACCTCCTCATTACAGGAAGCTCACAGGCTGAGATTGCTTCCTTAAAAGGAGCTATGAACCAAGCACTCTCCATGACAGATTTGGGGCTCTTAAGTCAATTTTTGGGGCTTAAGATTGCTCAAACCAAAGCTGGAATCAAGGTGCACCAGTACAAATATGCCTTGGACTTGCTGAACAAATTCAAAATGAAGGATTGCAAAGCAAGAAAAACTCCTTTCCTTTCAGGAGTGAAGCTGGAAGAAGCTGATTCTTCACCTATGGTAAACAATACACTGTATAGGAAATTGATTGGATGTTTGTTGTATTTGACACATACTAGACCTGATATTTGTTATGTAGTAAGTGTGGCTTCTAGATTCATGGATCATCCTCAAGATATCCATTGGAAAGCATCCAAAAGGATCCTTAACTTTGTTCAGGGAACAAGGACACATGGGATCTTCTATAAAGCAAAATATGATCTTGATTTGATTGGATCTACTGACAGTGATTGGGAAGGTGATAGCATAGACAGAAAGTCCACATCAGGATATGTGTTCATGCTTGCAAAAGGGCCAATCAGCTGGTCAAGCAAGAAACAAAGTTCCATTGCACTCTCATCTACAGAAGCAGAGTACAGAGGAGTTGTTAATGCAACAACTCAATGTTTATGGTTGCAGGGTTTACTTGGAGAGTGTGGCTTCGAACCAGAGTACTCAACTACCATCTACTGTGATAACCAGAGTACCATTAGAATCTGTAAAGATCCAGTTCAGAAGCAGAGAACCAGACACATTGAGATCCATATGCACTACATCAGAGAGCTTGTGCATGATGGCACCATTCACCTACTTTTCGGTTCATCTTCAGAACAAGTAGCTGATATCTTCACCAAAGAATTTTGTGAGAAGACCTTCAGCAACCTCAAATCACTGCTAGGTATTGCTGATCATGCTGTGAAAGCATGACTGAAGACAAGATTCTACAATTTTGTTTTCCAGTCCATGTTTAAGGGAGGATTTTCCCAAGTTGGTTTTGCCTCTTTCCTTGTTTAAATGGACATGCAGTATGTAAAGGGTGACTAAGCCTTGTTGCTAGGCCCTATAATTTTCTGATATATTACTCATAATTTAGGCTTAAGGGGGGGGGGGTTATAATAATCAACCCATAGTTTACCCATTTAGACATTAATTTAATTATTTCTGTCTTATTAGCCTAGTTCATGTGTCCCACCTTGTGCAAGTTGTCTTTTACCTATCCATAGCACTCAAACTTTCCTCATTTGACTCATGTAGCACATGGGAAATCCCAAGGAATCAAATCTACTTTATTCCTGGCCTCCTAGGCGCCCTTCTGCTTTTTCTGCTTTATTCCCTGCTTTTTCAGTGTTTTAAGGCAAATAGAAAAGCTAGACTAGGTGAGGTGAACTAGTTTTTTGTCCTCTTCATCCTCCACTCTTTTCTCCATGCAAACGCATGTATGAGCTTCCATTCCACCACTCTTTAGCTTACCTAATCCATTTTTCTAATTCGTGAGCTCCATGACATGTTTGGGATCAACCTTTTACACCTATGGGGGATTTGCTTATTTTTAGTAAGCCTGCTTTATGCTAGATTCGAATTTATCCTCATGCATTAGAATCCCTGATGTATGTTATTTATTCAGCAACCTATGTTATTACAAGGTTGGCTATTGTACGCTGATTTAATACAGTTTAGTGTTCAGCTCCAATTTTCAGTCTCTTTGTGAGTGATTTTGCATGATCAATTGTTAATTGTTGTGAGTAAAATTAATCTATCACCTGGTTCAATTTCCACACATATCCCAATGTATGCTTGCTTTGTTTCAACCACCCATACATTTGAATTTTATTTTGTTTGTGTATCTGGCCCTGTTAAAAAACTATGAGAGATCCCTATCTAGAAAGGAATAAGCTAGATCCCTTTCTTACATCGGTTCTGTTGTTACCTTAGGATTCATCCTCCACAACCTAGGGTTCAATTCTGAGTGCTAAAAACATGATTGAGCACACGTTGTTCATGTGTGTGCCTCTCTTTGGGGCACATGGGATGTCAATCTATCCCCACCAATAGATCGTCCTCTACCATCAAAAGATAGTGGTTGTACCCCACCATAGGAAGAGGGTCGCGGCCTAGTCAATAGTTGTGGTGTGTCACAAAACCATCTCATCTAGAGTAATAAATTCATCCTGTATCTGGGTAATCATATCATGTGTAGGAGGGATGTCTGGTCTTGGAAGCTGGGCACGGGGTGGAGGTATCTGTCGATTGGAATATCTATGCCTAGAATTGGTTCAGGTTTTGGGAATCCCTATACCAATTCCCTGGAACCCCAACATTTCAAAATATTTGAAATGTTTCCCCATCTCAAACTCTACATACAACTTTCAGAGGAAGTACAATGATACTTCCCTATTGTTGTGCGAGGGAATATCGAAAGACCATGTACCATCTGTCCATCGAATGGTATCTAATGGGTGGATAGATGCACCACTCAATAGAAATATATGTCTTGCTTCTCTCTAGAATGTCATCCATCCCAGGAACTCTAAATAATGTATATATGTTCTCTTTGGTTATTTTTATCTTCTCGATCTCATTGTAGCTAAAACCATCGGCATATTCTTGTCTTTTTGTTTCCCTATAGGATGTGATACTTGTTATCCAAAAATACACACCTCCTATGGAAAGGAGATGATTCCCTAGTATAAATGGTTCATATCTAGAAAAAAACACAAACACCAAATGCTAAACTTCCCCTAGATCTGGTTAATCACTTGAATGAAATTCCATGATACTTCTCTTAAAGGTTTTCCTCACTATCCTCACAGAAGAACCTGTAAAAGATGGAAAACAACAAGAGAAAGATGATAACATACAGTATAATAAACTAGATCTATGCTTGTGACCAAGGAATCAAGCAATATATACACATGAAGCAGTAAATATGGGAAAGAAAATAAATTTTTTATTAGAAATGATTGGAGAGACTACAACCTTCATTCCTTGGTGTTGAGAGTTCCTTCCAATGGCTCCTTGCCTCTAACTTCACCTTGCATCCAAAGACTCAAGAATGATTTTGACAGAGTTTGGGTATGCAACACAATTCTTCCTCCTTCTCCCCAGGGGGAATGAGCCAGTATTTAAAGGCATGGGAGGATAGGAATGGTTGAGGATATCATGGGTGAGTTGGAAGGGAGATCCAAAAATGAAGGATCTCTAGCTCCATCTAGTCTTGAACCATAGGGATGAGGCTCCACGAAGGAAAGCTTTGAGAACCCTCTCGAAACTTCTCTTTTTTCCTTGAAAAATCGAGCACCGCTCCTTCAATGAAGCAAATAGATGGTGTTAATGGGGTAACGCTTCTTGTAGTAATGCTAGAGGTGGTGGACCCACTTCTTGCTCATGTATCAAGAGCGTTGCTGACTTGGGTAATGCTTCTTGTCAATGGGGTAGGAGCGTTACCAGCTTAAACCAAGGAAACTTTACAAGGGTATAAATTGAACCTTCATTTCTCTAGGGAAAACTTTGAGGGATTGGAGGATACAAGGGAATACCTATCTCATGACATGATGGTGACACGATTTTTGTGTAACAGAATTCCCCCCAAAGTATGATGGCTAGAGAGAAACGATAGGCATAATACTTTGATAGAAGAAGGTGTAGTATCGAGGAAAAGGTCCAATTGTCAGAACTTCTCAAACATCACAAACATTTTGCAGCACATTTTGATAAATGTCCCACATGACTCACAACATGGATGCCAACCAATACAACGTAGATCCATATGAAATACAAAAATTTCATGGCTACTAAAATACAATGCAAATCCATGTGAAGAAGACTCAAATTTGGGCATAGCTACCAGACGTACAATGTAGATCTATGTCATACAGGCGCAAATATGAGCACAACCATAGATATACAAATGTGGATCCATGGTAGGACTCATACAAAATACTCCATCGCAACCTCGGGAAATCAATGAGTGCTTAACAAATACCCAGGGTCTTCATCTCATCTTACACAAACTACGATTCTATCCATGTGATTACATTGTCTTGATGTCGAACATGGTTGAAACCACTTGATTACCAATCAATGATGAAAACCGTTAACAAGTGTGAGGGAAATCACCATTGATGTCAATGATTCCCAAGGTACCCTAGTACAATCTCCTGAGTGTGAATAGATGATTTGATGTTGAACACTCAGTTGAATATTTCGATCAAAGGTCAATGATGTGAACCTATGTCGAAAGCAAGAGAATCTTTCATTAATGGATACATACCTCAAGGTACTATCTTCTTGTTTCTAACACTAATTCCTAGATGATGAGCTAATGCTGTTAGGAATAGTTCGATCGAAGGAGGGCCATGATGAATCCCACATCGATGAAACAAAACTCGAAACAAAGTTTTGGAATTTTGAGCATGATGTAACCATAGGATTGACTGAAAATTAACTCACACAATTTTTTTTTTGACTACATGTGTATACTCTCAAGACAATTTCCATTTTGAACATAAGGCGACACAACCGAAGACTTAACAGCATTGACTTGATGAGGCAGAACACAATGTGACAATGGATAATGCATTCTTTGAAAGACTCAAAGGAGTGGCATGACTCATGAAAGTGGATTGAATCAGAGACAAGTTGAATACCCAATTGCCTGAATGAAATGCAAACAAGTGCCATGTTCAAACACGACTAAAAACTTCCATTATTGAAAAATGTTTTCCATTTCCCTTAATTTCCCCATCATGATTGATGAGTTCCTCTTTTTTGTTTCTATGAGTTCAAAGAGGGTAACAAACACTTTATATATCTCATCCTTCGAAAAAGTCCAAACTCACATGTTTTACAAACTTCAGAAAGGATGGGTTCGTTCCAAAAACGGGTCCTTCAATGTTTAATTTAATGAGTCCAATGAAAGAAAAATTGGTGTAGTTCTTGTTTAGAGAGTCTGAAAGAACTAAAGAATACTCCAAAGGGTCGTTTTTCATACAATTTAGTCCCTAGGGCCCGAAAAAAGTATAAAATAATTCCCAAGAGAACTCTTCTAGTCATTTCTGGTAGGACTGTACCTTTTTCGTAAGTAGTGCCCCCCAGTCCGAAAAAGGGGTAAACTATCACTAGGAAGATGACTCTTCAGGTCCTTTTACGAGCATGAATAAGACAAGTTCACTCAACAATGTTTTCACATTTTAAGATTCCGAAAACAACTTAAAGAGGACTCTATTAGGGTTCTTTTTCATAATCCAATTTTAATGAGTTTGAAAAATAGTAAAAGTATACTCAATACCTCTTCACTAAGTGTTTAGCGAGCACAGAAAAGATATAAAAGGCACTTGGAACCTTTTTCATGTTTGAAACTAGAGCACGAAAAAGAGATAAAGTAAGCTCAAACCACTTTTCATGTTTTAACCAGAGCACGAAAAATGAAAAGTAAGCTCCACACCATATTACTGTTTTTTAATGAGCTCGAAGAGCGATTGAAATAATGCTTAGGGTATACGCTTCATTTTTTAACACGCTTGTAGCAGAGAATGAACTACACTCAAAATGGCATGTTTCATTTTTACACAAGCTTGAAACAGAAAATAACTATGCTTGAAACATGGTTTCATTTTTATACAAGCTTGAAACAAAAAAGTAAACTATGCTTAAGGAAACCTATTTCATTTTTTAACAATTTTGACATAGAAAATGAACTATGCTTAGGAATGGTTCCATTTTTATGCACACTTGAAACCAAAATGTAAACTTTGCTTGAGGGCCAGTTTTTATTTTTTAATGAGCTTAAAACTAGAAATAAACTATGCTCAAAGACATCTGGTTCATTTTTTAATGAGCTTGACACAGATAAAAGGAACTATGATCACTAGCCTGTTTCATTTTTTAACGAGCTTGACACAAAAAAAGAACTATGCTCGCAGGTATCTGTTTCATTTTTTAACGATATTGACACAGAAAAAGTGACTATGCTCGCAAACCTGATTTTACCCAACATGATATCTAGAGGTTGGTAGGTTTCCCCCATTACATAAAATCTAGAGGCTTAACTCTAGCATGATTTCCATATACTAGATCCATGCCCCCCATTTTACCTATGATGGGAAGAATCTAACTAGAAGAAGGGCAAGGAATCACAAGAACATGAGGCACATTCAGGGCGCTCTGATTAGTAGGAGTGATTTGATGGTCAGGTGTAACAAAGGAAAGTTGATCAATGGTCACAATCGTCCCATCATGGGGTAAATGCATCACTCTAAAGAGTGTGTACACTAGGACTTTCATGGAATAATCATAATCATGTCCAAGGAGTAGATTGAAATATAAAGGACCTTGGACGAACATAACATCAATACAGACAGTTTTCCCTCTTAATGTAATAGGAAAATGAGGAAGGATCCCTAAAGGTGTAGTAGTTCTTTGATTAAAATTGAGGATCTGATCAATGGCTGGGACAAGTTGAGGTGAACCTAAAGCTTGCCAAGCAGTTGAGGATAGAATGCTAACAGAATCTCCTTCGTCAACAATAGTGCGAAGCATCCACCTAGTCGTAACATTCACAACTATATAGAAAGGAACACTTGAATGAATATGAGACTCTGTTAGGTTACTCTAGTTAAAGGAAATAAATTCACTACTTGGAGAGGGTTCTGCCGAAACAGACAAAATTTCCTCTTGTCGAGAACAATCAGAACGAAGCATGGAAATTTCAGTATGGTTTTGTTCATTCTCTACTGGGAGAGAAGAACAAGACAAAGATTTGGTCAAAGAGACTACTTTAGTCTTAGCACTCTTTGATGAAAGAGTGGGATCGGGTGGAGATGAAATCGGCTCGACCACTTTAACTTCACCCTCTGAAGGAAGATTGGGATCAACCATAGATGAATCCAAATTGACCACTTGGAATTCACTCTTGGAAGGAAGAGTGGGATCAACCATAGAGGAAACTGGATCGACCACTTGGTCAACTAGTGGGAGTTCAAGAGACAACTTACGATAATTAGTTGGAAGCCTTTGACGATAAATAGGTAATATATTCCAAAAACTTTGAATCTTCATCCATCATAGGATAAAGGTAAGTAAAGTGCATGTCCTTACAAATAAATCAATGATTTATGACTTTACCCTTTCAAATATTAACCACAGATTCATCGGTTGAGGGGGGGATCATCAATATGATGACCATAGGCTGATGACATCGGTTTCCAGGAAAACTTAGACCACTCTTCTAAAACTAGGGCCAGACCATGACCGTATTTTAGAAGGTGATCACCCTTGCAAATCCTACAAGGGAATTTTGGCTTACGTGGTCTTTGGGTGTGCAGATCAACACTCTCTGCACTAGGAGGAGTAATTGGTTGAGACTTGGTTTTTAATTTTTTCTTCTTGTTCTTAATCTTCCTTTTCTTCTTCTTCTTATACACCTGAATACTACTACTACAAATTTCAATAGGAGAAGAGGGAGAAAGGGGAGAAGACTCATGAGGTAAAGCAGGAGAGGGATCAACATGATGTTGATGCTCCCGCGATGAAGGATTAGGATCTAAAGCAATTGATGTACATGGGATAACTAGACTGGGGAATAACCAAATAGGTAATATGATAGTCAATCCAGGAAGGCTTAATGTATCCATGAGAGGAGGACCAACATCCCCATATGGAGGGAAAACAAAAGACATGCTTGGTAAAGGAGTCTCTTGGTTGGTAGTCCCAGAAGGTGAAGCCATAACTATGTAACAAAACTATATCTCTCTTCTAAAAAATCCTAACTGTACAGACAACAAGCACTACTCAAACTAAATCCAGAAGCAAAATATGTGAGATGAGTGGATTAAAGGTCTATAACCTCACAGGATTTTCAAACCATCACAATTCACTATATACCGCAGGTTCCAACAGTAAACACGGCGAGGAGGATCAACTGTCCCTCACCTGAATACCCAACTACCTAGACAACACGTGCGTAGTAATTTGCTCGAGTGTTGTTCTCAGTGTATTGCGACGATAAGATGACCAAAGGGATTTTCTCAGATGGTCATAGGATTCCTAAAAGTGTCTTCCGATATACACAAGGTACATGGGATATCCACTCCGTACTAGTGCTTTCTAATGCACAACTGTTCGACAGGAGCCTTCCGATATAATACCGAGTACATGAAGTACCTTTCGATATACCTCAAGGGTATGTGAAAGGCCATTCGATATACTGGTTGGTACATGGAAGAACTAAAATCCATCAGGATGTAGTGCAGGAAATAAATGATAGATCCTACATTTAAAGACATCGAAACACGTCTCTAACCTATCACACAAATTGCTAACATGGAACAGTTAGGTGGATGCATGAGGTGAGGACATAAAAATTAAAAGAATGCAGTATGATGTGCAAAATTTCACTTTAACTTTAAAGGTATGCCCTACTTAAGGAAGAAAGAGAGAGGTTCAATTCCTTTGAAACATAGAATAAATCCCATAAATAAAACAAACTTCTTATATGATCCATTCCTAATTGAAACAAACAAAATATTCCCTTTTTGAACTGAAAAAGAAGTGAGATCTCTAGTGAAAAGAAAGAAAATATTGTTACAACTTTATACAAAAGTGTTCATATTTTTTTCAACTAAAGAGAGAATAAACTAATCACAAAATTATACAATATTTGATATGGAATTTTCCACAATTTATGAAAAAAGGAAAAACATACAAAAATCATGTATAACAAATGAAGAAAAACTGAAATGAATATTTTCTTGTTCTGTGAAAGAAGATAGAAATCATAGATCTATCAAAAAAAAGTTCTATTCAAATCAAACTGTGAATATTTAAAGACCAACATCAATCACAATTCTTAAAAATACGTATGAATTCATACATGGTCCTAGGGGGTCCCGAGGGGGGGCTTGGCTCTTTTTTTTAAATTTTTTTATTTTTTATTTTTGAGTGATTTTTCTATTAAAAAATGAATTGCAGAGTTCAAAACACAACTGTAAAAATATGAAGCATGAATATCAAATAATAAAAGAAGCATTTAAGAGTCAAATACCAAATAGGGATAGAAGGAATACCTAGCACCGCTTATGCAGGTGTTAAACATGGCGTTACCAGCTTGAGTACCGATTCTTGTACATAGAAATAGAGCGGTGACATCGCTTCTATCAGGTCCACACCATGGCGTTACCAGCTCCAGCACCGCTTCTTTCACACCAAAATAGATTAGTGGCACTTCTATATTCTAATAGGGAAAAGACGGTGACTGCTCCAGAACCGCACTTATAACACAACCGAGGAGAGGTGGCCAAGATGGAAATTTGAAAAATAAAAAAGTGACAGAAAATTAAGTTACATACTAAAAAATGAACCCAAATAATCACCAAAAAACCCAGTGAACCAAAAAATTAAGATCCAAAGGCTGATAGAGGAAAATCAATCAAATTCAAAGCAAATCTACAGATCTATCAATTGAAAAAGTAGATCTACAAATTGAAAATGAAGGTAGAGGTTTCAATTTACCCAATATTCAGAATTCGAAGTAGATCCCTAGTGGAGTCACCACTTTTGTTAGCCAGAAATACGCACCTCCTGCAAATAAGAGTTGGTTCCCTAGTCTCAATGGTTCATATCTAGAACAAAACACAAACACCAAATGTTAAACTTCCCCTAGATTTTGTTAGTCACTTGAATGAAATGCCATGATAATTCTCTCAAAGGTTGTCCTCGCTATCCTCGTAGAAGAACCTGTAAGAGATGGAAGACATCAAGAGAAAGATGATAGCATACAGTATAATCAACTAGATCTATGCTTGTGACCAAGGAATCAAGAAATATATCCACATGAAGTAGTAAATATGGGAAAGAAAATATTTTTTTTATTAGAAATGATTGGAGAGACTAAAACCTTCATTCCTTAGTGTCAAGAGTTCCTTCCAATGGCTCCTTTCCTCTAACTTCACCTTGCCTCCAAAGACTCAAGAATGATTTTGACAGAGTTTAGGTATGCAACACAATTCTTCCTCCTTCTCCCCATGGGGGATGAGCCAGTATTTAAAGGCATGGGAGGATAGGAATGGTTGAGGATCTCATGGGTAAGGTGGAAGGGAGATCCAAAAATGAAGGATCTCGAGCTTCAGCTGGTCCTAAACCATAGGGATGAGGATCCATGAAGGCAAGCTTCGAGAAGCCTCTCAAAAATTCTCTTTTTGCCTTGAAAATTTGAGCACCACTCCTTCAATGAGGCAGCTAGGTGGTGTTAAGGGGGTAATGCTTCTTGCAGTAAGGATAGAGGTGGTGGCACCACTTCTTGCTGATTTATCAAGAGCTTTGTCGGCTTGGGTAACGCTTGTTGTCAATGGGGCAAGAGTGTTACTAGCTCGAAACAAGGAAAATTAGCAAGGGGATAAATTGAACCTTCATTTCTCTAGGGAAAACTTTAAGGAATTGGAGAAAACAAGGGAATACCTGAGTCTCATGAAATGATGGTGATGATATTTTGGTGTAACAATGCTATACAAATAATCATTATATCTAGCGATGGTATCAACTATTGTCAGCAATGATGCTGAAAAGGAGCAGTGGAACTCATCTCCACCCGAGTCCAAGCAAAACCAATCTCTCGAAGATGACCAATAACCCTCAATATCTACGCATTGTGGTCCATAGTAGCTACTGCAATCATAAATACAAATAAAATATCATTATAAAAATAAACACATGATATAATGACATCTCTAAGCAATGAAAATTGTAAAACTAATGTATGACAAATAACAACATAAACTAAATCTATTATTTAAATTTTAAAAATTATCTTGAATTTTATAGTAAAGATCAAACATTTAACATTTAAAATTTTTGAATTTATGTCCTAAATTCAACTATTAATTCCAATTTCCATATGCATGTGTACATAAAATTCCTATGTGCATATGTTGTTTGGGAAGCTCCTTTAGCTTATTTTAAGGCTTGTATTATGAAGTTTCGTTGAAATTGTTATGTGTTGACTGATGCCCTTGCAGGAACAACTCCCAAATTGCAGGTAGAGGCAAGGTCCAAAACTTAGAAGAGGAGGCATAATGTGCTTTTGATGAATAAAATCCTAGTATAGCCAAGGATTTTGGTAGATATGTAATTATTTGTTGTAGCATGATGTTTTTTGGACTCCAAAGTCAATTTAGAAGATCTTTGTTTATATGTAATTTGGGCCATGTATGGATTCCACTTGATTTATTTTAGTTGTATGCACTCTTTCTATATAACCATGAGATACTTTGCATAATTGTGTATAGTGGCCTTTATGGTTGCAAGGTTTCCACTGGATTCTATCATGTATGACAGTGTGTGATTGGCATGCGATCAAATACAACAACCTCCCTATGTATCTTCATGTTCATAGAGCCTAATGTTGAACTCTGTTGTCTTGACCTTAACCAAAAAGCACCCTTCAGTTAAGAGGAAATATATGTTAAGCATGGGAATATTCTATACCTTATTTTAACACTTGGGTCAGGAAGTTTAATCAAAACTATAAGGTGTTTATTGATATTCTTGGACGACCAACTTCGATATTTTAGATAGAGGAAAAGGATTTATCATGTTTGTTTATGTATTTTAGGGAATATATTATTTCTACTTGATTTGTTTTTTAGTTTTATGTAATCTTGCGATATAGTTTACAAACTTTGCATATTTGTTAATTTTGGTTTGGATTCACAAGGATTCTTGCGAATATACATATGCAAATAGTGAAGTTGATTTTCTTTTTATGAGTTAATTGGGGTTTTGGTTTACATTAGGCATGTAAACTACTTATGCAAACATGCAATATACTTGAAAAACTTTGCATATTTGTGAATTTTGGTATGGATTCACAAGGATGCTTGCGAATATGCATATGGGAATAGTGAAATTGATTTGTTTTTTATAAGTTAATTGGGGTTTTGGTTTCCATTGGGCATGTGAATTTTGGTATGGACTCACAAGGGTGCTTTTGAATATACATATGGAAATAGTCAAAATGATTTGGTTTTAATTATTAAATTAGGGTTTTGGTTTCCATTGGGAAAGTAAATTCCTTTATAGGCATATAAATTAAAAAAATGGTTTAAATTCAAATTAGGGAAAATAAATTATTGAATATAGGGAAAATAACATGAGAGGATTTCAAGAAAATACCTTACAAGGAATATATTGATCCCAAGGTGGAGTTTGTTACCCTTTTCTCACCGAAAACATGTTTTCCTTAACTCGGTCTGCTCCATCCAAGCTCGTTTCAGTGCGGCGTTGTGGTGAAAATGACAGGATCGACCTGTTTTAACCATAAAACAAGTTTCAGTAAACAGGAGCATGATTTTGTAAGGAAAAATGGGGCATAATTTTTCTTGCTAAAACGGGGGTATGATTTCATTATCTATCCTAATCGGCATGCATGTTGGTAGCCTTGGGACTAGGATTGGTAGGGTCGGGATTGATTGGGATGATTTCTATTTTATGGATCAAGAGTGATTGAATTCACTCTACCATTGCATCTAAAAGGTCCCTCAACTTTGTGCACTCACCCATTTGTGATCAAATTCATTTAAATATCATGGCATAAGCCACATATGGACCACATCTCTATTGGAGTTATTTATGTATGTTTGGTTATACTATAGTTTGATACAACTATTCAAAGTTTTGTCAATGTTGGAATTGATCTTCTTCATAGGAAGTAAGATATAGTGGAGTTTGTTGAAGTAGTGGCTTATACATTAGATTGGATTGTGAACTATTTCTTCTCTCTTCCATATATATTAAGAAATAGAGATGCAATATAGAAGAAACCTGAATTGTGGAAAGATTCACAATGTCAACGAATCAAAGGTAGGAGGAATAAGAATAAAAAAGTTTAAGAGAGAAAAGACTCTTGGAATTAATAAAAAATAAATTGCAATAAATTTTTGACGTCAACATTGGACATTATTGGTTCTGACTCAAATAAAACCGTTACAAATTCTTAAACTCAGCTTAATGACATGCAAAACATCTTGGTAGAAAAAGAATTTTTATAATAAAATTAAATGTATAGATTGGTAGACTGGGTGGCGAGATTAGTTTCTTAAAGTTAGGAAAAAAAACTGAAGAGAGGTTTCAACTAGCAAACACTAATGTCGGAGCTATTCTGATCAACTACAAGAATCATAGTAATACATTTCAATATTACATTCACAACTTTCTTCAACCATGTAAGGGAGAGATCTAGCAGAAGATCGATCAACAATTCATAAATATTTCAGTGAGAAATTGGGATCTATACTCTCTATTGTTGAAATCTAATTAACTTAGGTGCAAGAAAATTGTAGCTCTTACTAAGAAGAGCTGGAAGATAAATGTAAACATTCTAAAGAATTAGATGCAAATGTTCTTTACTTACAACCAAAATTAGAGTATGCAGATAAAATAGGTTAATACATGGAAAAATGAACATGTAGGTGGACAATGAATAAATCCAATAATGGAATGTGTTGAATGAAATAATATATTACATAAATCCCAGCCAAAAATTGCATGATTATCATTTATTAAATACTTTTTTTTTTATATTTCTCTTAGTGATTCATATGGGTATAGGTGGCCACCAACCTATTCCACTCGCTCAAAATAGTTTTTCATTTTTCAATTTTCTTGTATTTTTCTACATTTTTTTCGGTCCCAAAATTCCAGGGCCGTTTTGAGGCCTTAAATGACGTTTTTTGGTGATTCAAACGTTCCATAAATAGTCAAATTCATGCATTTTCCCCTAATCTAAAATTTTAAAGCTCTAATAGACCTTTCCAATGGGCTATCGAGCACCTCAAACAGAGGTCGTATGCAAAGGTTATGACCCCAAGAAGTTGAATGTTTAACTAACCACCTTGGGGCCGCAAACTTTATGATGATTCATCTCCTAGGGTAAGGTTTAGGGTTTCGGCCTCTCCAATTATTTATGATAAAAGGCCCTTTGGACTCCTTTTTTATTCATCTTGTCACAAGTGAGCGTAGTTGTCACATCTCTTCTCAAAGATGCAACTACCACCATTCTAGATTCTTTTGTGTTACAATTTGTTCTATTTCATTTATTTAATAGAAGCTAAGTTTACTATATCATTGTGTTTATTTCCATATATATGCGTATGTGAATAAATATATGTTCTTTCATTTCATTCTCACATAAATTTGCATTAGTGGCATCAGAGCTTTCTTCTCTTGTGGTTTCTCAGTGCATGTCCCCGATGAGATCTCAATATACAGAGTTGGGTCTCGAACTAGTTGAGCTTGGGGAAAATAACTTTGTTCGTCCCTAGAAGCCTCACATGGTGACAAAATAAAATAGATATGATGGAGAAGAATATCCTATTAAATTGTTTCTCGAGGAACTCTCATGTGTCAACGAAATGAGATGATGGATAACTTCGCCCAGATCCTTCAAAGCATTCCAATGATGACAGATGCACCTTCAACGAGAATCCATTTTGGAGGTTTGATTCCCTTCAAGGTACAAGTTAACTTTGACATCCCCTTAGTTGAATGAAATGTAGATGTAGATGCTTTGGAAAAATGGTTGAGTCTGTTAGAGGGTTACTTGTAGCTCATTGAACTCAAAAAGTTTTCGAAAGTGAAAAGATTACCTTCGCGCTCCTTAAGTCCCTCCCCCATATCAAATACTGGTGGGACAGGTACTACGAGGGGCATGTGAGTGATGAAGCTGATATATTCAATACAAAATCCACTTTGTATCCAAGGTGTGCGGGGGAGGAATTATACCCTGTCGAAAACTACGATGACCAATACACCCAGTGGAAGGCATTGCACCATGAAGGAGACAAAATGGTGTTGGAGTATAAAAATATATTCCATACCCTGTGCTCAAAGATGAATATTAGAATATCTAAGGGACACTTGGTTCTACATTACAGTAGTTGTTAAAGTATTGTAAGTTCGGAAGATATTCCAGTTATACTTATTGTATTCCTCCTTTAGGATATGTATCTGATGTGATTGGTCATGTAAGATTCATTGAAAGAATCAATGTAAACCTCAATATGTAAGTTGGGTCAATAGTACCCATTTGTCATTATAATAAATATTATTTTGGTCTCTTACTAGACAAGTTGACCCTACTAGGTTTTAGGTCAATTCAAGAGTCAAATATAAATAAGGAGGAGCCCCCTTCATTTGTACACACTTCACTCAAACAAGTTTGCAAGAGAGAGAAAGAAAAATGCCCCATAAAGAAAGAGGAGAAGTTATCTTGGGGTTTTAAATTGTTTTGGTTGAGTTCTATACTGAGGAAGTTTTGCAAGGTTTTCTCCCTTTTGGTTTCATTGAGGAAAATATTTGTGTTCTTTGTGTTACTATGCTTGTTGTTCTTTCAATGATCCTACTATTCTAAATTGTTTTATAATATCATCTAAACAATTAAGAAAACTTAACATGATATCAAAGCCCCCCTGAAAGGAGACACTACATAGCTAAGCTTTGTCATTCCAAACAAATCTATAGATAGATCAACCCAAAAACAGGGATCACTCAACTCGCCCCAGGAGAGTGCATGTTTCTGTGAAAACAAAACTAAATTCCAAGAATTTTCAATTTTGGACTAGACATTGTTCTTGGGAGGAAATAGGGCTTCATTTTTCTTGAGACTCTATCATCAATCTCAGGAAAAGAAAGATACCATATATATATATTTAGGAAGGCCCACCTTTTCCATCACTCATCCCTACTAGTGATATCAACTAGAAAATTGGGGTTTCTCCATCAAACCCTTGGTCATCCCGAAGAAGGTTAGCCAGAAGCAGTATTAATCAAGTAAATATTACTTCTTCTAGTTCCATTTGAAGTTATCATTCTATTAACAGATGATAAAAAGTACCAATCTAGATTATAATATTGAGGGTGGTGAAAACTTCATATCATGGAAGTATCAGATCATGCTCATCCTAGAAGAAAATGATCTAAAAGGATTTATTAAGGAGGAATTTGCAAAACTAGAAGAATATGAATATAAGGCCAGATACAAGAAGGATATGATCAAAGTTGTTGGTGAATCCCACCAAAAAATATTCATCGACAGGGGTTCCCACTCTGACGACGCCCTACAGTGCAATCTCCCTGAGCACTAGGCCAGACATGTTTTACCCTGCCCAGCAATGTCTGTGGAGCATATGAGGTCTCGCCCAAGGAATTCAAGGTGTTAGCACTAGAAACGAGCCGAAGGTTGAGGAAAGTCCTACCTCCGGGTAACAACAAAACCACTTTAGCCGCGCATCCATCCCTACGCGGTCAGAGATGGATCTCTTGTTCTTCGTCAGAGCATCTCCACATAAGGTTGTCAGTCTTGTGTGTCACCTGAGACCGCTCCACATGGGATTTTCAATCGTCGAAATCAAGGGGCTAGGATCCTAAATGGGGAATAATATGTCAAGGAAGGTGCATGGGGGGATTATCAAGGGGACAAGGGACCATGGGAAAATGGATTCGAAACCTGCATAAGAATCGATGTTGGTGGAAGAGTGATGTAAAGTGGCAAGCAGAGGCAAGATAACTACTAATTTCCCAATAAGGATATTTAAGCGAGTGGTTCAGAAGACAAGGAGGGACAATCCATCATATGGAGCACCTACAATATGAATTCCATCTGACTTTAGAAGAGCCATCGTTAAATTCTTGTAAGAGTGGTTGGAGCATAACAAGTATAAATTCCGCAACACTATACCCTAAGTTGCAAGCATGAAAGCAATAAAAAAAATGGAGTGGCCACAGGAAACACATTCACACGTAAAGAAAGCACTTATTGGGAAAATCAATAACATAGGAATCTCTACAGTGAATGACAATTCTTTCCTGCAACTTATTCATACACATGTGACGAGATTTTACAAATGAGAACCTTAGCCCGAGGATTGTTTCCCAATCCAATTTTCCAACCCCCTTCTTCCTCTACCGGGAGTGTTTTTATACAATTCTAATGCTGAGATTACAGAATCAAAAATTGTTACAGGTCGCCATCCAGCATTAACAGAGCAAAGAGTGGACTATCACCATGTTTTTACAATTATGCATGACAAACATCATGGCGCTAGCTGTCGCATTCGACTTGAAGAGCAGTTTGAAGTATTCGGTTGCCTTGATGGATGATACGGATGATGAATCCCCTTTACCTAGAAAATGTGTGTAAAAATATCACATGCTGGCAAAGTGGTTAGCCTTACTCTTTGTTCCAGTCACCTCCACCACCTTCTTCCTTGTTGGGTGAAAAACCTTTGATAGACATGGGCTCTGGAAGAAGTGTCGCATTGCTCCTGGTTGAGACGGACTTGTGGGGTGGTCTGTCATTCTTGGTCTCCCCTCTAGTGAGGTGAGTGCTCCCACATGCACCAAGGTGTACTTCTACACCAACCCTATCACCCTCATCAAGTGTAATTCACAATCAGAATGATGGTGGCTTTGAGCCCCTGACACTCCCACCTGAATGAGTATTTGGATAGGGAATAGTCGATGACTGTATCTCTTAGTGGAGGCTTTGGTGGGTGTGAAGGTGTCAGGAGTTCCTGGAAATACACTTATGAGGAGCAAGTGTCCAGCTCATGCATCGCTAGAGACGTGGATATCATGTCTAGGCCCCGATGGTTGGTATCACCACTGGCATAAAATGCCATGGTGATGAGTGATTAGGGAGTCTTCTCACCAACCATAACCTCCCCTAGACGAACAAGTTTCTCAAACCAAATCTTCATTGTCGAACTCGATTAGGCCTCTGCACCTACATGGAGGAGAGGAACCTCGACCTTGGAGATATGTTGGAGTGAAGGCAATATTTATAGGGCTTTGGGACTGATCTTCACATAGGATGGCCAAAATCCTCCCACATTCTGTCATAGATTATATCTGGTCTCAACATGTGCGAGGACACGAGTGGAATGATCTCTTATTTTCTGGGGATTCTGGTCGTTCGGATTTAGAGACCGCGGCATCTCATTGTCTGCTATAGGAGGTGGGAATGAGCATCCTTAGGTACAGTAGACCCATACCGTGTCTCCCATAGAGTGTGCATTCTCATATTGTGCTAGTCTTGCCTCGTGTGAGCAATGGATTCGCTGGTTACTTTACTCATTTCCACAGGCCAGTCCATGTTGTTACAGAGAGAAATTCCTATGGCTTGGGGTACCAAAACAGACATCTTGACTCTAGAAATCAATCCTTTCCAATATGCAATAGAAATTAAATATCTAACACTAAAGGATCAGACCTCGTACCTTATTTCGGACGGTTGAAGTAGATCCCCATTGAGCTTTCCAACTTCAGCTTGAATTGATAAATTACTTCCTCAACAACAAGTAAACAATACAAGCATACTATATATATTGATGTTAGATCTATTCTAGAATATATAATCAACAATGTATAAGCATTTGAAAACATCCATGGATACAATATTCATTCAAATACAAATTGTTAGACAGGAAAAGATATTTCTATTAATATAAAATCAGAGATTACAATGGATACAAACTTTGGCAGCACGTCTGCGAATCAAATAAACTGAATCCCGCACTTGGGCCTCCACCACCTCAATCCTCCATCTCTCGATAGCAATCTCACAAGAAAAAGGAAATCTTGGGAAGAACACAAAAGTGCTCCAAGGGATAAAGGGATGTAGACTCAAGCATAAGTTCCGGCAATAATGGACTATAGTTTCTTTGCTATCAATTCTCTCATCTGCCTTCAATGTACCATAGAGTTCCTTATATAGCTTTTCAAAGGGGTAATGAAAGGTTGAATCCGAGCGATCTCAAGGCATAGGGAAGGCCAGGAGTCAAGTGAGTTGGATCCATGTCAAGGAAAACTCCAAAAGGATTTGGATTATGCACACATTCCGATGTAGATGGTTTTAGGGGTCAAACCCCGCATATACCCGCGATTAGGGGTTTAAAAGTTGCGTGTATCATTTTTCACATGTTTTTAGGGATGGTCAAGGAAACATCAAAGGACAAAAAATGGTCTAAGGGGTCTAAGGAGTCTACAGAGGGACAGGGGAAGGCCATACAAAGTGTGATTCACCTAGAGTGGTGAAATCAGCTATAACAGATGCCCCCTAATGTGTGAGGTGAGAGGGGTCATACGATGGTCGAAATACATTATAAGTCCATCCTAGAAGTGGAGTGATGAAGAATCCCAAATGGAAGACCAACCACCCAATCAACATAGTACAATGATACAACTCTGCACATAACTATAAATACATATAGCAGTCCTGGATACATAAGAGTACAATGGCCATGAATAGGTGTTATGGAGAGAAATTCCTATGGCTTGGGGTACCACAACAGACAACTAGACTCCAGAAATCAATATTTCCCAATATGCAATAGAAATAAAATGTCTAACACTAAAGGATCGAACCTCGTACCTTATTCCAGACGGTTGAAGTAGATCCCCGTTGAGCTTTCCAATCTTCAGCTTGAATTGATGTAATACTTCCTCAACAATAAGTAAATAATACAAGCATACTATATTTCATGGTGTTAGATCTATTCTAGCATATATAATCAATAATGTAAAAGCATTTGACATATTCCAATGGATACAATATTCATTCAAATACACATTACTGGATAGGAAAAGATATTTCTATTAATATGAATCAGAGATTACAAGTGACAACCTCTGATGGCACGTCTGTGAACTGGAGAAACTGAATCCCCCACTTGGGCCTCCACCACCTCAATCATCCATCACTCAGATAGCAAGCTCACTAGCAAAGGGAAAGCTTGGGAAGAACACAACAGTGCTCCAAGGGACAAAGGGATGCAGACTCAAGTATAGTTCTGGCAACAATGGACTATAGTTTCGTTACTCTCAATTCTCTTTCATGCTTTAAATGTCTCAATGGGTTCCTTATATAGATTTTCAAAGGGACACTGAAAGGTTGAATCCATGCGATCTCAAGGCATATGGAAGGCCAGGAGTCATATGAGTTGGATCCAAGTCAAGGAACGATCCAAAAGGATTTGGATTATGTACACATCCCAATGTACGTGACTATAGAGGTAATATCCGTGTATGTAAGCGATTATCGGGATAAAAGCCGCGTATATCACTTTTCTTATGTTTTTAGGGATGTTCAAGGATACATCAAAAGACAAAAAGTGGTCCATAGGGGCTAATGAGTCTGCAGCGGGACAGGGGAAGGCCATACAATGTGTGATTCACCTAGTGTGGTGAAATCCGCTATAAAAGATGCCCCCTAATGTATGAGATCATAGGGGTTATACGATGGCTTAAATACATTATAAGTCCATCCCAGAAGTGGAGTGATGAAGGTACCCAAATGGAAGACCAGCCACCCAATCATCATAGTACAATAATACAACTCTGCATATAACTGCAAATACATATAGCAGTCCTGGATACACAAGAGTACAATAGCCATGAATAGGCATGAAACATGATAACACATATGTGGTCATCGCCACGTACAATGTATATAGATCAGAATCTCCATGATGAAAATATACAAAGGATCATGATCTCCACAAAGGCTGAAGATATACAATAGATCAAGATCTCCATAGTGGTTGGAAATGTCGACATATACTGGAACAAGTCATGAGAGCTGAAATCTCATGAACACTGGCACGATCAAGGAGGTAGCATATAATGGATGCCACCAATCTGGAAGGTCTTCTACACACACCGCTACGAGTACATGTCCTACTATGTGAATAGAGGTGTCGAGGTCGAACATAGTAGTCCATCGTCTGATTACCAGTCATTGATGTATACCGTTAAAAGACGCGAGATCACCCACCAATAATGAAAATGAGAATCAAGGTACTAGAGTGCAAACTAACAAGTGTGAATAAATGTGTTGAGGTCAAACACTTGAAAGAATCCATCAATCAGGGGACATTGATGTATTCCCAAAACTGTCGATGGCAAGAGAACCTGCCACTGATGACTGCAAGTCTCAAGGAACTCAAAATGACTCTAGACTCCAATCCCAGAATAAATGATCTGAAGTCGATCGGATAAAATCCACTGGAAGGATGGCATTAGGGCATCCCCCATCATCCAACATGAGGTACTCAGCAAGGCTATATAATGTGGAAGGACTCGATCATAAGGTGCACGAACCAGTAACTATACCGAGAATGGCCGACATGCAAAGTCAAGATAACTAAGGAATGGCCGACTCAGGTTTCAACTTCCTTCGAACAAGAGCATAACAGCGTATGCTGACTGAATGAAGGCAGCATAGACTCGATATACAAACTGGGACATCTCTATGATGCAGGAGGCATCAATATAGGCTCCATAGGGATTGGAAGCATAACTAGTCGGTGGACATAAAACTCAAATAAACGAGTACAGATCCTACAGTAAAACTATAATCCAACCATTGGATGTAATATACAGTGCTCTGTTCGAAGGCAACACGACTCGACAGCTGCCAAAGATAATATCTTTTCTTGTCTGTCTTTTTTGGTTTTTTGATTTTTTTTGGTCTTTTTCAGTTATTTGAAAAGCTTGAAAAAAGAATAAACTAGCTTTATAATTACAAACTAGGAGGAGACGAGTGTCATGAGGGAAAACAAACTAGTTCCAAGCAGTGGAACATACCTATGCTCAATGCAAGGATACATGTGTAGGATATCGACACTCGGGGGAAAAATCCCCTCCCGATAAAAAGGGAATCAAGCTGTGAAGGATATAAAGAAAGGCTCTACATGGCTAGACATGAGACAAGCTCGGGCTATATAGCTGAAATGCAATGTCAGGGGAGCCGGCATAAATCTCAATAGGACAGGCAAAGCTCATGATAATGCATCCACAACTTGATACAAGGGAGTCCGGGGGATCACGGCCAGCATAAGATCAAGAGGAGTATGAGGCTCTTGCTAAATGTCATGGCAATACTATACAACGGACTCCTACACCCTAAAGGGGGAGACATCGGCATGGGCACCAAATGAAAATAAGGCACTAACTAGGGTACCCATGTAAGGTGAGGCTCTACCACTCATATCATGCCACTTCTATAGCAGCAAGAAGGTTCTGTGACATAATAGAATGGGTTCGTACCTAAGGATATAGTGACATGGTCATAAGGTCATGCAAAATGCAAACGGTGGTGAACCTAACCTATATGCTAGTGTAGACGTTATACCTGAGATTAGTACGAACAGGTCAATCCAAAGGCTGAAACAGCGCTGAAAACAGTCTTCTACATCACAGATTATGTCAGAAACAGTCCAAAAATGGTTAGAAATGGTCAAAACTATAGGAAAGGGGGTAAAAATTTTCAAATATTTGAATTTTTTCTATAAATAGTAAAAAATAGAAACATTTGAAACTTTTACCCATTGGAGCTCTGATTTTCAACTGCAAATTCTAGGAGATCCAGCCGACGGAATTCACAACCGTTTCTTCCAGGTATTTACTCATGCTCTCTGCTTGCATTTCAATATATTTTTTACAATTTTTCATGGTCAAATGAGTTTTTTAAGGCCAAATCTACATGAGTGCTGCGGCCCACGTGGGTATCGAAGCTTTTTCCACGTATAAGGCTGGCTATACGCGGAAAAGGGGCTAGAAACCGCGTACATACGCGGATGTTTGCAAAACAGCCACGTATGATGCCTCGCAAAAGGATTTACAAGAATCTAATGGACATTTGGTCAATTTCTCATGCAAGATGGTGCTAGAGTGGCGAGAATGTGAGCATGGTGAAGTAGAGGAAGCAGTCAGGGCCGACAGAATGGTTCAAGAAGCTCTAAGAAGATGCAGACTCTACAAGTTTTGGTGCCTAGGTGGCTTAAGGGCCAAAGCAGGACTGCTACAGATGCTGGTAGACTATTGGGATCCAGACTCAGAGTCCTTCCGGATAGATAGTATGTCCCTCACCATTGAGGTGGAGGATATCTATTTTATCACAGGTCTATCTAGATGAGGGGAGATGGTGAACCTTCGTGCCCAAGGAGGGCCAGGTCATGGGCTTACTATCGATGAGTACAAAGCTATGTATTGCTACCCAGAGACTGAGAAGGTGGGGAGCCAAGTTCCCACCAACGCTATACAGGTGCTGGGCCTAAAGGCCATACTACTGACGCTGGGCAGGATAGCAGGCTTAGCATCACTCCATCAGGCCTCTCGGCCACTGATGTTCTATGCGGTGGAGTGTATGACACCGACCATCTACGACTGGAGTACTTCACTACTGAGCAACATGAAACATCAGCTCAGTGAGTGCAAGGCAGGTAGGACACAGAAATTTAGGTTCAGAAGCATTTTGAGCACGTTTTTATTCGAGCGTGTTCCAGGATTGAGCCCTAGAGTGGATGTTCCTCTCCATGGGGTTTGAGATCCTTCCCAACGACGTTGGGCAGACGCGATGCGCAGACTGGGGGGTGGTAGGGTGGCCAACCCTTATCCAGCACCATGGTGGTGACGACAGATTGTTGCCATAGATGACTACCCCTATGCAGGGATAGATTTCTGGGGGGATCCGGACATGCCATTACCACCAGGGTCAGCATATGGAGACATAGGTAACGAATCTTGACCCTTACTCTTTTTTTAAATTTTTGAAGTATTTAATTTTTTTGTGTTTTCTTGATTAATGGAATAAAAAAGACATGGTTTTGGGTGACAATACATAATGAAATATACCATTCATGTGCAGATGTGGGACCATGGCGACCAGAGGGATTCCCACGTCATAGACAGAGGGGAAGAGGAGACGATATCACCGGTGTGGATGTGGAGCGAACACTCCAAAGCATCCATACCAACTTCATGCGACTGACTCATAGGGTTCCCATGGTGCAAGTCGAGGACTTGCCTGAGGCTATGCAGAGACAGGTGGTGGGTGTACCATGCGCATGGGTGCATTTATTCCGGTGGCTAGCTAGAGCCGTGGTGACATATCATGATCACAACCCTCCTCCACCTCCACAGGACTAGACACCTGGGAGTGTATCTATTTTGTACTACCGTGTATATGATGGTGGCTTTCAAAGCCCCAATTTTGTATTATGACACTATGTATTACCACATTTTTGATATATAAAAAAGTTTTATGGTGATCGGTTTATTTATTTACATGTGTAAAAATTATGTTTATGATTAATTTATGATGAATGAAACAAATGCCAATCTAACACGTAGTTAGCATATGAGTCAGGAACTTGATTATAATTTCTTGGAATGTGTATATATGTTATACTCTCAAATTGCCGTTCTAACAATCTCACACGTAAGAATATCCTCAATAACGTCGGATCTCTAACATGGTACAAACCATTGAGCTGTGACACTACTAACTCTGAATCAAGATGTACCTCAAGAGAGAGCACACCATGCGAAATGGCATCCCGTAGAAGCTCGATAAAGTCACTATATTCAGCAACATTGTTGGAAGATGGTCGTAGACACACACCTCCTGAAGACAGTACTCGACCCATAGGAGTATAAATCACCCAAGCAGCTGAGGCTAAGTGCTGAGTGTGACGGCTTGCACCATCCGCGAATCCTATGTAGGGGGAAGATTCCATTGACATCTGCCACAAGAAATGGAAACTAATCACAAACCCGATCACGATAAACAAGACCTAACTATGCAAAAAAGCTGTACAATAATATACAACAAACAGCCTTGGCTAAAGATCATGGATAGTACTTTTTGAGATAGAGCCCATTTCTAGGCTCCGCCAAGGCCATCCCTTCATAATCCACTAACTCGTAGGCACCCTTCTCCAACACACGCTTGACCACGTAAGGACCACACCACATAGGATTGAACTTCCCTGCCCCCAAGGGTTCTTTCGATTGATCCCACAAAAGGACCAAGTCTCCCTCATTAAACACTCTTGGACGGACAGACTTATCATATTGGGCCTTTACGCGACGCTTATTAACCTCTAGAGTCACCAAGGCATCTCTACGCTGCTCATCGAGTTGCTCAAGGTGAACCAAACGCTCCTCCAAAGGTGAAGTGTCTAGTAAGAGTTCCACGGCTAACTTCAATGAAGGAATCTCGCATTCAACTGGCAATATCGACTCCAATCCATGCACAAGCTGATATGGAGAAAAACCAGTGGCAGTCTTAACCGCGGTTCTATATGCCCACAAAGCAGGGTATAACATAATATGCCAATTCGTCTTGCTCTGTGTGATGGTTCGTTGGAGAATGGACTTAAGTGATTTATTTACTGCTTCAACCTATCCATTCGCTTGAGGATAATAAGAAGAGGAGTGCTCTTTCTTATACCCTAACTTGGATGCCAATTCTTCGATCATACGGTTCTGAAAGTGTGAGCCATGGTCAATGACAAGCTCTCTCGAAATCCTGAACCGAGAAATGATTTGTTTGAATACGAAGTGAGCGGCTATCTCACCATTGGATTTTACTATAGGCATTTCCTTAG